>JAEMWC010000018.1:2267500-2437500 GCA_016490735.1 Pachyseris speciosa | reverse complement strand
TGAACAGCCTACTCCAAAGGATAGCAGCCAACGACGGCTGTATATTCCTTTCGGCTCTTTCCCCATATCACCTTCACTTGCTGTCCCTGCTTCAACGGAGATGGATCAATAATGGCTGACCGAAAAACATCCGAGTATTGGCCACGATTCCAGTTAACTCGTGCTATTTTTTGTGCCATAGCTGTTAACGTCTTAGTGAAATCTTCCATTGAAATGGTACATGGTGGAATTTCAACATATTTATAGCAATATGCACCGACAGTTGGATCGAAAATTCAGCAATTTGATTGGTCATTAAAAATGCTATTATATCGTCTCAAGAATAGATGTAGCGTCCCTTGCACAAACCTATTAACCATAATCACACCCATTCGGAACGAATGAAACGAAACAAAGCGGTGTGAAAAGGAATGAGCTATTTTGGTGAATCAATATAATGAGAATGGTAATTGATTTTTTCGTAAACAAAGCGGTTTTTTAAAACGTTCGTGCCTCGCGCACGCCAAATAAGATTACTTGTCAACAGGAAATGAGTGGAAAAGAAAACCAGAAACTTAATCTAATCACAAATAAGTGTGTTTGATCGTGACTTGTGGAAATAATCTAAATGGAAATAATCTATTTTGAGCAGATACAATTAGAAAGGACAATTATACTACGTAAGCAGAGTTTCTTTAAAACGTTCGCGACTCGCGCGCGCTAAATAAGATTCCATGTCAACAGGAGAACAACGGAAAAAGAAATCCAGAAACTTTTCGAAGTTGTCTAACCACAAATTAAGTGCGTTTGATCGTGACCAGCACTAAAAAGCGGTGTTAAAAGGAATAAGCTATTTTAAGGGGTCATTACAATTAGGAGGAATAATTGATTATCAACATAAACAAACAGATTTTAAACCTTCGCGAATTGCACGCGCAAATGAGTAAAATTTACTGTGGACAGGAGAACAAGGTAAAAGGAGGAAACCAGAAACTTTTTGAAGATGGGTAGCCACATTGTGACCTACGTGCGCCAATAAACCGGTAATTCTGAGAGGCGGGGCTGAGAGTGCTTTTCACAAGGCGGTTTTGAGAATAGGTAAAAGACATTTAAGAATCGAGGTGTGATTTTTTTGTAATTTGGAAGTTTATCTGATGACAAAAAATGTTTCTGTGCACTATCTCCGCCCACTGACTGTTTTCAACGCTTATAAGTAAGATTTCAAACAACATGGTGGTTCAAAGGTTTCTAAGTAGACTGCGAGCAGTCTCTCGGTTTCCTCAGTCAGTGGAGAGCGCTGCGAGCGGCGCCTCGAGAAACGAGGTGTGAGGCGCGAACTAGGCGGTCTTTAGAGTGAAACAGGTGTGTGATTTTATTTTAATTCGAAGATTCTCTGAAGAACAAAAGTCTCTTTTGCGGTGCACTGTCTCCGCCGACTGACCGATTTCAATGCTTATAAAAAAAGCGACCTACACCTGTAGCTAATTTTATCTAGCTCAGTAGCATGCCACATTCCTACCATTACCCAAAGCTGTTCGAATGAGAACGAAATTTGATTGCTTCAAAAGTGGTCAGACTATGGTTTGACTGGATACAGCCGATAACAGCAGATCTGGAAAGAGAAACTATGTTTGTCCGATACTTTTCGCTCCTTCTGATGGAAGGTTTTTATAAAATATAAACACATCTATTTTCATTGAAAGTCAAATACAATTCTTGTCGAGTACTTCAACAGAGGCTTTGATTTATCGAACAGAATCCTCACAGAACGACGTAGAAAATATTTCATTGTGGTTAGACTTATGTCACATGCTAGGCAACCAGAGTCATCACATTTCAGTCGATCATTCGGTGGATGTGATGCCTCTTCGATCTTTCGAGATTTTTTTTTGCCCGCGTGGAAGAAACTTTTTTACCTTTTTGTGACGGTGTTAACATTAACCAACAGCGCCTATTCTAAGGCTAACAAGAAAGAAGATTTTGAGTTCATATCACATTGCCATGCAGTTGAAAGCCGAACCTCAATTTGTTTACTCAATGTTTATCTTAGGTTTGTGATAAAATTCTAAAGTATTTGAGAACAAAGTGTCTGCAATTATCAATGAACCGGCCGAAGGTAAAAGCATGTTTATGATGTTCGTTACATCGGAGCAAATATTTGGTTGAATTACGTGGGGTAGCCTGCGTTTCACGGTAAAGTGATTTTGGATGTGTGAAATTTCTCTGAAAAACAAAAGTTCCTTTTGCGGTGTATCGTCCTAAAGCAAGATAAACAACAAATTGGTCGGAAGATTTGTAATGACATAAATATTTCGTTTGATTGGAAATCGTGTGTGCCGAGAAATTGGTAGTCTCAAGAAGAAAGCTAGATTTAAATTAATTTAAAGTTTCTTTCCCTCGTGACAAAGGCTCACGCAATGTGAAGAGCGAGACTTTACTGTATGTTGACTTCACGCTCGCAACGTAAATTATGTGCATGTGTGTAGCATGTGTGTAGGTGCATGTATATTTATTGGTCATAGACTTTTTTCAGGTTGGTGGCTCCTAAAGGAGCCGTTTGTTTTTTCGCAGTAAAAGGTTTTAAAACTGCGTTGCTGCTCCACGTGCCTCCACAACTGCAGGAACAACTTCATTGAGGACATGGTCGATATACCGCCCACACTTGTCAACGGTGATCTTCCTCGCCCAAAACTTCTTAATTCCGGCCACCAGTTCCTGCTTGTTTTGGGGCTTTACCTTGGTTTCTAGGTAGAATTTCAGCTCGTGCCATAAGTCCTCTATTGGATTTAAGTCTGGACTCTCTGGGGGGGTTCGCCACCAGTTGATACCTTTCTCCTCCAAAAACGCCCGAGCTCGTCTTGAGGTGTGCTTGGGGTCATTGTCCTGCATAAATCGGTGATCTGGAAGGGTTTCGTTGATAAAAGGGAGAAGCGTTGTCTGAAGAATGTTGCAGTACAGTTCAGCATCCATAATGCCGTCAAAGATGCATATCTTTGTGGCCCCGTGTCTGCTGATTCCGGCCCAGACGTGGACTTTGAGCGGGTGCTTGGGCTTGGGCTTCCTCTTTGTCGGCTCGCCAACCTTTCTGTAACAAGTGCGCCGGTACTGTTCCAGGGACACAGAACATTCGTCGCTGAAAATTACGTTATGGAAAGTGTCGCCACTCTCCATAATTTGTTGGGCGTACTCGAGCCTTTTAACCTTGTTGACATCTCTTATCAACTGGCAATACGCAGTGCGCTGCAAGGTCCATCCCTGTTTGTTCCGTAATCTTCTAACTGTGGAGGAGTGAACCACGATTCCACGCTTAGCCAGTTTCTTTTGAATGTGGCTGCTGGTCGCCTCATCGTTCTTTCTCATCTGATGTTCGATGAAAAGTTTTGCTTCCTCCGAAAGTTTCGTTGGCCTTCCAGTTCTGTGAAGGTTCTTTGTGGATCCAGTGTCTTGAATCTTTTTGATGATTCGAGTAACGCTTGTAAAGCTTACTTTTAAACCTTCTTTCTTGAGCTCTTTGAAAATCTTAACCGGACGAGTACCTTGATTGTAAAGGGACTCGATACGACTTCGCGTGTAGCTTGTAACTTTTGGCATGATTGCAACAAGAATGGGTAAAACTTTACTCAGTAAACACCGCATATATAGCAACCTGTTGCTATGCCAACAGGTCAACATTCAAAAGTTGTGTGGAGACTGGATCGGGCGAGAACTCACATGGCCACGCTTGACAAAGCCATGTTTTTGTCTTGAAGAATAGATGTAATGTTGCCGGAACTCATGCCAGTGTGTAGTGTCTTTCGCAGTTTTACTTTCTAAAGCAGACCATGAACAGGTAAGTTTTATTTTCAGAATGTGAAACCTTTAATTGGTGGTGTAAACAAAGACATTTTAAATTTCGCTTGGCACGTGTTAATGTTTACATGTCGTGTTCGTGAGGCGAGGCAAATAAATGTATCATTTACATGTACAGCGAGCGAAAAATCACTGGATAGACACGAAAATTCGCTCGAAATATCGCTACGTGCCACGAAATTTCGCTCAAAGTATCGCAGAGTGCCGCGAAATTTCGCTCGAACTATCGCAGCGTACAGCGAAATTTCGCTCGAAATATCGCGAAATATCGTTGTTGCTCAAACAATAGGACTCCCGAAATATCGTCGAAAAATCGCTCCAAACGAAGTTTCGCTAATTATCGTCGAATATTCGCGAATATTCGCGAAATTCGTCGAATTTCGTTTGCATTACTTTTGCACAATACTGTATATTCAGTACTACAACTTGTCTGCTATTGCAAAGTCTCAAATTCTTTTAGTACTGGGGATCCCCTGGACATCACCCATTAGTCATGAAAAAGACTTTTTTTTTATCTTTTACTACGGTAATAAAATCTGAGGTTTCTCATAAAATAGATCAAGTCAACTTTTCTTGACGAAATATTTAAAGATTGGACCACATAGATCGCTTATCTGTTGTTATCTGCACACTTGAAAGTAAAATGTCTCCTTGGCTGACAAACAGATTGGCTGTTTGTGTGATATCCCTTCGCTTTTTGACTTTGCACGTTTCTACTTCATTTCCTGTTCTCCTGTTCTCGTTCATTCCTTCGAGCTTTGGAAACCTCAATTCAAGCAGTTATTTTAGTACTGATGCCCCCAACTTTATGGGCGCTGTCCTATTTTTCTAGTTGTTTTTTGAAGGAGTAATATAAGTGAACTATCTCTTAGCTCTTGCAACGCGATAGCATGTGGCGTTATGGCGTAGCTTCAACCTTTAAATCACCATTGTGGTGAAAACTGGATTTGACAAAATATTACCCCATCTAGCTTCTTCAAGTCTAGGCTTCAGTCGTTGGGTATTACACTCTATTGATATTGTGAATGATATATGAAATAAATCATATATGGACTGCGGAACTGAAATCAAATGAAGAATGATCCTCGCAGTTGTGAACGCAATTTAGCTGAGCTAAGAAGCCACTGACGTTGGGAGCAGGTCAATTATGGGTTCACAACTGCGAGGATCATTCTTCATTTGATTTCATTTCCGTAGTCCATATATGATTTATTTCATTTCCCAACGTCAGTGGCTTGAGATTGGCTGTTTGTGTGATATTCCGTCACTTTTTGACTTTGCACGTTTCTACTTCATTTCCTGTTTTTAGTATTAGCGCCCCCCAACTTTATGGGCGCTGTCCTAGTTTTTTATTATTTTTTTTGGAAGGATTAATATCAGTGAAGTATTGCTTAGCTATTGCAACGCGATAGCACGTGGCGTTTTGGCGTAGCTTGTCTTTAAATATTACTCCATCAAGCTTTTTCACCCTTTAGTCATGAAAAATATATTTTTTATCTTTTACTACGGTGATAAAATCTGAGGTTTTTCATAAAATAGATCAAGTCAAAGTTTCGTGACAATACATTTAAATATTGAACCATATAGATCGCTTATCTGTTGTTATCTGCACACTTGAAAAGAAAATGTCTGCTTGAAATTGGCTGTTTGTGTGATATCCCGTCGCTTTTTGATTTTGCACGTTTCCACTATGAGTTCATTTCCTTCGAGCTTAGGAAACCTCAATTCAAGCAGTTATTTTAGTATTAACGCCTCCAACTTTATGGGCACTTACTTATGTTTCTAGTCCTTTTTTTTAAGCATTAATATAAAGGAAGTATCTCTTAGCTCTTGCAACGCGATAGCTTGTTGCGTTTTGGCGTAGCTTGTCTTTAAATATTACCCCATCAAGCTTCTTCAAGTCTAGGCTACAGTCGTTGGGTATTACACTCTGTTAATATTGTCAACAAACAATCGAAATCTAAAACCGTAATAGAACTTTATTACACCTTTTGCTGGTCATTACCAGAAAATACGCTTTCTATAACGCAGATATCATTAAAGTCAAAATACATCCATTTGAACGAATTGTCATTAATTTTGGTTGTTTACAAATTCATTAAGCATTTTTGCATATTCATAAACATACATTAACACGTAAAGGCAACCATTTATACTATTAGGCATTCTACATGGCTAATACACAAACATTAACGCTGTTTGTTAGTTCAATAAGCGGGGAATAAACTTTCAATAACGCAAAACGTTTAACATCGGACACTTCAAACACATCAAGGGAGAATTTAGTACGTCTTTTATGTCACTAGAAAAATTGTTTGTAGTATCAAAGTTTTTTAAAAAATTGCCATTATCCGTGGATCTCTTTGCCATTTAAGAATAGTGGCAATCTCGACCCCAGAGCTCTTCCCTTTTGCGCATGTCTAACTGGCGTGACGGCGGGAAGAGCTCTGGGGAACTCTACGCAAGCTTCAGCTCTGATTGGTTGTCAGTTGAAGGAATGAAATCGCTTCTGGTTGGCCAACTCGGTACGCGGGAAAAACTGAACGGTTACTCTTGTGAAACGAACAAGCTTCGCAAAAAATTTCACAAAACAAATATAAGTGAAACCCCTAAAACGTCCTTCCTTGAACAAACAACAGCTTCAATATAATTGATTTCTGCTCTACCTTTACTGCGATTTTCATAATTATACAGAATTTCATTTTCAAGCGCCAACCGCCCAACCGCGTTTTGGCTTTCATCAATCAAACTTTCCGAACACACTCCGGGCCGAATCATAGACTCATAAATCCCGTATTCTTTATCTCTAATAATAGTGCAAAGGAATGAGATGAAAGACGATGGCCCAGTTCAACAAGCATAAATTGTTATTTATTGATGTAATTTTCGACGCTGTCGGCCTTCAGTGTTTTGTGTGTCCATCGCTTAGGAATAATAATAATAATAATAATAATAATAATAATAATAATAATTTACTAATTTATATAGCGCGTATTTACATATTTACATTACGTATTTATATAGAACGAAAAGGGTCGTTTCAGAGCCACAAACTTCCCCTGCTTTTATTTCCAAGTACCGTGCTACTTCTCACTATAAAAACAAATGAAAATATAAAATCGATCAAACACACCAAACTCCAGCAAACCACGTAAGTCAAGATTCGGTGAATTGCCTAACCTGAGTTGGGAAGTTTCGATGGATAGGTCCTCAAATAACTGAAACTATCCAATTGACTATCCTGAGAAACGTAGAGGAAATCAACGGACTCAGCCGCCACACTTCTGATGCTTGAAACTCCTTTGAGCCATAAATCATCGATCATCGCCTCTCGGTTGCAGTCGGAAACCGCTGGAAATTTGATTGATGTCGGGCAGCGAGAACCACAGTTGTCGGCTGAGATTTGAACTTCAGAGTTCGCGTGTTATGGAAAGGCACAGCAAGCGAAATTTGGAGTCTTTACCACGTTTTGCTAAGGCATACTGCAAGGACTATTTCAAACAGCGACGCCATTTTGGATTTTGGGTAGTCGAGCATGCGCTTTGAAGTCTATATAGCCAGATTTTGGCTACGATCAATGTGGAGTTGCCCAGAGCCTTCGAGGCGCGAAGCCCGAGAAGAGCTCTCGGGTCGAGAATGGAATAGTGGCAAATATGTTTGCATAAACCGATACCACTGGGAACATTTGTGGATGGTTATAGCGACGTTTTTCCGGTATGCTCTCAACAGTAAGAACTTCACACAGCACTGTACAATTAAAACTTTCATAGCGGAGCTCCGGCGGCCCGAAACGCCAAGCGGAGCACCATGGTTAAGAAAATATGGTAACCCATTTGGTTTTGGTCACCGTACGTACGTCCACCGCTCCATGTATGCGATGTGAAATGTCCCATTAATTGTGTGTTGTAACCCGCGTTTTGTGTACATATTTTTGTTTACATCTTTTGATATTGGACATCAGTGTTATGGCCAATTGACACCTGTCAAACAAGGTATCCACTGACCAGTAGTACGTGACCATATCACGGGCTCAAGTTAAGACCTCATCGAGGCCAGCTGTTTTTTTTTTAAGTTGACCGCTCACCAGGTACTGGTTTTCGATTGGATCGCATGCTCAAGCCAGGTGTGGGACACCCAAACCAAAACGGGGCTTAATTTTTCGCGCGCTTTCTGCGGCTCGAGATTTCACATTCAGTTGGTTTCTTCATTTTGAGCACAACAACTTCATCTTCTTCGAAGTTCTCTCTTTTAATTCGCGTAAAAGGCATGAAAATCAAGAACTACTTAAAAGATACTCTGGAAGGTGAATTTTCAACTGATAAAATGGAAGAGCAAAACATTTTCTCAGGAAATTCTTAAATTTTGGATCTACTTGTATGGCGCCCGGAATGTGTGGTTGAAAAACAAAATGATTTAACGCTTCAAGGGCTTGTTCACTTTACCGCGGCATCTTGCAACTCACCACGAAAATTCACTTAAC
The DNA here is from genome assembly GCA_016490735.1 of Pachyseris speciosa. Classification (NCBI taxonomy): domain Eukaryota; kingdom Metazoa; phylum Cnidaria; class Anthozoa; order Scleractinia; family Pachyseridae; genus Pachyseris; species Pachyseris speciosa. Next base: position 2,429,192 of record JAEMWC010000018.1, on the reverse strand, counting down.
AATTCACCGGCATTAATTAATGAGAGGAACGAGTGGCTCAAACTTGGTGGAAGAAGTTCTCCTTTGGACAAACCGTTTGCTATTTTTGTAGATGCGTGATTTTACCTTAGTAGATCGATGCGTATTTTCAAGTCGTAGAAAGCTCGACAACACAGGTAACTTAAATAACTTCAATTGAAGCTTAGCATTTGAGGTTTAATCGTTGTTACTTTTGTTTAGGAATGAAACTTGTATTTTTGTCTCGACTGGATATAAATAACAATCTACTCGTTTTGGACGCAAATAAGGAGCTAGTAGAATTGGTTGTTTGCTGTTTTGCTTAATTGTAAGCAAACGACTGTTTCCCTCCGCTTGGCTGACTGTACATGTTTTTTGACGTCAGTGTTTCTATAGTGTTAAGAACTGAAGGAAACGTTTGCCCTTATGTTATTAACACGTAATCGCAATGAGTCCTCGTAAAGTATCTCTCATGTTTTTCGCGACGAGGGCAATTTCAGCAAATTTCTGAAAACACAAGTGATATTAATCCTTAATTTTACTCAGCCCCATGCGATTATCTTTTCAAACTATGTAATTTTAATATATTGTGGCTGAAAACGATCAAACATTTTTTCGTAATGCGAAATTTTGAATGAACATGTTTGATCTCGATCAAACATGGAAAGCCATTTAATGCACTATTGTGAGAGGTGGCTGAACGTTCACACATGCTCTTCCAACGATGTTGGATGAAAATATTTGATCATTCTTAGATTGCTAAATTTGGTTTCGAACGAACACACGCGTCGACTGTATTGTTTTCTTGTAATGTTTTGAGGTTTTTGAACCACAGTCAATTCCTTTGACTGCTCTAAACACAAAATATTGGCGCAAGGAAAGCCATACGGTCTTGCTCAGTACCAGTAAAAAATAATAATCGTGGAGCTCCGCTTTTAGGCTTTGCTAGATCTATGTATTATGTGAATGGAAAGGTTCATATTTCAAGTTTTATGCTACCCCGATTTTGGCCTTCTCTCCTCTGCTCTGTTTCTATGTTTTGTAAGAATTAATATAATCAAAGTGTATCCTGTTTCTGGCAACGCGATTTATCGTCGCTTTTTGACATTGTTCGTCCCTGTATCAACGTTCTGATAATACTGAATTATGTTCTACACAGTCACTCTATTTATATTAGCATGTTGAAACGTTATGAATATGGGATAAAACGTCCTCAAACTATCTAGTTTACAAAAATACTAAACAAACCGGGGACCCCCACAGCTACAAATAAAGTCAGTTAAATCCAGAAAAAATAATGATATAATGCTCCTCCCCCGTCAACTTTAAAACTGATTTATATTTTAGCATCAGCGATTAACTGTTGCAGAAGCTTTGGCTTATTCTGCTAGCAAACGTCTATTTACCTATTCCACAACCTGAGTATGATCCTGCCCGCTGACTTTAAAAACAATCTGGGTACTGTGGGTACACAATTACATGATCCAGATGACTATATTTCCAATTACTTCATTTTGGAGAAAAGGGACAAAAGAACAACACAACGAGTTGTGGTTATGCAGTCATAAAAGCACTAAGAATATTTTTTTTCAAGAGGCGCCACGGATACATCAATGCAATACATGGGGAACTTAAGCACTTAAGTAACTTTGTGCCAAAATACGCCAGTTTTCTAAGAGGACCGTTAATGAGCTTCATATATGAGGGATCTTTAGTAACGATGACGGTAACGGCAACGAGAAAGCCACAAAACAATTTAGGTTTAATGAGCAATGAAAATCGCTCTCCACGTGCATTTTAGATTTTGGTACATTTTTTTTGCCGTCCTCTGCAAAAGAAGAACGCGGTGAAATTTCCAAATTTCCAAATTTCCGAGAACGTGAGCGCATGATTGCAATTGTTTTTTCTTTTCCTTTACTTTTACGTCGTTCATAGCAATTCAGTGCCTGAATAGTTCGCCAGCATTTTCCAAGTTAAACAAAATGGAATAATCCAGATAGAGTTACACAAATGACAAGTTAGATTTTGAAACGACGTTTTCGTTGCCGTCACCGTCGTCATTGCTAAAACTCCCTCTTCTTACGGACTTGAGCCCCATAATTCCTGTGTCAAGAGATAGGTACGTTCTCTCTCACGTAACGGGGGAACTTGATCCCGGCAGTTCCGTAAGTTGAGTGTATACAATGTGGTAAGCATACATAGATATTTCAGTTGCTCTTGCTAAATCTGGCTGATAAGTAATTTGTTCAGCTCGTCATCAAAGTATATCGATCTTTCCGGTGTACGATGAACCCTCCTTCTTTTTGCTGTGCGTTCTTGCTTGTCTCAGTGTACAAGCAGAGGTGGGTCTATTTATAAATAAGATAATCACCTTAAAGTCATAACAAGCAAGCGGTGCACATGCCTTTTGCGATTCTGTTTTGATTTTAGGACCGTCCATAATTGACTTTCACACACATTTCAGTAATCTCAGTAATGTATTTTCACAGTAACAAACACGTTTCACAAATTAAAGGAGATTTTGGTTTTAGAAAGTGGGATTGCTATGCAGTTAATCATCATTTAGTTAAAATAACCTTGTTGATTCAACAGCAGTGTTTTTTTAACTGCTATTGTCGACATACATCAAGCTTATTCTTTTAACCATTGGGTATCAGGCGTTATCCATCTACAACTGACAACCGGATTCATTACTCGATCCTGCTTGGACTATTTGCAACATGAGCTATTTGAAAACGGCTTCTACTGGCTTTCTAACGATCAAGACCAACGATACGTGCCTTACTGCGACCATCTCCCCAATTTTCGAAGGAAACCGTTTCAAGAAGACTCACCCATCAACCAAAACACCCCAAACTGGAAAGGGTACCGCCAAACGTTAGCTCGAATGAAAAGCGTCCAAATCCGCTCCACGCACTGGTGTGCAACTTGCAGCCTTAATCGTCCCCGCTTTCAAAATCTTGGGAGTGCGATAGAGACTACCTCAGGGGTAAACTTCAGCGACTTCAACATAATGACGCATCCTAGTCATGGCCAATGCTTTCCAGTGGATTACATGAATATTCGTGGACATGCAGCTGGTAGCACCACAGTACCGTTCTGGCAGGTCATGAATACTTACTTTCTTCACAGTAGTTACACTGGTTGTGCGTTCAAGCCTAGCGCTGGATCTGTTGTCAGCGAAGACAACTTTGGTTACTTTGGCAGTGTCAGTCGCAACTTCCGTTGCACTGCGGGAATGATGCGACAACTCAGTGGTGGTTCGGTGGATACCTCACTTAGAAATAATCGCTTTGTGGAGACTGGCTGTCGTAAAGCAGGACGTTAAGACTGATGGACTTTATTTCTTTTAGTTAGTAAAACATTCTTAATCCGTAAGCATGAATTAGCGAAATGGGAGGGAGTGTATTATGAAGTTTTTTATTTATTCTATTTTCAAAACGTCTATATAGCAGCAAACTGCCAACAGTAGAACACGACGGCTTTAAATTTTACAGCATGTTTCTCTCAACTGCAATGTTTCAGAAAATGCTGATTACTACTTATAATCATACCATAGAGGAAAGTGTCAAAATTACAAAGTCTTAAATTAACGGGTTGAGGTTGATGACTGAAGGAAAATGGAAAATATTGAAAATATTTGTTTGCAGGGCCTAAAAAGACAAAATGAATTGCTTGCAAACATTCGGCTAACAAGGCCGAAACAGCTGTCCATGGCTGCTAATGCTTGGGCTCAATCTTTGCTTTGGTAGATTTAAGGGGTAATGCCCGCTACCTTGTTTCCTTAGTGCCCTTTGAGTGGCTTCAGCTTACTTGATCACATTAATTGGTGAAGTATCTTTTACAACAAGGGTATAGCTTTTCTGAAATTTTCTTAGAAAAATAGTTTAAAATATTGCGCTTTTCAATAACACAAGGACTGGACATTTAAAATTCAAACAACGATTTCGCTTTTCACTGCCGCCAATCATCATACTGTACGTCTCAGAAAACGATCGCTTTGTAGATTTCTCTTTTTCCAATTCGTTAGTCTCCGCCGTAAAATATGAAATTAAATAATGATTGGCGGCAGCAAAAAAGGAACCTCCTTTTTGTGTCAGAACGTAGAAAAAAATTGTTTGCAGGATGGTGTTGTTCGAAAAAAAAAATTTGTTTGCAGAGGTGCATGAAAAACAAAAAAGTTTGCAGAGGAAAATGTTTCATACCCCCTCCCCCCTCCCCCTCCAGAAAAATAATGGTCCGTCCCTTACCCCACTGACCCGTGGAAAAGCTACCAGCGTACGGCGGCATGATTAGCCGGTATTGTAGTATTGTAATAAATATAATAGTAGATTTTTAATCCCTTAAGGCAATTCTGAAATGAAAAGGTGTGGATCTTTTACCAGAACTTTTGGCATTGAAAGCATTTTAGGGGCGTAAAGCAACAGAGAACTACTGGCATTTTGAAACAGTTCTTTGTCTATCCAGCCTCCATTCGTCAGTGTCATTGCCGACTGTGGTGCTCTCGTCTCAGAATATACGAAAAGTCAACAACTCAACATGCTTTTAATCCGACTTACACACTACATAGATATATTCCTCGTGTTCTAGTACATCCTATAATAATCAGTACAGTATTACATCCCATAATAATCTGGCAATAGGTAGAATGACGTCCGGTACACTAAATCTCCCCCTTACTTAATACAAAAGAGCTAGGTATATAAATTGAGCAACCGCAACGAATACAATAAAGTCTTGAAAAGGATATTAAAACAGTCTCTTCTCTTATGTTAACATAACCTAGACTACATGTACAAAGTCACAAACATAATCTTGCATCCAGGTTGGCGCTTGCCTAGTGCGCAGGGGTCGCGTGGTACGTGGATCACTCGACAAAGGGCTACTGGGGGAATCACACGGTTGGGTTGGCGGGCCCTCTGCAATTTGAACAGGCTGACTTTCTCCTAAGGGTGTTGGCTGTGGTGGCAGCTGATCCTGCTTTGCTTGCTCAGGCTCAACGAACTTTTTCATGTGAGTGACGTTGCGCATCTTGCTATTGCCATTGACGTCTTGCAGAATTACAGCATTCCCTTCTTTATGAGTGAGTACGTAAGGTTCTGCCTGGTAGTTGGGTGAGAGCTTGCTTTCACGGATTTGCTTCAATAACACTTTGTCACCCTCTTCTATGTCGCTGTACTTGGTAGCTCTTGTCTTGTCTGCTTGTTCTTTCTGTCGTAGTTTGGCACGAGCATCTCTCTCTCTAAGCTTCTGTTGCCAAAGGAGCTCAGGGGGTCGGTCTTCAAGAATTTCAACTTGCGGTAGCTTGTCTCGCAGTTTCCTACCCATAAGTAGTTCAGCAGGAGAGACAGCAGTAACGGTGTGAGGTGTTACTCTGTACTGGAACAGGAAATCGTGAAGGGATTTTCGCCTTTACGTTCAAGGCGTGCAATTCGCACAATCTTGAGAAGGGTTTCATTGCAACGCTCCACTTCTCCATTGCTCTGAGGCCAGTATGGTACACCCTTTTTGTGCTCGATCCCTAGTTACTCTAAGAACCCCTCGAATTCCTTCGACGCAAACGGCGGCCCATTGTCACTACGAACGGTTTGGGGAAGACCATGTGTTGCAAAGATGGCTTCCAAGCTTCTTACTACGTGGTTGGCATCTGTTTTCTTCGGTAGTATAGCTTCTATCTAACGAGAATAATAATCTACCACCACCAGGAGGTGTTCTTCGTTTGATATTTCAAGAAGGTCAATTGAGATCTGTTGCTAGGGACTGTCAGGCAACCGGCTTGATCTGATGGGCTCAGGTTTGGCTCTGGCTCCCACCAGCTGACAGGGGTGGCATGCACAGATCGCCTCTTCGCCCTGCTTGTCAATTTGTGGCCACCACACTCTTTCTCTCAGTCTGGTCTTGGTCGTTACCATACCCTGGTGGCCCTCATGAGCCAGGGTAATGGTCTTCTTCCATACGCTCTCAGGCATCACGACACGATTTTCTCTCATAATCACTTGCCCAACCAGCCATAATTCGTCTTTCACTGCTTTATAAGAGTGCCTGACAACTTGCTCCAGTCACCTGTCATCACGGCTTGGCGGACAAGCTGAAGTGTGGGGTCTTCTGCTCAAGCAGTCTCCACTTGTTTGGGCGTCAAAGCGGCCGGTATTGCTTCAGTCACCACACTGTACTTCTGTTTCTACAGTGTCTTTGTCTTGGGCGTGGCCCACTGGAAGGCGGCTAAGCACATCCGAGGAATTATCTTTGCCTCGTATGTGTGTCAACTCATACTGGAACTGCTGCAGGTACAGGAGCCACCTTTCTATCCTAGCAGATGGGGGCTTGGAGTGACTACCAAGCACTGTGAACAAGGGGTTGTGGTCTGTGCATATCTCAAACTTAATTCTATATAGGTACAGGTCAACGTCTGACATGCCCATCTGACAGCTAACGCCTCTCGTTCAAACTGGGAATATCTCTGCTCAACTTTGCTTAACTTCCGACTAGCATAGTAGATTGGTCTGTACGTCTCATCTTCTTGTTTCTGTTCAAGAATGGCTCCAATTCCAACCGGTGAGGCATCAGTTGTGAGCAGTGTGGGAGCACCTTGTCTGTGATAAGGCATAACTGGTACACAAACTAGCCGGTCTTTGATTTCGAGAAAGGCTTCATTCTGCTTAGGACCCCATCGCCACTTTGCGTCCTTCTTGGTTAGGTCCGACAGTGGACTGGATATTGTAGCAAATTTTGGGATGAATTTTGCACAAAATTGTATGGAACCAAGGAAACTTCTTACTTCAAACAGGTTTAGGGGTGCCGGTGCCTCAACAATAGCTTCCACTCGGTCACTGCAGAGCGTTAGTCCTTCTCCAGAAAGCACATCTCCCATGTAAACCATACTACTAACCCCAATCTCACATTTTACATAATTCAGCGTGAGCCCACTTTCTTCCAACTTGCGCATGACCCTTTCCAAGTTCTCGTCATGCTCCTTGTCGTCTGCACAACAACTCGAATTTCATCATGCAAGTTGTACATCCCCGGACCATCCTTGACCACTTGCCACACAATTTGCTGGAATTTTTCCGTGGCCATATTTACACCAAATAGTAAGCGTTTGTACCTGTATAGGCCACTGGGTGCAGCAAACGTTGTTATGTCCCTAGAATCTGGGTGTAATTCAATCTGATGAAAGGCCATGTTCAGATCAAACTTAGAGAAAACTTTGGCATAGGATACCTCTTGAAGTGTTTCTTCTACGGTAGGGACAGGGTGTTTCTCCCTCACAATCGCTCTGTTCGCTTGCCTCATGTCTAGGCATAGCCTTACATCCCCATTGGGCGTCTCAACTACTACTAAAGGGTTCACCCAGCTAGTCGGACCTTCTACTTTCTCTATCACGTCTAACTTGAGCAGGTCTTCAAGTTTTTCATTGACTTTAGCCCTCCTACTAAAAGGAATTCTACGTACTGGCTGAGCTACTTGGTGGACGTCTTGGTCAATATGAAACTTCAACTGGTATCCCTTAAATAGTGGAACAGAGAATTAACTCTGAAGTGTAAATTAAAGTGCTACTTAAACCCATGAATAACCCACTGGGCGTTAGCCCTAGTAAAGGGAAACAGGGAACCACACGAGGCAAAGAAAAAATCTTTTGACCTCGGTGGGAATCGAACCCACGACCTCCGGATTAGATCTACCGTTACTCTGCCGACTGAGCTACAAGGTCGCACAGAGAAAGTCGGGGACGATTTTAGATGGTGAATCGCGGCAAAGAGAAAGTAAGGGTACATATGAATGTTGTGCCGCGTAGCACTAGGAACACAAATAGTGGAACAGAGAATCGGTAGCACTTTAATTTACACTTCAGTGTTAATTCTCTGTTCCACTATTTGTGTTCCTAGTGTTACGCGGCACAACATTCATATGTACCCTTACTTTCTCTTTGCCGCGATTCACCATCTAAAATCGTCCCCGACTTTCTCTGTGCGACCTTGTAGCTCAGTCGGCAGAGTAACGGTAGATCTAATCCGGAGGTCGTGGGTTCGATTCCCACCGAGGTCAAAAGATTTTTTCTTTGCCTCGTGTGGTTCCCTGTTTCCCTTTACTAGGGCTAACGCCCAGTGGGTTATTCATGGGTTTAAGTAGCACTTTAATTTACACTTCAGAGTTAATTCTCTGTTCCACTATTTGTGTTCCTAGTGCTACGCGGCACAACATTCATATGTACCCTTACTTTCTCTTTGCCGCGATTCACCATCTAAAATCGTCCCCGACTTTCTCTGTGCGACCTTGTAGCTCAGTCGGCAGAGTAACGGTAGATCTAATCCGGAGGTCGTGGGTTCGATTCCCACCGAGGTCAAAAGATTTTTTCTTTGCCTCGTGTGGTTCCCTGTTTCCCTTTACTAGGGCTAACGCCCAGTGGGTTATTCATGGGTTTAAGTAGCACTTTAATTTACACTTCAGAGTTAATTCTCTGTTCCACTATTTGTGTTCCTAGTGCTACGCGGCACAACATTCATATGTACCCTTACTTTCTCTTTGCCGCGATTCACCATCTAAAATCGTCCCCGACTTTCTCTGTGCGACCTTGTAGCTCAGTCGGCAGAGTAACGGTAGATCTAATCCGGAGGTCGTGGGTTCGATTCCCACCGAGGTCAAAAGATTTTTTCTTTGCCTCGTGTGGTTCCCTGTTTCCCTTTACTAGGGCTAACGCCCAGTGGGTTATTCATGGGTTTAAGTAGCACTTTAATTTACACTTCAGAGTTAATTCTCTGTTCCACTATTTGTGTTCCTAGTGCTACGCGGCACAACATTCATCGTATCCCTTAAGCTTGCTAAGCCGTGACTTTGGAATACTTTTGGGAATTTTGCTTTCAGCGCAACCTTTCTATCTGCATGCTTTGGCATCTCTTGCCGGTCATCAGACTTGATTTTGCAGCTATTAATGGAGACACCAACGCTTAGCACGCCTTACAATTCATAAGTTTTGCGGCCTAGTAGTGTTACTGCTTTACCACATGTGATATAAAATTCAGCACTTAATGGCGGTGGATCTGGGGTACGCCTACACTTAGAATACACTTCCCTTTAAGTTGGAGTGGCTCTACGGAGGCATAGGCATAACCTTTCTTACTGCACTCCAACAATTTAACTCTACCTCATGTTACAAAATTAAACACTTCTTCTGACATTACATTACAACTAGCACCAGAGTCAATAACAGTGTTTATAAGCCTATCTTCAATAATCAGTTCCAGAGTGTTCTCCTCATCAGTTGCTCCAGCGCTGAGGTTTTCCACCGGTATTTCCACGAAAACAACTCGAACTTCGACTTGATGTTTGTCCCTTATTCTGCTCAGGCTGCTTTGAGTGACAGCAAATTTCAAAATGGCGCTTCCTTATCATGATATTGACTGACGATTTCCATAGGTTTAGCGAGGGTCAGCGCCTCTTCACGATACAGTTTTGATTTGAGGTTTCTGTCCTTTATGAATGAAATGGCGCGATCTCGCACCTGATTGTCCCTCTCGCCTTCGAATTCGCAGTGTTCAGCTAATTTCTGCAAGCGAATGATCAAGTTGTTGATTGTCTCACCCACTGTCGGTGTAGCCGCTAAGAACGCTTGTCGAGCCATGGGAGCGTTCTTTCGGAATTTAAAATGATCTGACAAGCACTCCATAGCTTTGTCGTAATCTTTAGCTCCACCACGCGATTCGGCGGGAATGGAGTTGTTAAAAATATCTCGTACAGTCGGTCCAGCAAGGTGAAGTAAAAGGGCTCTCTTCTGTGTCGGGTCGCTTATCCTTGATGCAGTGACATAGAGTTCGAATTCTCCTTTCCAAGTTATCCATCGTTGGGCAAGTGTAGCTGGTTCACCAACAGCGTCGAACGCACGCAGTCCAGGTAATCCGCTTAAACACACGGCCATCTGTGCAAGTTTTCTTCACCGTTTAAACTCATTTCCACTGTAGCAGCCGCTCGGCGATACAACTTTTTGTTTTTCCTCGTCGCCAAATGTAGTGGTCTCGTCTCAGAATATACGAAAAGTCAACAACTCAACATGCTTTTAATCCCACTTACGCACTCGTGTTCTACTACATCCTATAATAATCAGTACAGTATTACATCCCATAATAATCTGACAATAGGTAGAATGACTTCCGGTACACTACACGGACATCGTTTCTGGAGTGAGTTTGAAACATTTCTTAAGATAATAGTTTATACAAGGAGCACATGATTTGTTATTCACTTCTGTCAAACGAGGATTTCCTTTTAGCAATAAAAACAAGGAAAGAATCTCCTTCTTTCAATAAGAGAATGTATGACCAAACACGTCACTCCACTCTCTTCTCTGGTTTTCATTGATAATTGTAATTGTTATTTTTTTTTTGTTACAGCAGTGTCAATAGCAACTTCCGTTGCACCGCGGGAAATAATGCGACAACTCAGTGGTGGTTCGGTGGATACCTCACTTAGAAATAATCGCTTTGTGGAGACTGGCTGTCGTAAAGCGGGACATTAAGAATGATGGCCTTTATTTCTTTTAGTTAGCAAAACACTTTTAATCCGTAAGCATGAAATAGCGAAATGGGAGGAAGTGTATTATGACGTTATTGGCAGCAAACTGCCAACAATTTTTTGGCACAACACAACAGTTTTAAATTTTACAGCATGTTTCTCTTCAGTGCAATGTTTCAGAAAATGCTGATTACTACTTATAATTATACAATAGAAGAAAGTGTCAAATTACATAGTTTTAAATTGACGGGTTGAGGTTGCTGATTGAAGGAAGGGTTTTCTCATAGAGTGTGCAAAGTTTCTTTTATCTTGAGTTGGTAGATAGTGCCGGCTTGATCAATCTTTAAGCTCAATTAGAGCTTAAAGAACGGCAACGCTCAATATTCTGTAGATGTTTAAAAGTGTGTGACTTTTAATACGTAGTCAAGCGCACACGGGCACTTGTGAAACAGTGTCGGGTAATTTCAGGAACATAGCAGGCATTGCAACCTGCATACGAAAATTTGTGAGACGCCTGAACGAAGCTCGCTAGGGATAGGATCTTTTAGAATTAACAGGGATATTATTTTGAACGAAGAGAGCACCAATTTAACATCTATTTTACAATGTCGTCTAGTTACAATAACAATAAACAACAATTTATTACTTATATAGCGCCATTTACACATACAGATCAATGGCGCTTTACAATTTTTAAATCAAATCAACTCTAAATAAATCAAATCAAATAAAATCAAATGTTGGTTATTGAGTAGAGGGGAAAACCGGAGTACCCGGAGAAAAGCCTCTCGGAGCAGAGTAGAGAACCAACAAACTCAGCCCACTTATGACACCGAATCCAGGAATCGAACCAGGGACACATTGGTGGAAGGCGAGCGCTCTCACCACTACGCCAACCCTGCTCCCCACTGACGCGTTTCTGTGTGATGCTGGAAAAGCTGCCAACGTACGGCGGCATGATTACACGGTATTGTAGTATTGTAACAAATCTAGGCGTAGATTCTTAAGCCTTTAAGGCAATTCTGGAATGAAAAGGTGTGGATCGATCTTTCACCAGAACTGTTGGTATTGAAAACATTTTAGGGGCGTAAATCAACAGAAAACTACTGGCATTCTGAAACAGTTCTTTGTCTATCCAGCCTCCATTCGTTAGAGTCAGTGCCGACATCGTTTCTGGAGTGAGTTTGAAACATTTCTGAAGATAATAGTTTATACAAGGAACACATGATTTTTTAATTAACTTCTGTCAAACGAGGATTTCCTGTTAGCGATGAAAACAAGGAAAGAGTCTCCTTCTTTCAATAAGAGAATGTATGAGCAAATACGTCACTCCATTCTGTTCTCTGGTTTTCCTTTCCAAAAACAGATATCCCACGAAAACGTCTTGGCCAATGAGCTGTTCGAGACGTCGTCTTTTCTCCTTTTTAAGTCCTTTATTGCATTACGAATCCATAAAGCTCTATCTCGGTTTTTGAATTCTTAAATTTAGTTTTATGTCTAACAGTCTAATAAGGGTTTCTTACACTCCAAAAGTGCGAGTGTTCTTCTATCATCACAGGAAGTCGTCTTTCGTTACATTCGGATTTTAGCCACAATTAAGTGCGAATTGTACTGCACCTGTAAATGCTCGCTCGAATTCAAAGCCTTCCATTGCCACTTTTGTTGTGCAAGCCTTCCTCACGCTAAAATCTGGTTTTGTGGCTCCATTAAACCAATGCAGTTGAGTGTTAGATCGTTTTCACTACGAAAACCAATCAGGTATCGAGTTCAATATCTGAATTCATGAAGTGAGGTTCTCCGCAGCTGTGACCAGAAGTAATTTTTTTCCCTCGGCGCTTCGCGCCTCGTTGACGCCGCCTCACCTCAGAATTTTCCTCCTTCAAATGGAAAAAAATAACCTCTGGCACCCAGGGTACAGCTTAAGAGCGGAAAAATGTTATGCGCAGCTTTCTGCGCATCACCTTTTCACGGGCTCTTGTTGGTCTTTTGAATGAAATCGAACACGATGCCAGTAGAGCGTTCGCACCGTGTGAAGTGCTGTTTTTTTTTTTTCTATCATTTCATTTTTTTGCCTGACTAAAGCACATGGGATTGTATACCAACTAGTGTTAGATGAGAGAAGAAATATGCAGTGAAATTAAAAGCTTTGAAATTCCCTAAAAGGCGAGTATTCATGTGCTTTGAGTACATACATATACATACATACTTTATTTATTTGTACACGGTAAAATCTTCAGTATATCTTACATTAATAAAAAAATTAATTAAAACAACACTGTTTTAGAAGATTGCCGTGTGGGAGCCCGACTGACAATTGCTTTAAAATTTGTCAATTTCCCTTTTAAAATATCCAAGAGAGTCTGATTTTCTTAAATTTACGGGCAGGCTATTCCATAGTAGCGCCCCGCTGTAGCCCAAGGCACGCTTACAATAGTTCGTGCGTGGCTTGGGTAGGTTTAGTTTAATCTCAGAATCTCTTAAGTTATACGGTGTACTACGGATGCTAAATAAATCCTGCAGGTATTTTAAACATAATATTATTTGTTTGGATGTCGCGAGGACAGTTCATTAATTAATTGCCAGGTCTTTTTAGGATTTGATTTGCTGGTTTCCAGATTGTCAGTGAAATATTTACGTTTAGCATTCTTAATTTCGTTGTTTGTGTGGTTCCGAGCACGTTTATATTGATCCCAAGCCAAAGGGGAGCCGCACAAAACTGCTTTCTTTTTTAAGAAATCTCTTCTATGCATTTCATGGCGCAAATGATCAGTAATCCATGGAGACTCTGTTGCCAGCCCGCTTAGTTCTTAGTGGTGCATGTTTATCTGTAGCTTGCATCAGAGTATGTTTGTACGTGTGATCAAGGGAAATAAGATTTTTTTTCCATCGCTTGGTCGTTAAGTTTGTAAACAACTGCTTGTTAGTGTAGCGTTCAGTCCTAAATGATTTTTAAATTCTCAGTTTAATCGAATTTTGTTATAACCGGAGTGCTTTGGAGACTGTGATCTCTTGGACATTGAAACGATTAGGTTGTCACGGTAAGAAAAAAGTGAACACACTGAAAGATGTTTATTTGATCATTCGAAGAAGTTAAAAAGTGTTTTTGTAAAAGCACTGTGTTTTGGATAAAAGTCAAGGCTAGTCAGCCGCTTTTTCGATAGTCATTTGCTCTTTTTACCTCAACACAACTGAAACGATGTTTTATAAAAAAGGCGATGTAAATGCATAACTAACTCTCGTAGTGTGCAAAGTTTTAAAAGAACGTTGGGTGATGTGAGAGGACAATGCACTCCTGAATTCATAGCGGAGCAAACAGCAGAAAAGGCAATAATACGAGCTGGGAATAATTTGGAGGTGTTGGTTACTTAACATATTTTTCCAACGAACAGTCTAATTTTGGCTATACTGCTAAAAATTTTGTGAAATTGTCTACAAGAAAAACAAACTTGAGTATCGATAAACACTCATTGGTGAAGTTAAACCGTTTCAAAAATAACTTTCGTACTTTGGCTTTGTGTTGGGACTTAAACTCAGTGTATACGGTTTATGACAAGCTAAAGTTCTCTGAAGAAATACAGTAGACAATGCGAAAAGCACCCCGATCCCGAGCGAGCGTGTTCAGTGAATACTGGCCACACCGTATAAAATCGATAAAATAATCTTTACGAAACAAATTAAAAATCCGATCTGGGAAAAAAACTAGACACTTTGGCAAATAATAATAATAATAATAATAATAATAATAATAATAATATTAATAATAATAATAATAATTTAGAACTTATATAGTGCATTTTCCATGTGTATATGATCAAATGCGCTTTACAAGCAGATGAAATTGGAATTTGAAAAATGTTGTTTTTTTGTGGAGAGGGGAAAACCGGAGAACCCGCAGAAAAACCTTTCGGAGCAGAGAAGAGAACCAACAACAAACTCAACCCACATATGACGTCGAGTCCGGGAATCGAACCCGGGCCACATTGGTGGAAGGCGAGTGCTCTCACCATTGCGCCATCCCTGCTTCCCAAACACAGCATACACAGTTAATCACAGTTGAGCTCTCGACCTTAGATATTCAGTGGTTTGCCTATATTGGCACAAAATGTGCAAGAGGTTGATCATGACAACAAGACTTTCGGACACGGTTTGTTTACACGCCGTAGGAACACTAGGGATCTTAACTTGTTTAATGCTTGTTTGTTTGTTTTATTACTTGATTAACACGTGATAAAATCAAACTTCAGCACTTAAGAGTCTTAAAATATATTTGAAAGATTAAAATTTTGTTCATCGTGGTTTTCATATGTTAAAAGGGAGTTCCATGATGTAAAACCTCAATGCAGGCAAATGTCGCCAAGCGTTAATTACTTCACAGCAAGAACGATAGTTAAATTTTTGCCCTCTCTGGCAAAAAACCAGATACTTTGGCAAACTCAGAAAATGAAGACTGACTCTTTCCCTACTTTCAGTTGAACTCTCGACCTTAGATATTCAACACTTCGCTTAGATAGCGACATTTTGTTAACCGATCCTTGACGATAATAATGCCACGAGAGAAACGAGGACCTCCTCAAAACGATTTTTATAGTTCAAGAAGTGTTGAGAAAATTGAAGGACAAAAAGTTAGTTATTTCTCTGGAATAATTATTGCTGTGTACCAGGATGTCTGTAGAGGCCTATCCTCATTTTTGAGATAAAAAAAATTAAAAAGCCGCCATTTTTTTCAAATTTCTGGCTCTTGCGCGCGCTCGGAGTTCGCGCTGCTTTTTGCGTTCTTCCGCTCTGAAGGGTAAAGTAAATCAGGCATATACATGCATTATAGTCCGCTGACCATACACACTGACATAACATCTTTCGGGAGCTGGGGTGACCGCTTGTCGCTCTTTCGTTCTGATCCACTGGATAGTCGAGGGTTTCTTAAAGATGGAGAGCTCGAGCTTTTAAAATTGGATGAAGTAGTTCCCAATGGTTTTCTCTCCACGAATTTACTGCTGGTAAAGGGGCGACTTCCCACTGTAATCCTTGGCAGAGCATAAGATCCTTATGTAAGCCTTTCTGAATTCTGGGAACTTTTGTCCGTAGAGAATGGGGTTGAAAAGTGAATTGCTGTATTGCAGCAATTTGACTGAAAAAACTGCATGGGCAGGCAAAACGCTTAAATCACCGCGAAGAAACTGTGCCAAGCCCAAGGAAAAGAAAGGCAGCCAGCCAATCAAGAACAAGCCTATCATGATGGCGATTGTTTTGACCGCTCTTACATCTCGCCTTAGTCTCGAATTTCGGTGAAATTTTGCAATGTTCCGCTTTATTGTGTACAGGGTTGTTCCCTGGGCCACGGATATCAGAATGAGTGGAACAAAAAAGCACAGGCATATAACTGACATGTTGTAGAGTTGCGGTGAAATTTTGTTTCCAGGCACTGAGAGCCCCGAGACGAGTGTAGCACTGAACCAGGTCAGCCAGATGATGGGTAGATATTTTATTCGGGTGTAAGAACGATGCTTAGTGGCCACACGATGGCACACAACCGACCCCAGCTCAAAGCCAACAGGTGCAAGATCGAACCCACCCCTCCGAGTATCTCAAAGACGTACCATGTTGCCATGACAACCTTATACCATTCAAAATGCTGATCGAATTCTCTGTAAATAAGCACAAGCCAACCAGGCACGGAAACTAGGCCTACAAGGAAGTCCGCCAAAGCGAGGCTCATAATGAGACAGTTAGTACGTGTGCGCAGGTTGGCCGTCTTGATGAAGGACACGATGACGAGGGTGTTTGCGAATATGATTGACGCTGCAATAACACTGTGGAGGATGCTCCAAATGAAAATCGATAAGTAATACCCTTCAAACACGCTGTGGTCTGTTCCATTTCTGATTAGCCCTGCGAAACACGAAAAAGATGGATTAATGAAAAGTTTAAGTTGTGAAACAAAATTTTTAATTACCTTAATTGCAGTTATTGTAACCACACTCGTACAGTTGCATTCCTGCGGTGGCTGAGTGTTACACAGTAACACAAAATTTTCGCCGTGGGTTAAATTAAACAAGACGGGAAGAAGAGCATATGTTTATGAAACTCAAATTACCTTTCAAGTTTTTCAAAGCGATATTTGAATTTGACTTTTGTGCAAAGTGTGAATGTTCCAGAGCTTCGTCGTTCAGTTTTCTAGTGTATATACCTGATCGAGAAAACGTTTTAGGGAGAAGAGTACAAACCATAAACGATAGAATTCCACAACCCAGTAGTTTCCTGGGAAATTTCTAAACTGTTTACTTATTTGCATTTTAAGGGATTTTTGCTTTCATTGAAGATCAGCATGCCCAAATTCTACTCCGAAGACTTGCATTTATGGGCCGTATGGCTGCATTTCTTCATGCATGTCGCTTTCGAAGAAGTTGTAAATTACATCCACTACTGCCCTTTATTTGCCAACTTCGCTACTTTTAAACAGGGTGGGCAGTAGCCATCTTTTTCCCCAAATATTCAGTGCTGTCCCCCTTAATATTAGTGCCCACTATTTAAGCACTCCTACAATTCCATTTGGTTGTATTGTTTATGTTTTATACCTTCTTCCGACAACGTTACTTCAGTTAGGTGGAGAAAACTCCGCAGCGTTTGGATTGAAGTTTGAGTTTTTGTTGTCATTTAACTAGCGCAAACAGGCTTTAGAAAACATTTTTATATGTAGACTAATTCCGTTCCCTCTCATTCATGATTAGCCGTTTTTCAAGAAGTGCCAAAGTTCATGAGTACCCGTTTTCCAATAATCAACCCTCTTTGTCAGGTGCTTCCCTCTACTGTATTAAGTCAAGGCTCCGTTCCGATGACTGACGCTATAAGATAGTGGCCTTATGGACAAGCACTAAAAACATTACAATGGTATCGTATTGTTAGTATTTCTGTTGTGCCATGCATTTTCCATTGCCAATTGGGCAACGTAATTCGGCAGTAAAGCCTACGACACACTAAAGTAGTATAGAGGTTGGGGGTACTAGATCATTTTTATGATCTATTACCAACCCAACCTTATACTACTTTTCCATTTGATGGCTAACTAAATTTTGGCAAGCTATATATTTTTTAAAATGTGTTTAACCCCTATGCGTGACTTTCTCGGAAAAATCACCAAGCGTGACATTCTCGGAAAAACAAGGAAACCCCCTATAAAATGAGTCATCGCTAATAGTTATTGTTTCAGATCATGAGACGGTCGTATGATTATTTCTAACCAATTATAAATTCTTAAAGTAAAATTTACTGACAATTTTTACTTAAAAAGTTTATGCTAAAGTTTGTTATCAAACTCAAACCAACCCAAGTCTATACTACTCACCATTCGATGGAATTAACCCTATAACACCATAAAATCATACTCATTCTATAGTTAACCATTTTATGAAAATCTATACATTTTTCTAGTAATTACATTATAAAGAATCCTAAAGAAATGAATATCTTCTTCAAATTAATGAATGCCAATACAACAGAAAGCAAAGAATAATGTAAAAGAAAGTAAAGAATTATGAGTTTGAAAAAGATGATTAATATTTGATATTGTAATATCCGTATGCATAGCTTGTTACCCCGTCTTTTAGTATAGATCTTTTGTCATCGAAACAACTGAGTGATACTTTGTTGATTTCATAACTTCCTAACTCATGATTTTGACTTCTTATGGTTTTCATAGTATGATGCATCTGTTTATTTTCAAATAGTGTTTGTTTATAGTTTTCATGAGTTATATCCTTTTTTATAATATTCTTTTTAATTCCTTTGGCAGTCTTTCCTCCTTTTTGGTTGTCTTTCATATAACTGTACATTTTTTATCTCAATCCAACAAATTCAGTTATTGGTATACCTGCTGCTTCATCTTTCATTTTTCCGATTACTTTTTTATTACTTTTGTTGAAATAAGGACTATTTTCTGGATAGTCACTGTTATCAAATTTCTCTTTATCATTCCAAAAGTCTAAGTAGACATCATCAGCTTCGATTTCATAAGTCAAGCTATCCGTATCTGTGAATAATAACTTAGCTTTATCTCCATACTTCTTTTTGATGTAATTGTAGTGAAAATCATACATTAGTGTCTTGCTTAGATCCAAGATGCACATTCCCACATATGCCGGCCTGTTGAGGATAAGTGTTTCTTTGATCTTATGCACAGCCACCAGATTTTCATTGAATATCTTACTGCTTACATATGTCGGTTTGGTAGCCATTTTCAACAGTTTTTTCTCATCAGTTACAAGTCGAACATCAACTCTCTTTCTAATATTTTCCATTGTTTTCCCAAACACACTATTGTTCATAAGTTTGAAGAAGTCTTTCTCAAATGCATTTTTAGCATTAGTTCTTTTCTCAGTATTGAAATCAATATATTGCTTTAACCAAGGAGACTGATTGAACTCTAATACTCTATGCACTTTAGTTATTTTTAAACCGAGATCTGTATAGAGTTGAAGGTTCCTGTAATGAAGCACGTATTTTTTCTTGTTACTCAATGTTGGAATGAGTTTGTGTACCAAACCAATTGATATCTGATATTTGGTGGCTATTTTTTTTACAATATTCTGATAACATATCTTCAGTTAATTTTAATCTTTTCCGGTCCAAGAAGGTAGTCATTATGCAAATTATGTAACTCTTCAGGATATTCAAGATCGACTTCTAGTATTAAACCTTTTTTACTGTCTTCTTGATACTTAGCTAGGTCTGACTTGTTAATTTGCTTTTCTGTCATCCATTTGAAACCGCCTGTTGGTAAATACTGACTCATAGCCAATCCGTATAAATTATTAGCATCGAGATACATGACGTACTTTGAGGGCGCCTTCTCATCATACTCTTTCATGTATTTATTATTTGACTTTCCGTATCGATTGGCTATATATGATATACCACCACGCATACCCTTTTCAATGAATTGAAACATATCAACATCTGTCATTAACTCCAGTTTAATGTCAGTCATTTTTAACATAGCATCCCAGGATAATCCAGGGCTAGTGAAATAATGGCATGGTCTAGTTTGTAGTATTCTAGACATGTTTTTCTGAAGTTTTCAAAGACATCAGCTAGTAGGAGGATGTCAGATTTAAGGTATAAGTCATGGTATTCACCCATATTTTTAAGAGAGAATGTATCCCACACATTTTGAGCATGTTTATAATCTTTGTCTGATATATGTTCATTATTTAGTATGCTGTAAAAGTCTTCTTTTGTTGGTAGCTTTTCATTGAATTTTTCAAAACTATCCATGTAATCGTAAGGATAAACCCCTGTTTGTGCCATTAACTCAAGCTTTTTACCTTTGAATTTTTTGGAGGTGTATTTTAATGATTCTTTTGGTAGATTGCTTACTAGTTTTTCCAAACTTGAGCTCATGAATTGGAAACTGTCAATAAAGGTAAGATGATTGCCAAGCATGAAAGCCATGTATTTCTCCATGTTATTAGGAATTGCATTAATATTCATTTGGCACTCCTCGCCTTTCTTATTTATGTATGTGTGCCTCTTGACTATTTCACCTATCTTTTGCATTATGAAATGGCTGTCATACCCACGGGGATTATGAAATATTACTGGAATTTTATCAGTTATTCGAAAGTTAAGATTACAATCTTGATGAGCGGATCCTCTGTACTGACCAGTTATATGACAGTGATCTCTGACTCTAACATCAGTTTTTTTGTATTCTTTTTCACATATATGACATCTGTTAGCTTTTTGGAATTCTTCTTCATTTTCTTCCGTCATTCTTAATAGTTTGTTGAATTCTTTTTTCTTAACCTTCTTACAATATTTAACTTCCTCCAACATAGCTTCCATGAATTTGTAAACAGCTTTTTCACCTCTGTATGTTTTCAATGGTTTTGTGTATTTATCGTCGTAACAACACACAACCTTATATCCAAAACCGAAGTCTGTGTGCTTCTGGTAGGCTTCTGTGTATGATTTATCATTATCAGGCAGGCATCCATACACTTTTTCTGTGATGGCTTCAAAATCTGCATATATTACAAATGGCACTGGTAGTTGTTTATGAAAATTATTGAATTTTAATATGTTATCACCTTTTCCTGGCATTTTAATTGCCTGAGTTCCATTTATTTGGATACAGTTCTCTTTATGATCTGTTAAGACCCTTTCAGAGCTAAAACACTGCAAACAATGCATGCAAAAGTGTTTTCTTTGTGTTTTGTTTGGTTGCACATAAACTTATTGAAGTCTTTGATCAATACATAATGTTTGTTTTCATTGTCTGTTATCAGCAATAGATTCAAATAGTCTTCATACTTTTCTTTTGAAATATGAAATGGATATGGTTGTTTGTCTTCATAACCGAAAACATTCATGTTAATCTCATTTTGCTTTTCTATTTTGTTGTACTGTTTGGTTGCAACTGGAAATTCAATTCCTGAATAATCCAATTTTTCAATGTATTGCTTGTCGACTTTTTTATTCTCTGTGGGTATTTAGCTTGAGGGTTTAAATGCCGGATATGACACCATCTGAAGCATTCGTTGTCCTCATTTTTCATGTTGATCAATCCCTTCGCACTGTTTCTGAGTTCTTGAGGTAGTTTAATATATGAAGAGCCTCTCATTGGTTGATATATTACCACATTAAGATAATGATTGTCAACAGATTGAATAGTCCAACCAGATCCCTCTGAAATCCAAACTGCAATCTTATTTAATATTTCTTGTTTTGACAACTGTAGTGCTTCAATTATCTCTTGATCGTTTATTATTGTTTGAGACACACTGCTGAAATAGGCGGTCTTATGTATTATTTCCCATCTGACATTTTTGTGAATGTTACCTTTACTGTTTCGACTAATTTCAGTCCTTTCATGAATTTTAGTACATTTTGTGATATGGTATGCAACAGCCTTTCTTGTGTTTTGTAGTTGTATAGTGGGTCTTTCGTTATTCCTAATGCTAATTTCATATGATTTGGTATAACCTTTCAGAGCTTTGTCTTTTTGCTCTATTTTGGTTCTAGGTTGTGCTACTGGTTTTTGAACTATCTTTTTGGTTCTTGGTTTAGGAACTGGTCTATCCCTAAGTTCTAATGGTGGAAGAATAATATTGTCTTCATAATCTTGAACCATTTGATTTACACTCTTGCGAGGTGTTGGAACTGGTTTAGAATTGGTCTCTCATTTGGCTTGGTATCATCTACTACGATAATTTCAGGCTTCTTCTTATCTTGCTTTAATAGCAATTTAATTAGTTGAGATTTTGACAGTTTTTTCAAGTCTGATTATTCATCATTATAATATCATTAGATTTTTTATTTAAACCTTGACCGTATTGAATCATCAAATCTTTATATAAATTGTTTATTTTATTTGATTGTTCTTCAATTTTTTTATTCTTTTTATTTGTTTGTTTCATTATTTTTTCAAATTCATTTTCATCATTATTTTCATCAATAAACTCAAATTTAATTGGTTTATGTTTCATTTTAATTTTTTGTCTTTCATTATCTTCTAGTTTGATGGTTTCATTTACTTTATTTTTCATTGTGATATTAATGAAATGTACTCCACGCCATCCTTCAATAATAAATTATTTAGCATATTACGTGAATCATTCAAACTATTTTCGAGTTGATGTTTCAGATTATTGCTATCTGCTTTTATTTTTTCTGAACTCATATAAAGACAGCCTTTACAATTTGTAAAATTCATCAGATAATCTCTATCATGATGTGATATTCTGAATGTATGATAAAAAATAATGTATTCTTGTTTTTTTGCAAATCATAAAATTACATCATATATTTTATTCATTTGTTTAATAACTGTATTAACATGATTCTTCAAAAGTTCGTCACCACAATTGATTCTTAAACTGACAGAGTTGTCTTCATTGCTATATGAATTTTCAAAACCTTTCAAAATATTTATTTTCATCATTATATATATTACTATATCTTTTTTTAAGTGTTCTTTTAATCTGCGTTTAAGTATGACTAATTCAAGTGATCCAAATCATGGATCCTTTAAACATTTCAAAAATTATCATTTAAATTTAATTGGTGTTTTATTGATTCAATGTGTTGCCATTTTTCAGCAAGTGTGTAATTTTTATTATTTTTACAAGTTTGACAATACCATTCCTTGTTTAGCATATACTTTGTTTTAGACTTTGTTGTAGCTTTTTTCTTTCTTCATCAGTATAAATTACTGGTCTTCCTCGACCTCTCTTGATATTTTGATTTTCCATATATAATATTATATGATTCTATATATTTTTAAATAATTGATGGTGCGTTTTAAATAGCCAGAAACAATTATATTTTTGGCTACCAAATAGCAAACAGTATATGTTATACTGAAACGTTTTTATTATATTGGTTAGATAATTTACGTTTAAACCTTTTCACATATCCTTTAAATCCTTAAACGATATCCAACTGTTAAGTCATCACTATATCCCTTCCACTTTACTAAAACTTGTTTCTTCTTGTAATCCCTCCGAATGACTTTATCAATACGGAAAACATTCTGTTCATAATGGCGGACGATTTTAATTATTCTTTTGTATATGTGTTAATTAGCCCTAATAACCTCACTTTAATGAAAAAATTCTATTGAATTTTGCACATGCTGACGAGGCTAGTAGGGCTCATTATCATAAGAATAAAAGAATAATTTGTCGGGCGCCATTATGAAAAGGGTCTATTCAGGTTCATAAAAACTCCCTTGAATATCTTCACCTCTTAGATCCTTTATTTTGTATGTGATTGGATTAGTGTATTGGATCTTATCTATTATGAATAATTATTCGGTCCAGTTTGGAGTATAACCTTTATCAAAAGTCTTTCTTTTCTATTCACTAATTCAAACCTTATCACCTATTTTAAATTTTGGTTTATGTTGTAATGTTTCCATTTCACCATATAAATTAAAATACACTATTCCTTCATTCTTTTTCTTTGAAGCCTCTGTGGGTGTCATCTTTATGTTTGAATGTTTTG
This sequence comes from Pachyseris speciosa, assembly GCA_016490735.1. NCBI lineage: Eukaryota > Metazoa > Cnidaria > Anthozoa > Scleractinia > Pachyseridae > Pachyseris > Pachyseris speciosa. The sequence continues at coordinate 2,405,690 of JAEMWC010000018.1, read as the reverse complement.
TGTTATTGTACTGTTTTAATATTTTAGGTAATATGTCTATGTACTGTGTATTACCTTGAACAGTGAACTGCTTCCACATTTTGGACTTGATTGTTCTATTCCATCTTTCAACCACTGGGGACTTTTCTTCATTCTCGGTGGAGTACATATGTATCTCATTTTTCTCTAGCAAGTCCTTCAAGTGTTTGTTGTAAAACTCTTTACCTTTATCAACCCATAGATATTGTGGGTTTCTGCCTTCCTTGAATATTGTTTGAAATGCTTCAGTTACAGTTTCACCCTTTTTATCCTTCAGAGGAACAATCCAACCATATTTACTGAAAACATCGATAACCATCAAAAGATATTTATAACCTTTATTCCATTTGCTGAATTTTTGCATTTCAACAAGATCAGCAGCCCATATTTCATCAATTTTATTTACAATCACACGCCGTCGAGTAAAATTGCGTTTTATGGGTGTATGTAATTCATCTGCTAATTTTTCTTGCCAGTTTTCTTCACTCGACGGCTTTTTCCGTTTTTTTACTTTTTAACACCCAAACCTTGTTTCTCCTTTGTTGCAATTGCATTACGAGCCAACATATGTCCCCATTGTCTATCTTTCCATGGAATGGCATCGAGAGCAGCAACCATTTTTTCGGTCTGCTTTATTCTTGCATTTCCTATCATCTTTACAAATGGAGTAATCAACATATCATGCTGCACTGAGATAGCATCTGTTTTCCTGTTGGCTGTTGATATATCTCAATTATTTCACCAGTTGTTGGGTTGTATTTAAGCTGCTCATCAAGAGGATTGTATGGACCTGTGTAATTATGGCCTGGTAAAGTCCAACCTGATTTTGGTTTAGGAAGCTTACCAATAGTTTTATGAATATCAATAGCACCACCCAATCCTGGAAACGTAAAAGTTGGTTTTTCTGCCCATCCCATCTTTTTCACAAAGCTAGTGTAGGAACCTTTGTAACCTTTTGCTTTAGCCAATTTGTATTGCTCTCTGTAATACTTGATGCGCTCTTTAATGTCTGTAATTTCTTTTTTGTTTGGTGTTTTGAAATAAATTAGGATCTGTCAATAATTCGAAACCTTTTTTATAATCTACTTGCCACGGAGACCCTGCTACACCCGATTTTAACAAACTGTCAATTAACCCACTGCCATAATCCAATCCCTTGATATCGGTCTTATGTAACTGTTTTCCATCTTTTCGTTTTGGTCTAATTTTTGTTGATAATTGTACCAAACCCTCTTTACCAACTTTACTTATAATCGGTTTAGCGTTATCTAGAGCGAAGTCGATGGCTTTTTGCTGTAGCTTCGGGTCTCTCATTGCTTCAGATGCATAATATCTTCCAGCCTGCAATGCTTTTTTACCAATCATTGGAGCTGCATGACCAAGTAAATCTAATGTTGTTGTTAATAATGTTGAACCAATGCCCGCCCCTTCAGACGGGCCAATCAGTTTAAATTATTACTTTTGACGAATTTTGTTTTATGATTCCACAACTTTGGCATTTACAAAAAAACATTAGGCGGCCGTTTTTAGCTTTTTTGTGTCCAGATGGCTCAATGCATTCAGTTTGTTTCCTTTCTTTCACACAATATGATTTCATATATATATAAATGAGTTAGATAGTTTTAGTTCCTGTTTGGTATTAATTGACCTTCTTCATTCATAACAATATATCCATCTGAAAGAAGTTTTTCTGTCATTTGTAAAATAATACTTTCTCTATTTATAATATTATCTTCTTTAATTGAAGGAAATTTGATATCCATTCCCTTCATTAATTTCCTGCGTTCTTCCAATCTTATTTTTGTTGTTTCTGGAACGTGTAAAATGTCAGGGCCATGAAGAGAGTCCTTTGAGAGTCTCAAGACAATAGTATTCCCTTCATCATGAGCTTTCATTAGCTTGCACTTCTGTTTATCTGTCAATTTAACATAGATTTCATGAAGTTGAGTCATTTATATATAAGGTAGATATTTATTTAATATTTTTAAAATTCTTTTCAATAATTTTTTCATTCTTCATTGTGTCATTATCAAATACATTCAACAAATCCAGATAAGAAGTTCCTTTGTTCATTTCATTCAGAAAGTATAAACAGAAGTAGCCGCATGTAGACGTATTTATATTCTGGATCTGATTATTTTGGTGACGCAGAGTCATATTCTTTCTTTTAGCATGATTTACAATCTCTTGAAATGGAGGCATGCCGAAACTATCAAAATAATTGATGACATTATCTTTGACATAAGTTGCAACCCAATGGCTTCCCTTCATATATGATGGATGAAGATTGTAAATGCATGTTTGTGGTTATGTGGAACTGTCACATCCCTTGGCAAAACATCATTTATTGGTATGTTTAAATATCTGCACCATTTTATTAGATCATGATTACTCATCGGGATATCTTTATAAAATTTTGGTTTTTTTTTGGTAGTCTTTTTTTTTAATCCCCATACCAACTGATTTATCCCATGTACCTATAAATGGAGGTGGTCTGGGAGGTGGTCTGTATGCACCAATTTGTGGGGCTCCTTTTCCTTTTGTCCCAATTCGTGGAGCTCCTTTACCCCCAATTCGTGAAGCACCATTACCAGTTATTTTTTTATGGCCTCAATAGCAAGTGGGATACCAACGCTTGCTAATAGGGTCCCGAGAAATCCACCGGATTGTGTTTTTGTTGGTTTTATATGAACACCTGATCCTGATTGAAGGCATTCAATATATCCTGTTTTTGTTTCATCGATAGAAGATGCTTATATTCTATCAGCTTATTAATTTTGTCTTGTGGTACGAGAAAACCACCTGACTGAACCCCTTTTCCAGAGATTTTTTTGACCATTTGAGAAGCACCTTCTGAAGCTAATCCAGAAAGAGCTGACAAACCAAGCGTTTTACCCACGGTTGGTAATAGGGTTCGACCTAGTGTTAGAATGGAACTCAATAAACTGCCACCAACTTGCTTTCTGATATTGGTCTTAGCTAGCTTAATATCCATTCCCTTCATCAATTTCCTATTTTTCTCCAATCTTTTTTCACCATCGCTGGAACATACAAAGTGTCATGGCCATGAAGAGAGTCCTTTGAGAGTCTCAAGACAATTGTTTCCCTTTTATGGTAAGCACTACTCAGATTCTTTTTCTGGTTTTCCGATAGTTTCACATTGATTTCAAAATATAATATATATTATATGATATATATTATTATAATTTTTGGTTATAAAACACATTTGAAATGAAGATACATTATTTTTTTCATTTACACAATAACCAATTCATTTCCCACTTTATCAATGACAATTTCTTCCTCGTATAAAAGGACAGCATGGACTGAAAAAGGACTATCACCTGCGCTGTTGGCATTAAGTTTGTATCTGAATATCAACTGTTTGGGATCTCTTGTTCTCTCTCTGCTTGAAATGACAAATCGAAATAGATTAGACCATACAAGCTGTTATAATTAGACATATTTAGTTGAGTTCCCGTGTTGTAATCATTTCGCTTATAACTGTAAGCCATCAAATCGTTGAAAATCCTTACTTTACTTTCACTGTCATATTCAACTTCGGATAAAAAACACCGTTGCTATATTCGAGTCTGCATGATGTCAGATAACTGCCATTTGCACGGTCTGCGTTGATGTTGAATGTGTCCATTTCGTATGGATTTGCTTCGTCATTATTCGTTTTGGCTCGTTGCAGATAAACAAAGACATGCTTTACATTGTCAATACTGGAGGAGATCTGGAAGAATCCACTGCTATTTGTTGGAGCTGAAACCTCGTACATCTCTCTCATATACATCCATTTGTCCTTTGTCAAAAAGTTTGTAATGAACCTGTCATAGAGAGAGGCTTTTGGTGTGAGTTTCGGTACCCACAGGAGGAATCTGTCAATAACAACCCTCGCATCATCAGCTGCTGCAGCCTTTTGTATCAATTCAGCATCACCCTGCAATGTTATATTAAATTGTAGCTGCATTGGAACAAGCATCCTGTCCTGTAGTTCTTCAAAGAAAGAGTACCGATTGAGAGGTATGATTACATTGACATTATTGAGTCCTGTCGTTAAAAGTCGTCTAGCCTCAAAACCAGCATTCTGATTGGCATTAGCTATCCTATGATCGGTATCCAAATACCAAAGAGAGTTTTTAGCAACACTTCGACTATAATCGTCACTATATTCGAGAAGGTTTTTGACAAAAGTCACCTCGTGGAGATTATCGGTGTCATACACTATTTTTCCAGCGCTTTTAATCATTATGTGAGAAATCAAACTATGGGCTCCATTAATAACTGTAGTTCTTTGGGCCGCAGTTGTTGTGCCATCGGCCAATAATTGTACCTGGAATTGGACCTCGAAAAATGCATTGTACCAATCATAGAAACTCGATCGATCATTAATTGTGAATTTATACCCATTTTTCTGCTGTCTCTAGCCGTTGGCTGGGGTACGTATTACATCATCGAGTTGGAATCTTACCAACTCATTTCTTTGCAAAAAATCTGTTGTTCTGAAAGACATATATTATTATGTTAGATAATTTTGCAATGTTTATTATAAGTTTATTATGTTAGATAATTTTGCAATCTATGTTTTCAATGGACTCTTCGCCTTCTTTTCATTATAAGATCGCCTGATCCTGATATCAATCTATTGAGTATCATATCAGTACTTTCCTCTTGCTTGGGTGGAGATTGAACATTTGCTTTTTACTCTTTTCTCGTATTCGCAAGTCTTTTCATTATAAGGTCTCCTGACTTTTCGGATATCTTTTTACCCAATCGATCACCTGCATGAGATACTCCTGATTCTAATGCCTTTTTACCAAGGGGTTTGGCAAACTTTTTCACAACTGACGACACAACACTCTTCATTGGTTTGAAGATATTATCGACAATAATCCCTGATCCTTTGTGTTGGTACACAAATTTACCAAGTTTTGGATGATAAATCCTTTTGAATTCATATGGTTTCATACTACATATTTTTTTATAATAAGCGAAAATGCTGTGTCTGCTCCATTTAAATCGACCAATCTTCTTTTTCCATCTGTAATATAAATCCGTATACTGGAGATTGTAATATTATTCACAGGATTGTATGTGACTCTTCGTGGCTCAAGTGTGAATGAATAACTTGGTTGCAGAACACTGGTTGAAAAGGAATAAATTATATCTGTATCCTGACCGTCTACAAGTGAATCGTTGATCAAGTCACAATGGACATTCAATATATCCGTATCTTGTGATAAATGTGGAACTCGGGGTCCAACGTTTGCCCATTGGTCAATACTTTCTTATCAAACCCAATAAGATCATTAAAATTACTGGCTGTCAAATCAAGCCGATAATTTGAGGCCAATGTAATCGTAACCCTGAATGTTGTATTATCAAATTTGAGAGTAATAGGATACGTATCACCAGTTTTTGTTATATTTTTTATATACGTATTAAAGTCTATGTAATTCCAAACTCCTGCTGGGAAGGTGATGTCTTGAAATGTTGAACCACTATCAGAGCTATATTTAATTAATTGATTTTTATATCCAGCGTTAACATTGAACCATGTGAATGACATGTTGACAATTCGATTAAGTCCGACAATATATTGTTTGTTGCTATCCAAAATTATTGGTCTGGTGAATTTTGTTATGAAATCCTCAGGCTTGTTGTTCCCTTGATTTTTCACACTGTAAGATGATAAAACTTTCTCTCTTTCCATTTATATAATACCCTTAGATTAAATTTTGAAATATTGATTGTACATTTTTGCATATTGCGGCCTATTGATTGTCGCCGTCTTCAGTAATATGTCAAAAATAGCAACTCCTGTGTTACGCATTTCAATGCTTGTATTACCTGCCAGTATTTCACCAACTATTAATTCCAACTTTTTAACAAGCTGCCTCACGTTATTATAAAACATGATATTTCCACCTCTTTGTTTTCTTCCTCGAATTCCAGAACCTTTTATTGTCTTCAGTTTACTGTCATAATGTTGAATGTATTGATTCAAAGCACCTCTTGCTGTGTATATTTGTTTGTTTCGCATCTGCCTCTCAGCTTCTGATATAAATCCCTTTTTGAACTTTTTCGTTACATCTGATTTCAAGCCATTTAGTTGTTTCCTTATTGTTTTAGCATCTTTCAAAATCTAATTAAGATAAGACTTAGTCTTCACGGGAGTCATTTCTGGTTCTTTTAACCTCTTTTCCACATTATCATAATTCGGAATCTTAAGATCATCCAAATATTTATTTATGAGGTCTTCATCTTCTAGTGCATAATCAATTTCCTCATCATCTTGGTATTCTGGTGGCAAATCATCAGTTGCTCAGGAAGATACTGAGGATCAACATAAATCTCTTTTTTCCCTTCCAAAAGATCCTGTAAAGATTCTTCATATGTTGGTGGTACTGGTACAAGTTGTTTTTCTTGATTTGGTGGTACATAATCACCAAAATTAACCAGACCCTCGACGTCTATGTCTTCAAATGGATCAACTTCTGGTGCATAGTCAATACCAACTTCCCCTTTCTTCACTGGTCTTTTTTTCTTTGGAGGCATCCTCATATTTAAATTACTATCAATAACATCATCTAATTTGCTTGTCACTGGTTTGAATACCTTCGCCAATGAATTCTGATTCGTAATCATATCATGGACAGTATTTATCTTATCACCTAATTCAGATTTCCTCTTTGCAAGTTCTTTCCACTTAAGTAAACTCATTATATTATTAAGTTATATAAATTTTCACATCAAAAAAATTACATATCATATATAAAAAACAACGTTTTTACATTGTATTGCACCGTGTTGAATAATATACCTATATAATATAATGAAAATACCAAATTACGACACAAAAAACGATGTAATCTCAAACTATAAACAGTTGTATGATTTTATGCCTGATAAATCATTTAGGATGCTATTATGTGGTCTAAGCGGATCGGGTAAAACAAACAGCTTAATGCATATGGTCTATAATTTGTTGTACTTTGACAAAATATACCTGTATGCAAAAAACTTGGAGCAGTCCAAGTATCAGAATCTTATGGATGTGTTCCAGCCAATAAGTAATGAAGTTGGCTATAATGTTATTGAAGCAAGTAATGATCAAATACTTCCTGTATCTGAATTAACAGATGATAGTCAGAAACTTGTAATATTCGACGATTTCGTTTGTGATGAAAACCAAAAACCACTGATTGACTATTTCATACGAGGAAGACATAAGAATTGCAGCGTCATTTGTCTGAGTCAGAGCTACTATAAAACACCAAAAGACATAAGATTGAACTGCTCACATTTCTGTATTTATGATTTCCCAAGTGCAAACGAAAAGAGTTTGATTTGTCGTGAAAACAGTATTCCAAAAGAATTATACGAAAAAGCAACAAAGGAACCATATTCTTTTGTATATATTGATAAGCCGCGAAAATTCACAACCAAGAATTTCAATGAAAAAATATAAAATAAATTAATAGTATATGAGTTACATGAATGGACTGTCCATCTCCATCAACAACAAATCCACAACGTGGATTACCAGGTGTTGGTTTTAAATTAACTGATGATGGGGATTATGATATTGAAAACAAAAAATGAACTAATGTAGCAGCACCAACTGCAAATAATGATACAGCCACAAAGGGGTATGTTGATTCTGAAATTGCTGGCATTGCTGGCATTAATGTTTCACCATTTCTTAAAAAGGATGGAACTGTTGCAATGACTGGAAACCTGGACATGGGGGAAAACCTCATCACCAGAATGGGTTACCCCAAAGATATTCTCGACGCCACAAACAAAAGCTACGTTGACTCTGAAATCGCGAGTTGTTTGAAACGGGACGGAACCGACCCGTTGCTGGGCGATCTGAACATGGCAGGATACGCAATTGAGGATTTGAAAGACGCTGATAACAGCACGCCAGCTGAAAACGCCGTTAACAAAAAATATGTAGACCAGGGGTTGCAAACCAAACTCGATACGGTTGCTCAAAAAAATCTCAATATGAACAACAATGCCATTACTGATCTTGCTCCACCCGTTAACTTAGATGACGCGGCTACGAAGAGATATACTGATGAATATTTTCTTAGACGAGACGGTTCGATTGCAATGTATGGCCATCTGTCAATGGTTAACCATAAAATCGAAAATTTCGGGGCGCTGGCCGCTGACAAAGATGTTGCCAACAAAATTTATGTTGACCAGGCCCCTTTTCTCAAACGTTCTGGCGGGCAAATGACGGGTGACATTGACATGAAGAACAACACGCTTGCAAACTTAAAGGACCCCGTAGCGGTAAGTAGTGGGGCAACAAAAGGATATGTCAACAAAAGTCACATTTCATCCGCTTCTCATCCCAAGAATGTTTTTAAATATTTGATGAATGACATTGATGAAGTAATTACTGAATATGGTCTTACAGTCAAAAGTTACACTAATTTATCTCGTTCACCACACATTATTTCAAAAAAGGTTATTAATGTAGACTTGAATAAAGAAGCTAATCATATCTTCAGAGCGAGAATTGGGTTTAATATGTATACAATAAAAGATGGAAAATACACGTTCATCATAGAATGGCTCTTTCCTGATTATGAAGGAATGAATCTTAGTAGTGTGACATTCAGTGCAACTGGTGGAATTACAATTCATAGAACTATAGAGAGAAAATTTGATAACAGAAATGAAGATCATTCGAGATATTTATTATGGATTGAAAAACCGTCACCAAGTTCACCACCTGAATATTTATATTGTACAATACATATTAATGCTAAGCCAACTTATCCAAATAAATACAATGTTCCTTGTGTTGAATATGGTATTGATAATGAAGCTGTAGATGTACCATCAAGTGTTTACGACTTTGTTGAAGCTTATAAAATTGTAAGTGAAAAAATGCAAATGCAGACTGATTTTGATTTGAATGGACACGCTTTGATAAATAAATCATCAAACTTGTTTGATGGTCAAAACGGCGAATTAACAATGCTAAATAATATTAATATGAATAGCTTTCTTATAAAAGAGGCTAAACTTGGCAGTGATTTAAATCTAAATGGCCATAGAATTCATAATGGTGGTTTAAATCTATTTCGTTCTAGCGTTACTGGTGTTATTATGGAAACAGCTCTTGATTTAGGCGGTTTTTCTCTTTATCAACCTAAATTAGGGGGTGATTTAGATTTATACGGTTATCGAATAAAAAAAATATATATTATATTAGCGGATTTTGTGAAGCTTCTCAAGGTCATGATGCAAATATTCTAAAAGAGGTATCATTGAACGGTAGTAAGTATTTTATAGTTTTGGATGGATATTATATTAAAAACATGTATATAATTCAAGGAACAAAACCGGGTATGATTTATATAAAGAATAAACGAGAAAATGCCTCGCCACTTACTTTCCCCAATACTATTTTTACTTATAGAATAACTTCTACATCAAGAGCAATAAGTACAGTAAAAGTAAACAAAAATTTGAATAGAGGATATATGATCATTGATTATTCTCATCCAAAAAGAAATGCGTTTGATATTGCGATAAAATTAGAGATAGTGATGAATTCGTGCAACTGAATAGTATATGGGTATATTTAATCAACAAATAGTATAAATACCTAGTATATGATACAAGATAAAATCAAATACGTGAGCCATCTTTTCAATGAAACCAAACAACAACATATCCAAGTCAATGATGTAATTTTGAAATCAGCTTTAGTGTACCAATATTTATATTTCAAACATTTCAAATCAATACTTTCAATTAACAATATTTTGTATTTACACGATTATGAAATAGGACTTATTGGTCCCGGAAATGGATGCATTACAAGGTTTTTGGAAAGAACACTTGGTTGGATTAATATATCACACTCACATAGTATTATGCATGATGCTTTTGGACGATTCTATGATCGTTATTTATTAGACCGAGGATATTGTTATGCCATATCAGAGAATGCAACATCAAGACTAATGAAAAAATCTGCATTGTGTGGTCAGATTTCTGGAATACTTTATTGTATTTTTAATAGAGTAATAATGTAAATGATATATATGACAAACCGACGTAAAAGCATATTCGGCTGGAACCATGTTTCAGCCAAACTTTCAAAAGAACAGGTTGATGAATTAAAGTCTTATTATAAAACGTATCATAGGAAGTGTTGGGCATACAAACAAGCAATAAAAAGATTCAAGAAATGGAAAATAGCAGGAAATTCACTTTCTGTTATTTTTGCATCTGGAGGTTTGGCGGCTTCTATTGCCACTGGTGGAATTGCTATTGTTGCTGTATCAACAGGTGCAGTTTTAATTGAAGGATGGATGAAACATAAAAATCTGGATCTTAAAATACAACAATGTTTGTATGCATTTCAAACATACCAACATCTGTTAAATGCAATTAAAAATATGTTAAGAAGTGGAGAATATGAATCAAATCATATGCAGATAACAATGACTAATACAGATGATTTTATAACAGACAAGAGTCCAATAATCGACAAGTTTTTACTGAAATACGACAAACTTTTCACTTCTGAAGAATCAAATTGATTTTGTCTCCAAACAATGATAATATTTTATGCCAATATTGTTCATAATCATTCAATGTTTTTTTGGATTTAGTGATTATAATATCACCTCCAATATCCAATTTCATCATAATGAATATTTTTTTTAGCATAAAATCAATGTTCACTATTCTTTTCCGATTTTCATTCAATTGCGGCAATACATTGTCTATCTCCTCAAAAATCTTTATTATCTTATCCTTGTTCATGAAAGTCAATTGTTTTCCATTTTTACTACAAAAGGTTCTATTTTATTTATTAAATAATACTTCCGATCATAGACTGATTTACGTCTTATTTTAAACTTATTTTTATGAAAATCGATATACTCAGTGTAAATTCCATAACCTTGAACTGTACCACAATTCTTACAAACAATTGCTTCATCATTGATAAGTTCTTGTTTATCACAGCACGGTTCTTCTTTCTTAACAGTGTGTTCTCCTATTATTTGATTGCAAAATGGGCATTCTATGTAATCCATTTCATTCCATAAATATTCATGTACTTCTGAATCACGACTCATTTATATATATGAAATATTATTTTTTTGCTCTATACCATGAGGTTCTGGTGGCCACCAGTTTTGCTATTTTTTTCTGCATCTTTAATTGCTTCAACAAATTCAAAGGTAATTTGTCTTACCTCTCTTTGCCAAACAGGCGTTGAAAGCTCTATGAAACAAAAGCATTTATTTTATAAAAATATATAGATTTTCATAAAATGGTTAACTATAGAATGAATATGATTTTATGGTGTTATAGGGTTAATTCCATCGAATGGTGAGTAGTATAGTACTTGGGCATCTTGAGTTTGATAACAAACTTTAGCATAAACGTTTTAAGTAAAAATTGTCAGTAAATTTTACTTTAAGAATTTATAATTGGTTAGAAATAATCATACGACCGTCTCATGATCTGAAACAATAACTATTAGCGATGACTCATTTTACAGGGGGTTTCCCTGTTTTTCCGAGAATGTCACGCTTGGTGATTTTTCCGAGAAAATCTCGCATAGGGGTTAAACACATTTAAAAAAATATATAGATTGCCAAAATTTAGTTAGCCATCAAATGGAAAAGTAGTATAAGGTTGGGTTGGTAATAGATCATAAAAATGATCTAGTACCCCCAACCTCTATACTACTCACTAATCAATTTTATACGCCAATCGCAGCGAATTTCATCACCAGAAAATTTCGCTGGCGATTGATGCTGGCACACTAGGCGATATTTTGATCAGATTTACTTCTTTTTCCTCTGTCCAAATCCCGGGCCAAAACCAGGCGTCGTTGTTTTCAGCCATTTTGAAAAGTCATGTGATAAAACTATCCAGTTTGATTGGGTGGGGATTCGCAGCGATGAGCGTATAAAATCGCGGGAACGGGCACACTAGGCGAATGCCGGCGAATTTAATCGCGATATCTGACATGTCAGATACTGGCGATTTTATACGCCGATCGCGGTGATCGGCGAAGATCGTGTAAAAAAAAAGCTTTTTGTGCTGTATAAAGACAGTAAGTTTTCTCCACGCACTGGCGACGCGCTAAGCAGAAATGCCAAATCTCCAACAAAAATTGAACTCGTGAAACTGTTTTCGTGGACTTTACGCGCACTCACTACAGAGGCTTGTAGGTAAGTCGAAGTTGTACAGGACACTTCTGGTAACGCAATGTCGCACTATGTACAAGCCTCCTTTTATATGCTCACGATAGGTTAGTAAAATCCGGAAAGAAAATCATGTTAAATTTGTTTTACAGCGGAACAAATAACTAAAATAAGCGTTATTAAAAATCGAACCTAGTAAGAACATACCAACTGATAACACAAATTGGTTCTAAGATATTGAGCTGGACTGGGTAAAATATGACTAATTTCCTGGAAACAAAAATTTTTAGAAATTCCACTGAAAGGGCTTTCTTCTTGTTAACTCCACAATGAAATAATCAGAACTGTTAATCTTTGCTAACGAGTTTGCTCGATGTATTGAAAAACAACTCATTCTTAGGGAGGCAAGCGCAAATTATAAATATTCTTCTCAACAAAGATTGCACATCTTAATATCATCACTTTCCAAAATAATGGAGAATTTAAATGTATGTCGATGTCTTAGAGCTTGAGTTCTTTTATAACATTACAGAGAAATAATCCATTATGACAGTTGTGGTCATTTAACGGAATAATGAAAATCATTACTTAAGCTTTCTTCAAAAGGTTTTTCGATTTCCCCCCTTAATTTTCAGTCCTTTTAAAGACTTGTAATTCTATTCAGAGAAAAAATGAAACCTTCCATTTAAATTAACAGGAGACAATTTTGTCTGTTTTGTCTTTGCTATTATCATCAATTTTTTGAATGAGCTGATGCCAAAGGTTTAGCTGACAACAACAAATCTGCGAGACCACATGCAAAACAAAACATTGAAAATTAACTTTTTCGTACAGCCGTGAAAATATCTATTTATTGTCCGTCGACATCGTTCGTTAACTCACCTGGTAAATTTGTCCAATTGTTCATCTCTCTCTACGTTTTTCGAGGTAAAGAAGGCTGATCTGTAACTAAAGATAGAAAGTTTAGGTTTCAGAATGAGATCTGTTCCATATTACAATAACAAACCAGTGTGGATACAGCAAAGGGCATTTTTCCGGCTCTACCTCGGTGTAAAAACCTGTGAAACTCACGAATGACGTAAAACAAAGAAAATAAAACATTGTCAACAATAGCGTACAGCAAAACAATAGCTCATAAAACAAAGAAAACCTCGCCAGGTTTTTACACCGAGGTAAACCCATTTTTCCTGAGGATCGAATAATAGACATTTCAGCTTCAATCGCACGTTACAAGATGCGTCTGTAATGCGAAGAGCACGAATGACTCAATGAGTTTGAAGAAATAGCTATTCACAAGTAATTAGCACTGAAAAGTGGGTGTTGAACAGCGTTGATACATATGTTTTAGCTGCTTTAATTTACAGTGCTAGAACTAACTTAGCGAACCTTTCCGAATATTAAAAAAAAATGTCCTCAAAGAGCACTGAAAATCTCGTCATGGGTTAGTCAGCGTACTTCGTTCTTGTCACTAACTGTATTAAATATTGAAATATATAACAACCAACATTAACAACAAACCTTTGTTGAAAAACTTCGATATTAAACCTCGAAGTTGCCTATCGCTGCAAAGTGCTCCGGCAAAGTTTCACATCTTGTCTCAGAGTGCAAAATGGCATAAAATGGCATCTTCGCAGATTAACGCCTTTTGTTTTGGTACCTTCTAAGCCCATAATTAGTACTTCGTTCATTAGGGAAGCAAAACTCAGTTTTCCGCTGTTCTGCCTTTGATTTTGGCCCAACAAGCCGCTTTTGTTTGAGCATACAATGCAGTTTGCGTCCCAAGCGACCGAGCTGACTGGAAGTCTCAAAACTAAGTACACATGAAATATACTCCACAGCAGATGGTCATTAAACAATAATTATTTAGAATATTTGAATAAGCGGCGTACAAACATCGAAATGAAATAAACTGTTTCTGTGCACAGAATTTTACCACAAAATTCTTTAAAACAACGCTTATAGAAACAAAATAAAAAGAAAAAGTACCTGCCTCGCGGCAAACTGTAAGGAAAAAAGTGTTTATCGACACAGAAAGCAATCGCGGTGATCGAAAACTCGGTAGGAAGGAAGCATCGTGTTTCATCGTTTATTATATTTTCCTGATGTCTCCTCCGCTGTGTACATTATTTCTCAATTAAAATTCTTACTGACCTCATATTGCCCATATTCAGAAAGAAAGCAAAAAAAAAAGGAACACAACAACTACGAATGTTTTTAAATTTATCTATCTAAAGATAGTAAAATATATACCGCCATTGAAGTCATTTTGTCCCCATCAACTATAGTACAGATGAATCAGACAAGCCATGATGCCACCAATCTTTTCCTTGTTTTATTAAAAGTATATTCACGTCAATGGCATGACAACTTAAGCAAGGCCTCTTCGCTTTGATTGTACAACTTCCTTTTCAAGACTTGTGATCTTTAAAACACTTGAAGCTTTTACAAGACACTCATATTAATGATATCTGTATTCAGTTTAATACTCTTTCGCTTTAACAACAAAAAAAGTGCACAACCTTTTCAGTCAGCTCCATGTCATGTAGGTAAAGGCAGCTATCAAGTTTTCCTGAGATTTTATGCGACTTGTACATGTCTTACACATGTTTCACTTTCTGACTAATTGGGAGAGCTTTATTAGCAATTTTATTTGAATTGTATTGTTAACAAAAGGAAATCTTTTTTATTTTTCAAGATCTAAGAGCAAATATTAAAACGGAAAGGAATAAAAAAACTTTGTTAAATCTCTGTGGAAAAGGTTTCTCTGCAATCTTCTGCCATAAAAAACGCATTTTTCGAGAACAAATTTCCGTCGTGAATTAAAGGACACTACAGGGTTCGCACGCGCCTTGAAAGTCCTTAAAAGTCCTTGAATTTCAAAATAAAAATTCAAGGCCTTAAAAGTCCTTGAAAATTGCAGTCAGTGCTGGAAAGTCCTTAAACTGGTAGCTAATTTCATCCATCCTAGATGCTAGAGTGCCTAATATAAAAATATATGCTACTGGCAGCACAGTAGCAACACATAATAATAAGAAACAAATACAAACGATCATTACAACTCTCCGAACGTCCATCAAGCGCCCCACACACATTGAGTAACATTGAGTACATTTTCCTGTTCTTGGATATATTGATTGCTCTGATTGGTTCAATGTCTGCAATACTAATAGCCAATGAAATGTTTTGTACTCTGCGCTCTTTCCGCGAAAAGTGCTTCCTGTTGTTTGCATGGGTGTTGTTTGTTAATTCGGGTGTTGTTTCACGAGTAAAAGATTTACAACAATGCGTAAGTGTATTTTCAGCGACTTGTGGCTTCAGAAACCGCTGTACAAAGAGTGGCTACGAAAGGTCAAGGGTGAAAAACACAAGGCACGATGCATTGTGTGCATGAAGGATGTTGACATTTCGAGCATGGGAGAGTCGGCGCTCACAAGTCACTTGAAAGGAAAAAAACGTCAAACACTGACATCACAGAAAAGGTCATTAGCAAGCGTTTCAGGATTTTTTGGCAGTTCTTCTCAACAACCAGCAACTACAAGTGATGTTCTTTTCAAAGAAAAGGAGATTTTGAAATTCTCTGACATTTATTTATACCAGATAGGTAAATTCATCTATCTATTCAAAAGAGGTTTACTTCCTAATTATTTTCGTGATATGTTTACACTCGCAAGCCAGTTACATTCGCATTATACTAGAAATTGCAACCTTTTTTACATACCTCCCTGCCGAACTAATATTCGAAACTTTTCAATTCGGTTTCAAGGACCTAAGTTTTTCAACTCGTTAAGTCATGACATTCAAAACAGTGAAAGCATCCGTTTGTTTGGGAAAAGACTTAAAAAATTCCTTCTTTCTTAGGCAAATATACTCATTGTTGAGCTACTTACTTCTTCTTTTTCTTTTTTTTTCTTTTCTTTTTAAAATAATACATTTCATATTTCATGCTGTCCCCGCAATTCGTATGATGTATCCTATATTGTCAGGAAGCCTATAGTTCATAAGCCCCCGGCTTCTATATAGGCTTTCTTGTCATTACCACCTTAAACATTTGTAGTCTATTGTCTTAAGTTTAAGTTATTATAAATTTCTTGTGTTTCGTATTTTTAAATTTTGTATTTTTATGTGGTTAATGGCACATAAATGGAAATGGAAATGGAAATGGAATGCCAAAGTAGTTTCAAAATCCACTACATCTGAAAGTGGCGAACATAATAACTCCACGAAGTCCATCACTGCAAGTTCATCGGTGATGGAAAAAAGTGTCACTCGTGATAATACGTTGAAGGCCGAAAATTTATGGGCATTGAAGGTGATAATGTCTCATTACTCCTATAAATCATGTGAAGATACTAGCAAATTATTTCAAGCGATGTTTCCTGACAGTAGGATTGCGAGTCAGTTTTCATGTGGAGAAAAGAAATGTGCATACTTGGTCTGTTTTGGGCTGGCTCCACACTTCAAACAACTTTTGAAGGATGTTGTGAAAAAAGAAGAAGCTTATGTACTTATGTTTGATGAAAGCCTTAATAGCGTGTGCCAGGCAAAGCAAATGGATATTCACATTCGTTCATGGAATCATGACAAACACCAGGTTGAAAGTCGCTATTATACCTCAGTGTTTATGGGTCATGGCACAGCAGACGATATGCTTTCTCATTTTCGTTCAGGCGTAGAAGGAATTCCTCTCAAAAAAGTTTATCCGGTCGGATGCTGCTCTTGTTATGTTTGGGTTATTTAAATATAAACAGGATAAACGAAAGATAAACATGGTCGTCTCTTCGCCGAGACAGTTCCCTCATAGGTTTCGCAAATTCATGTAATGTGGTGCCAATCGCCTTTCCTCTTGTGTAATGCCATTATTTAATATAATAATATCGCCCTGGAAATCTTTTAATGTCTGTTATTATTTTGCCGTGGAAGCACAAAAGATGGTGAACAGTTTTTTTGTTTTCAATGTAAATCTTCATAGTTCCAATGTGTACGTGACCTGTTCATTTCGTGTCTCGGACCCGTGATGAACGGTGGCAGAAAGTCTGGGGAGTAATGCGAGAAATGAAATTAAGTAATCTGTTACCTCTTCTATATTACAAGAATTTTTTCTCTCATACTAGCTGTCAATGGATGGACCCAATGTCAATTGGAAACTTTACAGCATGCTGACTGATGAGGTGAAAAAAGAGTATAATAGCCACATGCTGAACATTGGCAGCTGTGGGTTACATATTCTTCACGGGGCATTTAAGGATGGTGCTGTGGCATCAGGATGGCAATTAGACAGGTTGTTCTCTAACCTTTACTGGCTTTTTCAGGACAGTCCAGCAAGGAGAGAGGACTTCACCAAAGTAACAGGGAGCTCACTGTTTGCTTTGAAGTTCTGTAAACACAGGTGGTTGGAGAATGTCTCGGTTGCAGAACGTACACAGAATATGTGGGACAGTATTGTCAGTTATGCTCAGAGTGCAACGGCAGGGAAAGTTCCACAGCCACAGAATAAATCCTTTCAAACTGTACGAGAGTTTGTTGCAGATCCTTTTACCACTGCAAAAGTCGCTTTCTTCCTATCAGTAGCCAAGCAAGTGACACCTTTTTTAACAGTCTATCAAACTGATAAGCCAATGCTTCCTTTCCTGGCTACAGACCTGTACAGCATGCTTGGGGGATTAATGAGAAGATTTATGAAAACCGCTGTTATCAGGGAAGCCAAAACCCCATTGAAGCTTACAAAACTTGACCCTGCTGACTCCAACATTCATGCTTCCCCTTCCAAGATTGACTTGGGGTTTACAGCTGACCAGAAGATCAAGGAGTTGATAGCAAAGTCCACAGTTTCAGAGAAAAGAGTGCTTCAGTTTCAGATGGAATGCAAGGAGTTCCTTGTGAAAGTAGTTTGCAAACTGATTGTCAAAGCACCAATTCAGTATTCCTTTGTGAGAAATGTATCTTGCTTAGATCCAAGGAACATGCTGAGCGACCATGATGTTTCCATCACAAAATTCAAGAGAGTTTTGACTACCCTTGAAAATGCTAGGAAAGTTCTGGAAGGTGACTGTGATTCCCTTTTAGAACTGTTTAGACAATTCATTACAGAGGTCCCCTCTTCTTCTCCATCAGAGTTCAAAGATTATGATCCTGACAATGATAGGCTTGATTCCTTTCTGTATCTTCACATGGGACAGAAGCGAAGCTACCAATCATTGTGGAAAGTAGTCGCAGACCTACTGATATTATCACATGGCCAAGCCAGCGTTGAAAGAGGATTCTCAGTCAATAAGCAGCTGGAAGTTGAGAACCTTCAAGAGCGCTCGTTCATCGCTCAAAGGCTGGTGCAAGACCATGTACAATCTGTAGGAGGTATCCTTGCTGTTTCAATCAACACACCTCTGCTTTTGTTAGCTGCAGGAGCAAGGCAGAAGTATTTATCGTATCTTGAAGAACAAAAGAGAAAGAAAACGGCTGAGGGCGTGGAGCTCAAGCGAAAGGGGTTAGTGGATGAACTTGACGAACTCAAAAAGAAAAGAAGGCGTTTAGAAGCTGATGTTGATTGTCTTGTTAAATCAGCAGACGAGTTTGCACAGAAAGCAGAAGATACTGGTAAACTTGTGTGGGTTACAAAGTCAAATAGTTTGAGGAGGACTGCAAAAGAAAAGGAGAAGACGTGTAAAGACCTTGAGGACAAAATTGCTAATGTTGTGGATGAACTAAGAAAGACATAAACTTTAACCTCTGGTAGGCACACTAGCTATATGAACAGCTGATTATCGCTTTATTTTGTAGTGCGTGGAGTCCCTGAAAAATGGAAAATGTGTCCTTGAAAGTCCTGGAAAAGTCCTTGAATTTTTAGTCAAAAAAGGGTACGAACCCTGACACTAAATCGGTGATGTGAGTTCCGCATGCAGTCTAAGTAATAATATTTAGTCATATCACATCATTTTAGATAAGAGGTCCATATACCAGGTTATATTTTTGTTCGCTGTTTATGTCTGGCTCCAGGGAATTGTTTTATCAAAAAAGGCGTAACATTTGCACAGGAAATTGCAACATGATGGCAGTTCAGCACTATTATTACAGCGCCAAACTAGTTTCATTCGAGCGTTAAGTTGCCAAAGAAGAACATTATAAAAAAAGGGGAGCTGGGTTTCTTCTAGACAACATTGTTGCACAATTGAAAAAAGAATGTAACACAGTGAATATGGTTCCTGAAAGAAGCCTTAATAGTGCAGTTTAGTTTATTGGTGCCCTTCACAATAAATTTCTTTCCTTTTTATGATAAATATAAATTTCAAAATAAAGCTCGTCGATTAGCCCTCTTATGCGTGTCTTGTGTAACATGGGAGAAAAAGATGTTTCGTTGTTACATAATGTTCCAACAGACACCCAAACTCGTAGTATAAAAAGAGTTTATTCAAAGTAGATAAATAGAGTAAATGGCTTTCCTGTTTGAGTCGAGCGTATAATCTTGATTACTCTTGAATGACGTAAGGGATGAAGGAAATACCTGTCATGTATTTGTGTCGGCTGTCATCCTTGTCTGAGCGTTGGATTAAATTAAGCCTTCGTTCAGGAATATATGCGAAAAAAATTAAAAAACGAGCCCCACAGATTTAGAAAATTTGCGAATGAAAGTGTCGCATGAATTAAGGCTACCTTTTTCGACAATTTTTATTTTGTGTTGTGTACTAGTAAGAACATTTTCCGTGATGAGTTAAGATTTTGGCTTCAGGAGCAAGGTTTTGACCAACAACAGATACATCCACCTGGTATGACGACAGTAATTACAATTCAGGGTGGTGCGAAAATTAAATTTAAAGGACATACTCCCGTACAAGCCTGAATTTTTTTCAGGCTTTTTTTTCTGCTGCTTAAGTAGTTTTCATAACTGCGTTGATCGTTCACATATTCATTCTTTAATCCGCAGTTCAAATATATGAAAATCATATATTCATTATCACATATTCATCATTCACGGGTATATTACGAACCAACAAGATGACCAGCTACCAGTTGGCTTGTTAGCTCAGTTGGTAGAGCACTGCACCGGTATCGCAGAGGTCGTGGGTTCGAATCCGGTACAAGCGTGAATTTTTTTTCAGGCTTTATTTTCACTGCTGCTTAAGTTGTGTTCATAACTGCGATGATCGTTCACATATCCAAAAACAATGGTGTTTGAGTCCTTGGTTGCCATGGTAACAAAACAACTTTTGTACGATCTCTTTAAAAAAGTTTTTTTAAACAAAAATGAGCAAAAGCACTTACTCAGAGAGGCAAGAAACAATTTTTTTTACAGGTTATGCTTGTATTACTGAGCCTAAACTTGTAGACTGACTCTGCTTATTTCCAGAGAGAAAGATTTTCAAAGTTTCACTTTGCCAAAAAAAGGTGTTTTTAGCCTATACCTACCATCAATCTTTCGCATGTTATGCAAGAACAATTTACGGATTGACTTCATTTTGGTTCATTGTGTAGAGGGTTTGTCTACCTCAAATATGATCCCTAAAAAGCTGGTAAAAGTAAAAGCATGGAAAGAGAATAGTGTATGCAATTTACAAATTCCATGCCAGTTTCAAATTTCAAACCTGCATAGGATCAAGAAAAAAATTGCTGTGGTCAGGTTTTGCCATCTTTTCCAGCACAAAATCAACCAGGCATGACAATGCATTTATCCAGCAAATTAATAGCAAAGAAATGGAATGAAAACAACAAATCAGCTCCAAAATTGGCAAAACGTTTGTCAACTGAATCCTTTATTCAGAGAATAAACATTACATTTTCTACTTCAAAATCAAAGAGAAAGTTTGAATAAAAAGGCAAACAAGAGCTCAATCTGCTCAATTTTTATCAGCAACCTCAAGCAAGCCGCCAAACAGCAAGAATCTGACCCTGTTGCATCCTGGGAGCGGGAAAGGCTCCCTCCAAACAAGTTACTATTTTTCTTCTAAGTCTCCAACCAGGCTTCAATCCTGCACCAAAAGTTGTTTGGGCACCTTTAGCATCCAATCAAACTTCCCCAAGTGAAGATTTAAGACTGGTGAGACAACGCTCATTTGCCTTTAGGCCCCTTGTTCGTGAACAACAAACTTTCAGCAGATTGAAGCTAGCGTTTGAACAGAGTTTGTGTGCATTCACTGTGCCAATAAGCAGTTCTTTGAAATTGGCAAGGTTTAAGCCTTCTCAGCCCTTGATGATGAGCTTCGGCACCAGCAAATGACCCAAAGCACATTAATTTAAGGGCAATTTTGACACATTACAAGGTAAATTCTGCAAATGATTCGGCCGACCAGAGAGTGATTTTAAATTCAAATGAGGCGAGTATAGCCACGTGACCAGCTGTCATGTCACAAGATACATGCATAACGATACCCAGTCCTCGATCAAAATCTCTGGAGAAATAAGAGTTTTACCCTCCCCCCACCCCAAACTCACTTTTAGCTAAAAAAAACCTATGGTTTCCATACATTTCCTATCGTGTAAGACCACCTTAAGGCGTTGAGTGCTGTATGATCAACCCTAGAGGGTTTCTCGCCGAAATGCTTAGGGAATAGAATTTTAATCTCCTATTCTCCTAGGGGCAGGTGCAGGTGGCTTTCCGAAATGTTAGCTGGCCTTTTACATCCCAGTTTAAAGAGGCTCGCCTCAGTATTTTTTCCTTGATACCGCAACATATTTTTGTCGTATGATAAAAGCAACAACGTTAACTGTTACCCTCTCGACGATAACGCGTGACTGCTTATTCACAAGGTCATTTGTCTCGAAATCCAGTCAGACACTTCATAACGAAACTTAAAGAATGTAAAATTCTCAAGTTTCGCTGTTTGTAGCCCAAATTAGAAAAAAAAAATATGTAAAGAGGCTTTTCAAGTAAATTGCAAATAAAGTTTTAAAGGCCGGTTTCCTTGATTCCCGAAAGTTTCACAAGGAAATATTAAACTTTACCGTTCTTTTCTCAGTTCAAGGAATTTCAATCGTAGCAAAACATTTTTAATTCACATTGCACCTCCTAGGTAGCTGTGATGATGGCTAAATTGAAAGCACGGACAGGTCACAAAACTCGTAATTTGCTTAATATCCAACAATTACAGCCACCTAGGAGGCTCTATGTAGATTGTAAATGCTTTGCTACCATGAACAGAAAAGTTTAACATTTCCTTTTAATGCTTGAAGAAAAGTGTCTGACTAGATTTCGAGATAATTAAACGTTTTTCAAAATGAGCTGCCACGCGTTACCGTAGCTATGGAAGAAGCTCTTCCTTGGAAACCAGTGAGAAAATAGACTTTGATCATACTTCTAAAAGATGTTGTAGTGTCAAGGAAATCGAATATAGGCTTTTATAGGAAATTTTGATTTCAACAGGTACACCCCAATGCCAAAAAAACCTGATGCAAACCTCCTTAAATTAAGTTTAAAAAAGTCGAAGGGAAAATGTCCCTCCAAACAGCTGGGAGCCCTTGGATAAGAGCGGAGCTCCGCGCGCCAAAGGCGCGCGCTTGGAACACCATGAGTAAGAAAATATGGTAACCTATCTGTCTGAGAAAATTTGGTTATGACGTCACCGGACGACCGACCGACCGACCGTACGTACGTCCGTCCTTCCATGTATGCCAATATGAAATATAATAATAATAATAATTAATAATCCAACATGGCGGCTATATGCCAGCTGAAGAGCTAGTTTACAGCGTACATCTTTAATTTTGGACATCCATGTTATGGTCAATTTACACCTGTCAAAACAAGGTATCCGCTGACCAGTATCACGTGACCATATCGTGGGCTCAAGTTTAAAGCTCATCGAGGGCAGCTGTTTCTTTGAAGTTGACCGCTGAGCAGGTACTGGTTTTTGATTGGATCGCAGGCTCAAGTCAGGTTAACTTAACCAAAACGAGACACCCGAGCCAAAATGAGGCTTAATTTTACCCGCGCGCTTTCTATGGCTCATTTCACATTCAGATTTCACATTTAGTTGGTTTCTTCATTTTAACCAAAACAACTTCATTTTCTTCGAAGTTTGTCTCTTCACTCGCGTAAAAGGCATTAAAATCAAGAACTAGTTAACAGATACTCCTGAAGGAGAATTTTCAAGTGATAAAAACTTCAAAAGGAAGGGCAGAAGATTTGTCTCAGGAAACGCTTAAAACTTGGATCGACTTGCATGACGCCCGGCTTGTGTTGTTGGAAAAACAAAATGATCCAACGTTTCAAGGGCTTTCACTTTACAGCGGCATCTTGCAGCTCACCAAGAAAGGTCACTTAACAGTTCACCGGCGTTAATGGAAGGAACGAAAAGCTCAAAGTTAGTGGAAGAAGTTATTTCTTTAGACAAACTGTTTGTTATTTTTCCCGATGCGTGTTTCAAGTGGTACTAACCTCTACATCACAGGTGACTGAATAAAATAAATTGAAGATTTACATGCCTTTAATCGTTGTTACTTTTGTTCAGGAATGAAATTTGTATTTTATTTTTCTCTCCACTGGATATCAATAATAATCATCTCTACTCGTTTCTTACGCAATGAATTAGTTGAATTGTTTGTTTGATTTGTTGTTTTCCTTGCAAGCGAACGAGTGTTATTACTCCGCATGGCTCCCTGTTTTCAGTGTTTTTCGACGTCGGTGCTCCTCATCAGGTAATCGCAATAAGTCCTCGTAAAATTAAGCATTAAGCCCGGGGCAAACGATCAAACACTTCATCCAACATCGTCTTGGAAGAGCATGTTTCACCGTTTAGCCACCTCTATCAACTTTACATTGAAGTGGCTTTCATTTTCATCCGACATTTCGCTCTACGATGAACAAATGTTTGATCGTTAAACCCAGCCAAGAAAGTGCACAGTCAGTATAAAGCAAACCAAATGAAGCACAAAACGTCAAAATTTCAGCGATAACACGCAAAAATCGTCCTGTGTACTTGCAGAGGTTTCTCGCCGGCAGAGACCTCTGCTAGCAAGGATATTGTTTGTCGGCTAGTCACCCAACGTTATGTTTGTCAAACACATTGTTCAGGAAAATGTTTGATCGTTTGTTTAGTTGGGGCTTTAGTATTACTTGTGTTTTGCACGAAGAGCACAATTTCGGCAACTTCTGAAAACACAAGTGATATTAATCCTTAATTTTTCTTGACCCCATGCGATTACCTATCCAAACCATCGGTTTCTTTTCCTTTTTCTGTTTTCTCCGACATTTGTATTAAATTACAACATTATCAACAATAAAACCGTCCGAGGTTTACCTAGGTTTACCTTACCCATGACCTTCTAGGTGCCGCTTGAACGATCTAAGCAGTGGGCTGGTGGAGAAAATCGTTTTAAAAACAAGTTTTCAAGCTGACACATATCGTCCGTTAATGCTAGCTCAATTACGTCAGCTGATAGCAACCACAAAAGATAAATGAAGATATTATCATTGAACAGGCCTTATAATAATAATAATAATAATAATAATAACAAGGCGTATTTCGCGAGATTTAATTTAGCGATTAGTATAGGTAGTAGCATGATTTGTAGTTAAATTTAGCATATATTCTACGAGAGATATTTCTAAATTGTTATACATAATTTGGGACGATTTTTAAATATCATGAATGCTGCTATTACCTGAAAAATTTCTTCCAGTTGTTGCGCTTGATATTAGCGAGCAATCTGGTTTCGAAATTGTTGCTTTTGTCTCAGCTGGACAATCATTTCGCCAAGCTGATGAATTTTCTTTGAGTTCTTGAATCTCTTGAATTTGAAAATCTGGTGATATTTCCGCCATTTTTCTAACTCTCACAGAGACGTGATTTCGCGATTTTGTTTACCGCTGCAAAAATACTGTAATTTTCACATGTAGGTATTCAATTCAATTCAATTCAATTTATTCAACGTATTTACCAAGTAGAGCCTAATAATATAAAAGTAAAACAAAAATAAATATATCAATCAAAAATAGGTAATCAGATACAAACAGATACAAAAGGTTCAGTCCGTCTCCGCCCGCAAATTACGTTGAAATACTTCTACTCTCAGCCAAACAAATTGCAGAAATTTCTTAGGTAGTATTATAATGGAATAAAAA
This sequence comes from Pachyseris speciosa, assembly GCA_016490735.1. Lineage (NCBI taxonomy): Eukaryota > Metazoa > Cnidaria > Anthozoa > Scleractinia > Pachyseridae > Pachyseris > Pachyseris speciosa. The sequence continues at coordinate 2,380,418 of JAEMWC010000018.1, read as the reverse complement.
TAGGACCGCGACGTATTCAATTTCGTGATTTCGAAGATGTTTTCATTAATTATTCTCGTTACCTGGTAACAGAAATTTGCGATGAAAACAAGCCTCGCAAAAAATCTTACTACAACAGCGGTATGAGTCTCGTATGAGCAACAGGTTCGAGACTTTCATACAACGACTGTGAAATCTGTATTCGCCACTTCCACATCTCCCATAATTCATTTTGTTTGCCCCCCAACATTTTGCATGACCATTGTTTTCTATCGGAACGACTTTAAGTCCCAAGAGAAATTGAAAACAATGGTTATGCAAAATTTTGGGGACAAACAAAGTGTATTATGGGAGATGTGGAAGTGGCGAATTGTGTATTGATGTAATATTTTATGAACATTTTCGCGATTTTAATTTTCTCCAAGTTGATTTTTAGCAAGTATTAAATTAGTAAGAATAAGGCGAGTTCAAATCTAATATATATCTTCACAATACTACAGTGTCAGGAAAAGAAATATGATTATTTAGTGACTGAAATCATTGCCAACTTGAATTAATGAGGCAGCTAGAAAAGCCAAAAAATTTCAGATAAGAATTTGTGTTCTCCTAGCAGGAGTCGGATCTTTGTCCTTCTAAGTTCCGCGGTTGGAGGCTCCCAGCCCATGCGCGGTAACACACGTCCCTTAAAACTGCAGGTTCAATAATGCCAACAAAGAAGCGAAAAATTCATTTCTGATAACGGGAATAACGCCTTGCTAGGAATGAAATGAACGAATAAGCGTTCGCAACCTCAAATGAGACAATTTTTTTTAGTCCTCTCGACAGGAGTTTGACCCATGACCTCTCAATGCAGGTTGAACACTGAAAATCAGTGATCTATGTAGGACTGGAGTTTAACATGACATGTAGTATTGCTAGCTTAATAATGTCAATAACAAAAAGTGAGGTGGTCTCAGTAGTATAGTGTTTGGGGGTACGAAATCAATTGATTTCGTTTTCCCCAAACACTATACTACTCGCCTTCTGGTCTCGTATTCTGGAATATATAGTTATTTAATTTGATGGAATATATAGTTATTTAATTTGATGGAATATATAGTTGTTCAATCTGATGGAACCAAGGTCAGCACATTTTTGATCTCGCATTAAAATGCGTGACATTCTCGGAAAAATCACCAAGCGTGACATTCTCGGAAAACAGGGAATGAGTCATCGCCTATAGCTGCAGAAAAAAAAATAGCAAAACTGGTGGCCACCAGAACCTCTCATGAGGGACTTAATTTGGAATTTGAATCACCACCCGTCCCTCGTGAGAGGTTTTTTTGTTTTGTTTTTTTTTTTTAATTCCCACCACCACACCACCAGAGCACTATCATTTATGTTCCCACCACCACTCCGCTCTGGCCCTATCAGACCCTCTTGAGGCCAAGTATTTGTTTATTTGTTTTTTTCACCCTCCGGCTTGAGATTGAACCGGCACTTCTGAGAAGCCTAAGCTTCACTATAGCTCTACCCAACAATCCGACACCATCTCAGGGTGATTTTTCATTTTTTTATTTTTCATTTTTATTTTTTTTTATTTTTTCAACCCATGGAATAACGGCGGGGGTTTTCATTATTCCATGGGGTGGCTTGTATACATTTCGCTAACGAAAGGCCCCCGCTTTTTCCAATCGTTAGATACTCTGTATACAAGCCACTCTTAATCTGTGTAAAACAACCCTTATATTTGTGTTTGTATTTTCATTTTTATGCTTGTGGTACATAAATGAAATTTTCAAAGATAAAAAATAATACGCATGTGTAAAAAGCGAAAAATCTGACGTAGTTTGGTGACTCATTCGAAAGGGAAACCCCTCAACAAATGTTCCTGTCACATATGCTAATTCTTCGGGTAAAGGGTCAGAAAGAGGGCAGTGATTTAAAACTCGCAATACTATCCTGAACTGGGCAAATCAGTGGGTTTGAGGCGATAAAAACACCGCAACAGCTAGATTCCATAATGTCCATATGCATAGCTTGTCACGCCATTATCATGAATATACCGCTTGTCGTCAAAGCAACTGAGTGATACTTTATTTATCTCATAACTTCCAAGTTCATGGTTCTGACTTCTGATTGTTTTCATTCTATGATGCAACTGTTTATTATTGAATAGAGTGTCTTTATAATTTTCATGTTTGATTTTATTTTTGATTATGTTCTTTTTTATTCCTTTTGCTGTTTTTCCTCCATTTTGGTTATCTTTCATATAGCTATACATTTTCGATCGTAGACCGATGAATTCGCAAACGGGTACTCCTGCTGCCTCATCTTTGAATTTACCAATCACTTTTTTATTCGACTTATCGAAATATGGAGAGCATTCTGGGTATTCGCTGTTGCCAAATTTATTTTTATCCTTCCAGAAATTTCTAAAGACGTCTTTGGTTTCAATTTCATATGTCAGTGAGTCTGTGTCTGTGAAGAGCAGCTTGGCCTTGTTACCGTACTTTTGTTTAATGTAGTTGTAATGGAAATCGTACATCAGTGTCTTACTAAGGTCTAGAATACACATCCCCACGTATGCCGGCCGGTTTAAAGTAAGTGTTTCTTTTATCTTATGAACAGCTACTAGATTTTCATCGAAGATTTTACTGCTAACATAAGTGGGTTTACTAGCTAATTTCAATAGCTTCTTCTCATCAGTCACCAATCTGACGTCTACTCGCTTTCTGAGGTTTTCCATCGTTTTTCCAAATACACTGTTATTCATCAGCTTGAAGAAGTCTTTCTCAAAGGCATTTTTTGCGCTAGTTCTTTTCTGAGTGTTGAAGTCGATGTACTGTCTGAGCCACGCGGACTGATTGAACTCTAACACTCGATGGACTTTAGTTATTTTCAAACCGAGATCAGTATATAATTGGAGGTTCCTATAATGGAGCACGTATTTTTCTTTGTTGCTTAATGTTGGTATTAGTTTATGTACCAGATCAGTTGATATATTGTATTTCTTTGCTATGTTTTTACAATAATCTGATAGCATGTCCCCAGTCACTTTGACCTTTTCCGGTCCAAGTGGATAGTCATTGTGAAGATTATGCAACTCCTGGGGGTATTCTAAATCAACTTCAAGTATCAAACCTTTGTTGCTGTCTTCTTTATACTTAGCCAGGTCTAAATTATTGATCTGTTTTTGTGTCATCCATCTGAATCCGCCTTTTGGTAAATATTGACTCATAGCCCAACCATACAAATTATTAGCATCAAGATACATGATGTACTTCGAGGGCGCCTTCTCGTCATACTCTTTCATGTATTTATTATTTGCTTTACCGTAACGGTTGGCTATATAGCTGATTCCTCCACGCATACCCCTTTCAATGAACTGGAACATATCAATATCAGTCATCAATTCTAGTTTAATGTCAGTCATTTTAAGCATGGCGTCCCATGATAAACCGGGAGATGTGAAATAGTGACACGGGTCCAGTTTATAGTACTCAAGGCATGTTTTTCTGAAGTTTTCAAATACATCAGCCAGTAGGAGTACATCTGTTTTAAGGTACAGATCATGATAATCACCCATGTTTTTCAAAGAGAATGCTTTCCAAACAGTCTGAGCATGCGTATAGTCTTCATCTGATATATGCGTATCACTCAGTATGCTATAGAATTCTTCTTTTGAGGGCAGCTTCTGATTGAATTGATCGAAACTGTCCATGAAGTCGTATGGATAAACACCTTTCTGTGCCACCAGATTAAGATCATTTCCCTTGAACTCTTGTGAGGTGTATTTTAAGGCTTCTTTTGGTAGATTGCCTACAAGTTTTTCCAAACTGGAGCTCATGAACTGGAAACTATCAATGAAGGTCAAGTGGTTGCCAAGCATGAAAGCCATATACTTCTCCATGTTATTTGGGATAGCATTGATATTCATTTGACAGTCTTCACCTTTCTTGTTTTTGTAAGTGTGCTTCTTAACAATGGCTCCAATCTCCTGCATAATAAAATGACTATCATAGCCTCTCAGATTGTGGAATATAACAGGTATTTTTATTTCTTCTGGGTTCACTCTGAGTTTCAGATTACAATCTTGGTGAGCAGAACCTCTGTATTTACCAGTAATGTGACAATGATCTCGGACTCTAATATCCTTTTCAGTATATTTCTTATCACAGATGTGACACATTTCAGCTTTTTGGAATTCTTTTTCATCATCCTCAGTCATTTTCAATGGTTTATTGAAGTCCTTTTTCATAACATTCTTGCAATATTTGACCTCCTCCAGCATAGCTTCCATGAATTTGTACACAGCCTTTTCACTCCTGTATATTACTGCTGGTTTTCTGTATTTATCATCATAACAACAAACTACTTTATAGCCGTGGCCACAGTCAGTATGCTTCTGATAGGCTTCAGTGTATGATTTATCATTGTTGGGTTGACAACCGTGTATTTTTTCAGTGATGGCCTCAAAATCAGCATAGATCACAAATGGTACCTGCTGTTGTTTATGAAAGTTGTTGAATTTCAGTATGTTGTTATCTTTGTTTGGCATTTTTATTGCCTGTGTGCCATTTACTTGCATGCAGTTGTCCTTGTGATCATTCAACACCCTTTCAGAGCTGAAGCATTGAAGACAGTGCATGAAAAAGTGTTTTCTTTCTTTGTGCTTTGTTGTTTGTACATAAACTTATTGAAATCTTTGATCAGCACATAATGCTTGTTTTCATTTTCAGTTATTAGAAGCAGATTCAAGCAGTCTGCATATTTCTCTTTTGATACATATATTGGATAAGGTTGTTTCTCCTCATAACCGAATACATTGATGTTGATCTCATTTTGTTTCTCTATCTTGTTGTAATGCTTGGTTGCAACTGGGAATTCAACCCCTGAATAATCCAATTTTTCAATGTATTGCTTGTCTGATTTTTTAACCCTCTGTGGGTATTTCTCTTGTGGGTTCAGGTGTCTGATGTGGCACCATCGGAAGCATTCATTATCCTCATTTTTCAAGTTAATTAAACCCTTCGCACTGTTTCTAAGTTCATTTGGTAGTTTTATGTATGAGGAGCCTCTCATTGGCGCATATTTCACAACATTGAGGTAATGGCTGTCAACAGATTCAATTGTCCAACCTGAACCTTCAGATACCCAAACTGCAATCTTATTCATTATTTGGTCTTTTGACAACTGTAGTGATTCAGTTACTTCCAGATTATTCACAATTGTTTGAGCTACACTGTTGAAATATGCGGTTTTGTATTCTATTGCTCCGTCAGTCATTTTTGCGAATGTTACCTTTAGCGTTTCAACGAATTTGAGACCTTTAATTTCATTCAACAATTTTATAATATTATATGCAACAGCCTTTCTTGTGTTTTGCAGTTGCGCAAGCGGGTCTTTGTTATTTTTTATACTGATTTCAAAAGATTTTGTGAAACCTTTTAGAGCTTTCTCTGTTTGCTCTATTTTTGTTCTGGGTGTTGGAACCGGCACAGGCTTTTTGGCTCTTGGGGCGGGAATTGGTCTCTTTTTCAATTGTTCTATTTCTTCCAACCATTCAGCAGGTGGGGCTGGAAGTCTTTTCCTCTCAAAATAATCAACCAATTCTTTCACAGTTGGTCTTTTCGTCCTTGGGGCGGGTATCGGCCTGACAGTCCTAGGTGCAGGAATTGGTCTTGTTCTTGGTTTAGGCACAGGTTTTGTGTCATCAACTATAATAATTTTTGGTTTCTGTTGCTTCAACAACAACTCGATTAGCTTAGATTTGCTCAATTTTTTGAGACTTTTCTTTCCATATTACTACTAGTTTCGATATTTTTTCCATTTATGATATATCTATAGTTATTATTTCTTTAAAACATTTCCGTCTGCGTTTAAATATGGTTGAGAATTCAATTGATCCAATTACTGGATCCTTTTGAATTGTAATTATTGAAGAATATTTTTTTGATGTTTTTTGTTTTAATATGACAAGATTTCCCTGCCATTGTGTAGTTACGTCCTGTCTTACATATGTTACAGAACCATTCTTTATTTAGCATATAGGTAGTCTTGTGTTTTTTTCTTTCCTCATCACTGAGAACTCTAGGCCTTCCCGACCTCTCTTAACATTTTGATTCTCCATATAATATACTATATATTTTTATTTTTATATCAATTCAATTTTCTTTTAAATCTTTCCTTCGTGATAAGTATAATTTGCTTTCTTCCATGTGTTTGGTTATTTCATAAATTAAATCTTCGAAACAATTGCTCATAATGTATTTGCACTTATTTTTCTCATACATTTGCTTCATATTAACTTGTTTGTCTGATACTTGATACACACCAGTAGGGCTTTTAAATTCAAGACAAAGAGCATTGTATTTTCTAGTGGGATTCAACAAATCAAATCACACTGACCAGCCATATATCCTTTGTTATAACTTCTGATTCTCATGTTAGAATTTATTTGATTTTCACCAAGACCGACAATCATTAATGCATCATCATATTTCTTTCTGATGAATGATACAATCTTGTAGTGCAGATCATTTTCACTTTCAATTAAAAGCATATTATTGCTTCTGTCATTGAACCGTTTGTAATATCCCTGTTTTCTGATTGATGGTAATACTTTTGATGTAACCCAATGTTTGAATTTTACAGCTTCTTGTTTTTTAGAAGATAATATTAGTGAATAAAATCCTGATTCGTTTATAAAAAACACTTTAAGACTGTTCAACCTGATGGACACTTTTGGTCCCTCTGCTATTTGTGTTTAATTTTAAGTCTATCAAGATTTTATCATCAGATACAACATAATTTCTGATTGCTCTTTGTGGATTTTTATATTCAAGAATCTTAGCTATGTCTCTTCCTCTGAACCATATTTCATTTTTATCATCAAGATAACAATCTATTGATACATCTAATTCTTTATTATCGTAAGAATATTTTTGCATGTATATTATAATAATTTATTTTTTTAATTAATTTTCGACCTGTGTTTTAAATATAGTCAGGAATAATAATATTCTTGGCTACATAATAGCAAATAACAGATATACTGTAGGTCTCCTTCACATATATGTTAGATAATTTTCTCTTAAAACAATTTCATATGTCTTTAAATCCTTGAACGGTATCCAACTGTTAAATTCGTCACTGTAACCCTTCCACTTCACCAAAGCTTGTTTCTTCTTGTAATCTCTGCGAATGACTTTATCAATACGGAAAACATCCTGTCTGGCTTTTAATAATTCAGCTTCATAAAAACTCCCTTGTATTTCTTCATCGTTGAGATCTTTTAGTTTGTAAGTGATTGGATTAGTGTATTGGATTTTATCAACTGTAAACACTTCTTCAGTCCAATTTGGTGTATAGCCCTTGTCGAACACATTCCGTTTATACTTAGATATTCGGACCTTGTCACCTATTTTGAATTTCGGTTTCTGTTTTAATGTTTTCATATCACCATACAAATTGAAGTAAACAGTTCCTTCATTCCTCTTATCAGATGCTTCAACGGGTGTCATCTTTGTGCTTGAATGTTTGGTATTATTATACTGTTTCACTAATTTTGGTAACATGTCTAAATACTGTGTATTACCTTGAACAGTGAACTGCTTCCACATTTTGGACTTCATTGTCCTATTCCATCTTTCAACTACTGATGACTTCTCTTCATTCTCAGTTGAGTACATCTGTACACTATGTTTCTCTAGCAAGTCCTTCAAGTGTTTGTTGTAAAACTCTTTTCCCTTGTCGACCCATAAATACTGTGGTTTTCTGCCTTCCTTGAATATTGTTTTGAATGCTTCAGTGACAGATTCACCTTTCTTATCCTTCAATGGGACAATCCAACCATATTTGCTGAAGACATCAATAACCATAAGAAGATATCGATAACCTTTATTCCATTTACTGAACTGTTGCATTTCAACTAGATCACTTGCCCATATTTCATCAATTTTATTTACAATCACACGCCGCCGAGTGAAATTTCGTTTTATGGGTGCATGTAATTCATCAGCTAGTTTTTCTTGCCAGTTTTCTTCACTCGACGGCTTTTTCCGTTTTTTGAAACACCAAGACCAAGTTTCTGTTTTTTGTCAATTAAGAATCTAGCTGTTTGACCCCATTTTGGCATCTCACCATATGGTATTTGATCTAGTGACTCGACCATTGTTCTATCACAATCACCTTTATTTTTTCCCATATCATAACAAATATCATGATAAGCTGCTATTTCATCCACCTTATTGTAAGGTTGTACATTCCATTTCAAGACCTCACCAGTATTTGGATCATATTCCAACTGCTCATGCAATGGATTGTATGGTCCCATATATTTATACTTACTTGGAGTCCAACCTGCTTTTGGTTTAGGAAGCTTGCCAATTACCTTATGGATATCAATCGCGCCTCCCATTTATTGATTTTAGCTACCCATTTTTGTATATCTTCTGGTTTTGCATACATGATATCTCCAAGCAATGAGCCACCACGTGTATAATCAACTCCAGCAATATCTGTTTTATACATTTTTTTCTTGTCAGAGCGTTTGGGTCTAATAGCAGTGCTCAATTGCATTAAGCCTTCTTTACCAACCTTTGTGATTGCAGGCTTTGCGAGGGAAAGTCCTTTGTCAATTAATTTCTTTTGCAGCTTTGGATTTCTCATTGCTTCAGAAGCATAATATCTTCCCATTTCTACACCTTTCTTTGCTAAATAAGGGACTCCATGTTCTAAGAATCCTGTCAGTGCCATATCTGCAGCTGAATCTAGTATGCCCGCCCCTTCAGACGGGCTAATTAGTTTCCCCGATTTCTGACAAATTTAGTCTTTGTGATTCCACATTCAGCACAAGTACATTTCATCACAGTTCGACCATTTTTAGTCTTTTGATATCTTTCACTTCCTGGTACACATTCAGTGACTTTCTTCTGTTTCACACAATATGATTTTACCATTATACATATAAGTTAGATATTTTGAAATAATTATGATAAACTGTGATTGACTCTTGTGTCTGTTGGATCAAATCAGCATTATGTATTGTATTCAGAATGGATCTCCCATTTTGTCTCTCGAGAAGATAGTACAAACACCAATATCCACACAAGACTGAATCCCTTTCTTGTATCTCATCTCCAGAGTATTCAAGTTGTTTTCCACTTGTAGCCATGTATTTCTGTACTTCTGTTGGCATCATTAAACCAAATGAGTCAAAGTATTCACAGTATCTATCACCAATTCGATAACATACCCAGTGAGTACCAGGTCCAATTTTGGAATCAAGATTGACTATCCACATTCATTGTTTTTTATTTGTCTCGGCAGATTGTCTCTTGAAAATACTCCTCTAAAATGTTTTATTCCAAGTTGTTTAACCCAATTGATTAAATCAAAGTTGGATAAGGGTTTATTTACAAAATGGTTCCTAGTATGGGGATTGAATTGAATGGACTGTTTTTGCCTAGTAGAAGTCCTTTTCCCTTTGTCTTTTTTTTTTTTTTTTTTCATTCCATAACCGATTGGAACGTGAACATCTAATGACCGTCTTGGACGGCTGCTTTCAACATGCAAACCTTTTCCAGTTAATTTTCTAATTGCTTCTATGGCCAAAGGAATTCCAATACTGGCGAGTATTGTTCCAATACCCTTTCCAGTCTGCGCTTTTGTTGGTTTGATAACAACGTCTCCACCATACTGCATTTTTTTGAATAATATCTGCCATCTGTCTCGTATTCAATAAATTTCCTACATTCAATAATTGGGATAAATTGGCATTAGGAATAAGAAATCCTCCACTTTGTTTCTTCCCAAATAGTTTATCAACACCGAGACTTGCTAATGAAGAAAGAGCACCTGTAGCCAATGCTGGAGCCGCTTTAGCTACTGCTTTACCTGCATAAGGCAATAGTCTTGTTCCAAGTGAAAAAAGACTGGACCAAAGAGAGCCTCCTTCTACAACTGCTTTTCTGATTTGATTTTTTGATATCTTGATGTCTGAACCTTTTCCTGATCTACTTGATTTAATCAGTTTGTTGATTTGTCTTTTAGTCAACATTAGTTGATCATTTCCAGACAATTCACTATGCGTAACCTTATTGTTACAGGTGAATTTGTTGCATAAGCTTTTGCTAGCTTTTGTTTCTGACCTTTTGATAGTCTCACTCCATGTGGATGATAAGTAGTCATATAATATATGTTTATACTAAATTGTATTTAATACAAACAATCATTTAATTTAATTATTTAATTTATTTAATTTATTTAATTATTTAATTTATTTAATTTAATTATTTAATTTACATTGATCTCAGAATTAATTTTCCATCAGTCTTTCTCATCTCAATATCCTGCTCATAGAGGACCAGTGCATACACACTGTAATCAGCATTTGTTGCAGCACTCAAAGTGTATTTGAAAGTCAGTTTTGTCATTCCATCTTTGATATCCTGTTTCTGTTTTGTCAAATCAAAATAAATGAAAGGGAATATTGTACCGAAGTTGCCCCTGTTAGAAGGGTACTTTCACTGAAATCATTTACAGCTTGAACATATTTCAAAACATCTCTAAATACTCTTGTTGGTTCTGTTGATGGTTTATAATGAACCTCTGGATAATCATTACCATTGCCAACCTCAAGATAACAATCAGTCAAAGTTCGGTTATTTGCAACTGAGAATGTGTTATAGAGAAATTTATTGGCTGTCTGAGACGAATCATTGGCATCATTGATGATGAATACAAAAACATGCCTGGGTTTGTTTATTCCTGTGGAAATACGGAAATTGGCAGTCTGTTGTCTTGTTGAATTGCCTCTCTCAACCATTTCTCTCATGTAAGTCCACTTTCTGTTGTCAAGATACTTGCTCATGTATAAGGACTTTCCCGCAGAATTGAAAATAATACGAGGAACAATTAGCTGGAATTTAGTTAGTATCACACGACATTCATCAGTAGCTTGCCAAATCATATTGTCATCACTCTCAAGTGTCAGGTTCACCTCTACTTTTGAGTTAGGCATGAGTTCATCCCAAAAGCTCTTGAAAAAACCGTATCTGTTCAATGCTATCTCTGCATTTATTTCACCACCATCATTAAGCAAAGCTTTACGATCTGAGAATCCTTTGTTATAAGCAGCTTGTGCCACTCTGTTTTCAGCACCTCTGCTGGTGTCAAGATAGAAGAACTCATTGGTTCCCTGACTTACAGCATAACCCTGTGAATACTCAAGCAATGACTTAATATTTGTGGCTTGGTTAGCGTCTCGGCATTCATAAACATCAAGACCATTCATTTTTACATTAATGGTGTTAATAAGAGCGTGAACTGAATTAACAATACCATTTCGATCTGCAGCAGCAATGTCAGCTCCATCTGCAAGCTTATTTTCTTTGAAAATAACATTAAAACGGGCATTATACCAGTCAAATGGTGTAGTCTCTCCACTGTTATCAACAACGAAACGGTAACCTGTTTTCCTCTGATGAGCATTATTTGCTACTACAGTATTAAGTGCTGTCTCTAGTTCGAACACTACATCTTCATATCTTTCGATATATTTTGAGTCACGATAGTTTGACATATATTATTGTGTTAGATAAAAGTTATTTGATTTTACGAGGTCTTCCTCTCTTTCTTTTGATTAAACCACCAGTCTGGCTCACACTCTCAGTTCCACTCTTGTTTCCACTTTTTCTCTTTTTCAAAAGTTCTATGATTTTGTCACCAGCTTTTTTGCCAGCATGTTCACCAATTGTTGTGGCTGCTTTTTTTCCAGCTGTTTTGATCATATCAGTCACAATACCTTCACCATGTTGTTCATATTTTTTAAACTCAAACCGTTTCATATACTATTAGGTTTTATAATTCCACACCTCTCAAGAATAACTCAATATACCAATCTATCCCATTTAAATCGACTGGAGCTCTAGAAGAGTCTGTGACATAAAAGCGTATTGAGCTGATTGTATGTGTTGAGACAGGATTCCATGAAAGAAAACGAGGTTTGTAAGTGAAAGGTAAACTTCTAACGAGATCTGTGACTGGTATAACTGCGATTGTATTTGTGCTATTTCCATCAACAATGCTATCTATCACCATATCACAATTGATATAAATTTCATCTACTCCTCTTGTAATATCAGGTAGATTTGTTCCATATTCTGTGGCTGAAACTAATTTTGAATCGAAACCGATAAGTTTTCTGAAATCAAGATTTCTCAGATCCACTCGATAGTTTTCATCAAGTTCAATCAAAATGCGATATGTTGACAAAACGAAATACATGTTAATACCATACAGAATTTTGATTTGTCTGTTTCAGATGGATTCAGTACATGGCTATTTTTACTCATATACTCATGAATGTAACTATTGATATCGTCGTATGAATACATCCCGTCAACGAATGTTATTGTTTCCCAGTTTACACCTTTGTCATAGCTGTATTTCATTTGATTATTTCAAAAATATCTCTGATATTGTACCAACTGTATGTCATATTGATAACATTCACAGCCATTTCATATTTCAAATCATTCGTTAATTTAAGAGGTGTATTGAATCTTTTTTCAAAATCATGACTCTTACTAACACCAATTTTGTCTCTGTTTTTACTGTTGAATCGTAATGAAATTTCTGTCATATACTTTTACATTAGATATTTCATCATTATTTTATTCAACTCACCGGTTTTCAGGATTCCCAGTCTGTTCAATGTATGCAATATTTTTGTGAATTCATTTTGAACATTTTTGCTGTTGTTGCCGGCTGAAATAGATCCACCAAGCAACTGCAGTCTTGAAAGCATGTCACCCAAAAATGCATCCCTTGAACCCATTGCACCTCTTCTCCTTCCCATGCCTGAACCAACAGTTTGTGCACCTTCCTTAACAGTTTCCATTCTTTTTCGGTACTTTTGCAGTAATTTGATCCTTTGAGTTAATTCATATATCTTTTCTTTATTTTTATCCCTATTTGTTTTGGTTGTTGATAGATGAGCTTTTTGTCTTCCAAGTTGTTTGGTTATTTCACCAATATTTTTGTTATACTTGTCGATGTCGATTGTACCATCCATTATCCTGTTTAAAATTGTTGTTGGAGGAGACAATTCATATTCCTGTAATACCTTAACCTCATCAAGTGAGAAACCTTTGTCAAGATTTGACTTATACTTTGGTTCTGTTTCAGTCATCATTTTAGGTTTGTAATCAATTGGTAATGTTGTTTTCACAGGTACTGATTCAGGTAACGTGTTTAATAGCATAAGATCTTCAAAACCAGATGTCAAGGCTTTTTGATTTTTTTTCAACTGTTCAATAACTTCATCCTGTTTTTTGTCGACACTTTCTTTCACACTCTTCTGGACATCAATAGAGGGTTTCAGTAATTCTGATGTTGTATCATATGCATCCTGTTTTCTGTATTCATAAGTCTTGATAACATCACGAACTTCTCTAGTTTTATTTCCAGCTTCAATTCCACTTTTAAGAAGCCTTTTCATTCGTTCTATATCCATATACAATTGTGTTAGACTAATCTAAACTATTAACATATGGAAATTCCAAATTATGATATCATTCAGAATTCAAATAATTCATTCAGACAGTTGTATCCGTATATGCCAAAAGATACATTTAGAATGTTATTGGCTGGTAATTCTGGATCTGGAAAGACAACATTGTTCATGCATCTGATTATGGAACCGTTGGTCTATTATGATCAGATACATCTTTATGCAAAAAATTTGGATCAAGACAAGTACAAATATCTTCGGAAAGTAATGGATGAAATAAGCAGTCACATTGGATATCCTGCCTTGGTTTGCAGTCAAGAAGAGATATTGCCAGTTGAACAAATAAAAGACACAGATTTGCAGCGATTGGTTGTTTTTGATGATTTTGTCACTGACAAGAAACAAGATCAGATAATCAGCTATTTCATTCAGGGAAGACACAAGAACTGTTCAGTCATATATCTCACACAATCATTCTATGGCTGTCCAAAATCAATCAGACTCAATTGCAGTCACTTCTGCATTTATGATTTCCCATCCTCAAGAGAAAGAACTTGATTGCACAAGAACTTGGAATCGACAAGAAGAAATACATTGAAGCAACCAAGAAACCATATTCCTTCTGTTATGTTGACAAGCCGATGAAGACAATCAAGAGAAATTTTTATGGTGCTGTTTAATCTAATCTAATATTATATGGCAATCAACAATTTTCAAAATCCAGAAAAACTAGAGAATCCCAGAACAGAAAGAATCAAGAAATTGACTTTGACCAGACCTGACGATTATGTCGAAGAACCATCTGAAATCGCTGAAAAAATCAAAATGGAAGTATACAGGAGGACACAAAAAGTATGAAAAACAATAAGAGACTACCTGTCATCTATGAAACCATACCACCTGAATTCTTGGAAGATGAAAGCAGTGATGAAGAAGATTAATCTAACAAGATGATATAATGGGAGTTTTTAATTCTCCACAAGATCAAGATAAAACAAAAACTGGAACTGGTGAAAGAGGTCCAGCTGGTCCAATTGGTCCCAAAGGTGAAAAAGGTGATAGAGGTCCAAAAGGTAATACAGGTGCAATTGGTCCACAGGAGCTACTGGAGCTGTTGGTCCCAAAGGTGATGGATTCAAATTAACACAAGATGGTAATTATGACATTGAAAACAAAAAATTAGTAATGTAGCAGACCCAACTTCTAACAAAGATGCTGTTAATATGAGATACGTCAACGATGCTGTTTTATCAATTGAAGGAACACGTGTTAATCCATTTAAATTTCTTCTTGAAGATATATCAAAAACAACTATTCTTAGAAATGCGAATAATCTGCAATTGGAAAATTTTAATAAAAGCCCTTACAATATCAATAAAAAATCATTGTCTTTTGTGATTCCTACTGCTGGTCTTACAACTGTTCTTCGTTTTGATCTGACACAATTGGAAGTTTCAAAGTACACTTTAGTTGTTGAGTTTTATACTGATGGTAATCCAAATAATGCAACAGTTGATGACGACAATCTGTCATCTAATTTAATTGAAAGAAAGGATTCAATAAAAAGAGCATTTCCAAAGACTCATCTTGTTGATGGTTATCTTAAGAGAATATTCTTCCTTGAAAAAACAAGTCATGGTTCCACATCAATGGAGTTATTGTTGATTTCACCATATTTACAAAATAATAAAAAACATTATGTCATAGTTTATGGTGTTTATGGATTTTCTAATATCATTTTATCACATATTCACGACCCAGCTTTTGAAATTGAAAATGGAATGTTGCATTGGTGGTAAAATTGACATGAAAAACAATGAAATCATAATGTTGGATCCAAACTGATAAAGATGCTGCCAATAAAAATATGTTGATGATGAAATTCGCTATGATTATTCACCATTTGTCAAAAAAGATGGAAGTGTTGCAATGACTGGTGATCTTGACATGAGCAACAATAAAATAGCAAATATACCAAGCTTATCATCTCAGTTAGTAATGCTGGTGAATTTTGTTTTGTTGAAAAAATAGTATCAGAGCAAACACATTATTATTGAATGGAACTTGCAATGACTGGTGATCTAAACATGGGTGACAACAAATTTCAATGTAGCAGCGCCAACAGCAAACAATGATACAGCCACAAAGGGGTATGTTGATACTGAAATTGCTGGAATTACTGGCATTGATGTTTCACCATTTCTTAAAAAAGATGGAAGTGTTGCAATGACTGGTGATCTTGACATGGGTGACAATAAAATAACAAATGTTGGATCTCCAACTCTGACAAAGATTCTGCCAACAAAAAGTATGTTGATGACCTTGTTTTTCAGCATCTGGTACTCAACGCAACCCATTCGCTTTTCTGTTAAAAGACAATCCAAGTCTTCTGCAGTCAGTGATGCAACAAACCTTCAAATTGAGAATTTTGATAGATCACCATACCACATAAACAAGTCCTCATTGTCTTTTATCATTTCACATAGTGGTAACTTTACATCCAAAATTCGTTTTAATGTGACATCTTTAAGAAATGGACAGTACACATTTGTTACTGAGTTTTACTCACCATCCAACCCTCAAAATGCAACAATTGATTTATTCTTCCAACTGTAAATATACGAGATGCGGGACAGCCGTTTCAAAAACCTTTTCCCCAAACTCCACACGTTGATGGTTACATGAAAAAACTTTTCCAGATAGAAAA
Source organism: Pachyseris speciosa (assembly GCA_016490735.1). Lineage (NCBI taxonomy): Eukaryota > Metazoa > Cnidaria > Anthozoa > Scleractinia > Pachyseridae > Pachyseris > Pachyseris speciosa. The sequence continues at coordinate 2,364,234 of JAEMWC010000018.1, read as the reverse complement.
AACAAGTGGTGGTCAAGCGCAATACAGGTTGAACTTTCCAGCACAGCTCCTGCGTCTAACACCAAAACACATATCATCGTTTATGGGGCCTATGGCTATCATACCAATTTGTCTTACTTTGTCCATGACCCAGCTTATGAAATTGAAAACGGCCATGTTGCGTTTGGTAGTAATATTGACATGAAACTAAACAAAATCCTCAACCTGCAGGATAACCCCTCAAACCCACAAGATGCTGTAAACAAAAGTTATGTGGACCAGAGGTTGCAAACCAAACTCGATACGATTGCACAACAAAATCTAAATATGAACAACAATGCCATTACTGATCTTGCTCCACCCGTCAACGCAGACGATGCGGTGACAAAACTTTATACTGACGAATATTTTCTCGACGAGACGGTTCGACTGCAATGTATGGCGATTTGTCGATGGGTGGAAATAGAGTGACGAATTTAGCGGACCCTTCGAATGAAACTGATGCAGTGAACTTCAGAGTTTTAAATCGAGCTGGAATAGCTATGAGAGCAAACACTTTATTATTGAATGGAACAAATGCGATGGCAGCGGATATGAAACTTGGAGGGCATAAAATCATTAACTTAAAAAAGGAACAAATAAAACCGATGCCGTAAATTTAGATCAATTAGAAAAAAGTCATATTTCATCTGCTTCTCATCCAAAGAATGCTTTCAAATATTTGATGAATGATATCGATGAAGTTAGTACTGAATATGGCTTGAAAGTTAATGGATATGTCAATTTACCTCGTCACCGCATTTGATTTCAAAAAAGGTCATTGATATAGACTTGAATAAAGAAGCTAATCATATTTACAGAGCTAGAATTGGATTTAATATGTACACAATAAAAGATGGAAAATACACTTTCATTCTTGAATGGCTATTTCCTGATTATGAAAGAATGAGTCTTAGTAGTGTAACATTCAGTGCAACTGGTGGAATTACAATTCATAAAACTGTAGGGAGAAAATTTGATAACAGAAATGAAGATCATTCGAGATATTTATTATGGATTGAAAAACCTTCAGTAAGTTCACCACCTGAATATTTATATTGTACGATTCATATTAATGCTAACCCAACTTATCCAAATAAGTACAAAGTTCATTGTGTTGCATATGGTATTGATTTTGAAGCAGCAGACGTTCCATCAAGTGTTTACGACTTCGCAGAAGCTTATAAAATCGTGAATGAAAAAATGCAATTACAAACTGATTTAGATTTGAATGGACATGCTTTGATTAATAATTCATCAAACTTATTTGACGGTCAAAATGGTGAATTGACAATGCTAAATAATATTAATATGAACAGCTTTCTTATAAGTGAGGCTAAACTTGGTGGTGATTTAAATCTGAATGGCTATAGAATTCATAATAATAGTTTGAATCTATTTCGTTCAAGCGTTACAGGTGTAATTATGGAAACAGCTTTCGATTTGGGTGGATTTGCTCTTTACAGGCCGAAATTAGGAGGTGATCTAGATTTGAATGGGAATGGAATAATCGGTCAAATACAATATTTAAATTGCTCTGTCAAAGCCAAACAAGGACATAATAAGAATGCTTTAAAGCCTGTATTGATAAATGGCTCTGATTTTTTAGTCATTCATAACAATAACTTTCATATTAAGAATATGTATGTAATACAAGGAACAAAACCCGGAATATTTTATTTCAAGACAAAAGCTGAAGGTGGTGGGCATTTGCCATTACCAGCAACTATTTATGAATACAGACAATCTTCTTCAAGTAGAAACATCACAACGGTCAATATCAACAAATCATTATCGAGAGGCTATTTTATAATTGACTATTCACATCCCAATAGTGGAGCATTTGATACAGCATTCACACTTGAAGTAGTCATGAATTAATCTAAAATAATATTATATGGGAGTTTTTAATTCTCCACAAAATCAAGATAATACAAGAACTGGTGAAAGAGGCCCAAAGGTGATAGAGGTGATGCTAGTGCAATTGGTCCTAAAGGTGATAATGGAATTGGTTTTACATTAACACAAGATGGTCACTATGATCTTGGAAACAAACATTTGACTAATGTAAAAGCAGGCAATGATTCTGATCATGTTGTAATCAAATCACAAGTTTCTGACATTGTTAGAGATAGTTTTTTTGGATTTATGGGTTTCTGAATTCATCAGATTATACTCTAAATGTACTTATCAAATCGACAGAGCGAATAATAATTTTTTAGATATGAATGCAGACAGAAAAGTTGAAACATTGTACGATCTATCAAATGAAGAAAATGATGCAACTCAATCAACTTTAAACATAAGACCCACTGTTTGTACCAAGGCTGAGAAACATAATGGACGTTATTTTTTGAAGTTTGATGGATCACAGAGAATGATAAGTCAAATCAATTTGAATAATGATGTTGTTAATATCTTCATTGTTTATAAATTAAATTCAAATACAGGTGGAAATCCATGGAAAAATGGGCTTTTTGGTCATGATAATGGAGGTTATGATAAGTTTGTCAGCTATTACAATGGTTCAAATTTAGCTATAAGTGGTGTTGATCAATCAAATTGTGTATTTTCGGTCCTGAGCATCTATACAAAGTTTCAGAAAAATAGCAGATTATTCAGTAAATGATTTGGGTCAAATAAATGTTTGGCACTGCTTTCTGTTCATTGGGATAATTTATCTTCTCCAAAAACAAACACAAGTAAAATCTATTGGAATAAAAAACATATTGGAAGTTTTACAGCTGCCAATAGAAGTGGTAGTCAGCAAATGACTTTTGGTGATTTGGATCCTAGCTCTATCGCACCTCTTGACGGTAGTGTTATTTTTTTCTGTGTGTACTTGGATTCTACATTAGACGAAAAAACAATTTTGGATCATCATCAAATTTTAATACAACGATATAATATATGATAGAAGAAGCAATCAAATATGTTAAATTCTTTTTGATGAAACAAAACAACAATTTATTCAAGTCGATGATGCAATTTTAAAATCAGCTTTGGTATACCAATATCTGTATCACAAGCATTTTAATGTAAAAATTTCGATAAGCATATATTTTACACAATATTTTACACACTCATATTGGGATATTGGACTTATTGGACCACGTAGTGGGTGCTTGACACATTTCTTGGAATATACACTTGGATGGATTGATGCATTACAAACACATGGTATACTTCATGATGCGTATGGAAGATTTTATAACAGTTATTCCTTAGACCGTGGATATAGTTATGCTATACCTAAGTACCTTACACCAAAGCGAAGAAAAAGATCTCCATTATGTGGCCAGATTTCCGGTTTATATATTGCATATTCAAGAGAATAATTGTATAAATGATATATATGAAAGAGCGTAAAAGCATATTCAGCTGGAACCATATTTCAAGTGAATTAACAGAAGATCAGGTTAATGAATTAAAGCCTATTACCACACATATCACAGAAAGTGTTGGGCTCATAAACAGGCGGTTAAACGGTTCAAAAAATGGAAATTACTTGGGAATTCCTTGTCCATCATCTTTGCAACTGGGGTCTCGCCACAAGCGTTGCAACAGGTGGTGTTAGTTTGGTAGCCATCAGTACAGCAGCACTTTTGATACAAGGGTGGATGAAGCATAAAAACCTAGATTTGAAAATCCAAAATTGCACATATGCTTATCAAAGCTATCAACATCTACTCAATTCAATAAAAGACAAGTTGAGAAGTGGTGATTTTGATGCTTCAAGTATACAAATCTCAATGAAGAATATCGATGATTATGTGACTGATAATAGTCCAATTATTGATAAGTACCTACTGAAATATGATGAAAAATTCACTGCTTGATAATACGAATAATCTTATCAAATCTCAACAATAGAATCTCAACCCAATATTGATCATAAAATCCAAGCGTCTTTCTTGATCTAGTAACTATTATTTCATCAAATGGAAGATCAAGCATTAAAAATATTTGCTTAAGCATAAATTTCGTACTTATCATCCTTTTACGATTCTTATTCACCAAAGGAAGGACAGTGTCTATCTCTTCGAATATTTTCAATATTTTACCCTTATCTTTTACAGAAATTCGAAATCCATTCTTGCGACATATACCATTTATCACATTTTCAATATGGTACTTCCGATGATATGCAGATTTTCGCCGTATTTTATACATATTATTATGAAAGTCAACGTACTCTTTACAATAATCATAACCATGAACTGAACCACAATTTAGACAAACATTTTCACCATTATCATTAAACAATTCCTGTTTATCACAGCAAGGTGCTTTCACACTTTTAACAACTTTGACCAATAGCTGATCACAAAAATAACATGACAATTCTCCCATATTTTTCAATTCATTGTGAATTACTGAATTACAACTCATTTCTATACTATTATATGAGATTTTATTTTTATGTAACAATCGGATGGTTCCACGTGAGAAATAATAGCTATAGGCGATGACTCATTCCCTGTTTTCCGAGAATGTCACGCTTGGTGATTTTTCCGAGAATGTCACGCATTTTAATACGAGATCAAAAATGTGCTGACCTTGGTTCCATCAGATTGAACAACTATATATTCCATCAAATTAAATAACTATATATTCCAGAATACGAGACCAGAAGGCGAGTAGTATAGTGTTTGGGGAAAACGAAATCAATTGATTTCGTACCCCCAAACACTATACTACTGGTCTCTCAACAGGAGTTAAACATTCGACCTTTCAGATGTTGGTTGACTGTTTTAAATCACTGAGGTATGGAGGGCTCACGCTGAGCAAAGCTAATTAATGAGGCACAGGTCCCCAGATGTTGCAGATGCTAAACAACGAAGTAAGAAGTTGATACAAATACCTGGAACGGTGACTATGAAACGAAATGAATGAAGACGTGTTCTCACTCAGAAAAAAAAAGAAAGAAAGACAGAAAGATAAGATAAATTAATGACTTCTCTCATTGGGAGTCCAACCTATGACCCTTCAATTGTTTGTTGGATACTTAACCAGTGGTCATTAAGGTTAATTAAAAAATCTTAGATATGTTAAGGTATGTTGGTACAAGTTCACTGAGATTCTGAAACAATTACATAAGCGCACCTTTGCTCAATCGAACACTAACAATCGGCGGTTAAAGATCAGGCTTTCTATTTAAGTGCGTAAGGTTTGTAAAAGTATCTATATGATTACACTTATTCTGATTTGACTTAATTAGTGTTGGTAATGAAAATTGCGTGTGCGTGATTAAACAATATTGCGTTTTTAAAGTGACCTATAAAGGTTCCTAGGCTGGTAACAATTCTACTGAAAATTGTGGTCTTTTTAGTGAACAATCTTTGGTCCACAGAACAAAAACTGAAATGCATTTGTCTTGATAACCTTTCTTAAAAAAAGTGTAACAAATCAAATGGATTAGCATTTTATTCAATTTTGTCAGAAGTATTCCACTTCTTTTATTATTGCCAACTTTGTGTCAAAACGTTTCATGACATAATTGTTGGTACAGGCAGGTAGGAAAGGAGGAAAGTATAGTTAAATAAAGGAAACTTAGTTACAATCTCTGCAAAAACATCATGATTACTAATTATTACAACCAAAAGAAACGTTGGCTCTGTTTATTTTTAAGGTGCGTATGTCTTACTTTTTAGTTTCGTATGAATTATTTTGATAATATTTATGTTAACACAATATCGCTACTTACTGTAGTGGCCACCACTCTCTGTCAGTGGCCACTTAGACGAATATAATATACTTTTGTCTGTTTCAGTTTAACCCCCTTTTTAGCGAGTTAAGGGAATTTAATTGATCGTTAAAGGTCAGCGATCTGATAACTTCTACCAAATTGAATCCGCAAATAATTGAGGCCATTTGAGTAGGAATTTTTTTAGAGAAATAGAAATCTTGTAAACCTGAAATGGTACAAAAATGCACCAAATGTTGGGCAGCAAACCAGTGTTATCGATGGCTCCCGCATTTCTTCAGTGAAAATTATAGGTAGTTAGGCCAATGTAAATTTTATTTTACTCCCCACTTCGGTAATTTCTTCTAAGGCGGATCAGTGTAGTCACAAACTTAACATTATGATCTATCCTTTATTTCGCAGAGAAATCAGAATGGCTGTGACTGTGCTTCATGTCAGCTTTGTTCTGCTCTTCTCGCTTTTTACTCTTGGTAAGGTGAAAGTAACAAGCTTTATTCAAAGACTTAAAGCTCAGAATTTAAATAGAGCAAAGTACTTAAGCTTGGCTAGAAATATAGGCAACACCATCATTATTTAAGAGACCTGATCCTTCCGTCTGGACTTTTACCTTTCTTCATTGTGTTGTAAAATGTAGGGGAGCTAAATTTCCGCTACGAATGGCGTTGAAGGAAAGAAGAAAGTAACAAAATCAGCGTTTTAAAAAGCGCTCACTTTCTCTACAAAGCCTTGAATTCGATCATTTCACGTTGTTGATTTGCAGAGCACTGCAGAGAAATATACCAAAATGTAAAACGCACGTACATGCAGAGCCAATGTTTTTGCTCATTAAACTGATTGTTTTGTGGCGTTCTCGTTGCCGTTGCCGTCTTCGTTGCTTTATCTTCTAAATAAAGAGCTTAAGCAACGACGACGGAGACGGAACGAGAACGCCAAAAAAACAATAGGCTTAATGAGGAAAAACAGTAGCCCTGCACCTGCGTTTTAAATTTTGGTACATTTCATTGCCATCCTCAGCAATACAACAACGTGAAATTACCACATTTTAGGTCCGTTTTGTGGAGAACGTGTGCGTATGACGGTGAACTCTTCTTTCTTTCTCCCGACTTCAATGCTGGTTTTACTAATTTAGCTCTAGGATATATAGTTCTGCAGCATTTTACAAGTTAAAAAAGTTGGAATAATCGCGAAAGATTTACAAATAAAGAGAAAGTTACTGATTTTGACATGAAGTTTTCGTTCCCGTTGCCGTCGTCGTTGCTTAAAGGGGCAGTGTCACGCTATTGTACCATCACTTTAAAAAGCTTAAAACTGCCAATGCATCAATGGAAACCTTAAAATAATAGTCTAGTTTTGTTCCCAAAGACTGTAGTACTGCATTGACACTGAACTTCTGTATTCCATCTAGGATGATGAGGATGGAAATGGATTGAAATTTGAAAAAACTTGCCAGTTTTTTCAAAATTTCAAGCTATGCATTGAAAAATCATGAAAAAAATATTATGGTTAGCTCTTCCTACTAAAATTCATTGGAATTCATCTTGCTGATTCTGTAGGAGCATTTCTTGCACGATAACAGGTAAAAGGCAGTAATTTTGGCAGAATTGAACTAAAAACAGCTAAAATCCCGGTGACAGTGCTCCTTTAAGCTCTCTATTAATAACTTGCAAAACCTTCGTTAACGTTATGACCATCCTCCAATTTTTGGTTACAGGTGTTTCGGGAGAACCGGTAGCGTGTAAGACCCCTGGCGCAGCAGTTCATCTTGTTCGTGGTAAAACAGGCTCGTCCGATGACTACGAGTTTGTAACTCATGTGCCCCAGTTTCAGCTCAGGATGTGCCACCAACGATGCGAGACATATTGCAAACAGGAAGGTCCGGCAGGCATCGAGGCATGGCCAAACTGCAAGGCGTTTTCATCGTATGTTGAAGCCGGCGGTACATGTTATTGTTATGGCTGGGTGAATGCACCCTCCTGGTATGAAGACAGTAATTACAACTCAGGATGGTGTGAAAACTAGACCCTCTCAAAGAAAACTACACTGTAGTAGAAATATTGGCAGCAGTATAGCAGCGTAAAACGATAATAAAAGAAAGAAAAAGAAAAGAAATTTTTAAATCTGGTCATGGTTTACGTAATAAGATCTCGCAAATATTAATGTATATGAATGGCTACTTCTTACGATCCAAGGTTACTGAAATAATTACCGTCACACGGAGACGCCACGAAGCTCTCGGAAAGTCTCACAGGATTAACTGAGAAAACAATAAAAAAAAAAAAAAACGGACCTTATCCCTGAAACAATAGAGCTTCATGACTTATGTATATGGGGCCAATGAAATTAGAGGTTCTATAGAGGTGGGCACCTACTGGTCACACGGAGCGCTTATCAACCAAAAACGCCGCATGGAGGTTTGTAACAGAAGACGTTTATACGTGATTAATAATAGACCCTATTCGTATTCTCCGTAATGAGCTGCAACTAGCGTGCACACGAGGCTTAATCGGGGGATTCTTTTGATATGTAGATATGTTCCCCAGCAAGAGGGAACAAGGGGAGGGTTGTCAACGAGACTCCACTTTTACTGTCACGTGCCTACTTAAATTTAACTGTCTTTAAGGAGGCAATGTAACAAGTAAAACGTTGAACAACACTTAACATTTCAACTTCTCGTGAGTGGCTTGTAAATCGTCTCTAATTTTATTTACCTAGGTAAGCCAGTTAAATTTATATTCAAAGGCACATAAAATTTACACGACAGTAGATATTCCCGGCTGGCTTGTCAGTTTAAAAATTGCAATAAGGCCTGTAAATAGCGACATGGATACGGTCTGTCATTTAGATTGGTGTTAACTGTTATTTTCATTAGCGTGCGGTTGCTCACTCGGAGGGAACTACTAGTATTGCTCCCGTAGGGTTGGCCCAGCCGAGAGGCCAAAACCCGAGGAGGCATCCTTGGAGTCTCCGCGCCTTAGTATTCGTATACAGAAGAATCTCGGTTGGCCCACAATTGGCGCGCAAGTGGGTCTGAGAAGTTGTAAAGAACTTATATGAGTGGGTATCGGTAATTATCAACAATGTTCGTAAGTGGTTATCAGGGGTGTGATAAATACCTGCATGGTAAAAGTTGTTGGTTGATATTGACATAGTATGGACGAATTCATGCATGGTGATTGGGTGAAGACGAGAACGCAACAGTGTGGAACATGTGCACAGGCTGCAAGGACGCTACAATAGTTGTTGCAGTTTCATCGTTTACAACGTTGGTCTCCTGTGGTTCAGGAAGGTTTCGTTTCAGTTATCTTCATTTCACAAGGCCTGAAAACCAACATTTACTCAATTTATGCGTACGAGAACGAGAATATTGTGCGTCTAGGTCTAAATATCTTCCCGGTGAGCTACGATAAGTTCCCGTTCGCTGTCTGGATTGGAAGACTCAGTCCCGGCGAGATCAATTCAGAAAGAGTTAGAGTGAAAAGGATTTCAAAGCAGTTCTCTATTCTCGACAGTAAACCTCTCAGTACACAAAAGTCAAAAACCCTTGCGACCTCTCTTTAAACGAGATTCTTTCGTCTTCAAGCCTAAGTTACTTTACAAAAGTTCATAAGCTCAAGTTTTAAAACATCTGTTTATTGCTAAATGACGCTTTCAGTTCATCAGTGTGATTTTCAACACACATAAGTACACACAAGTAGCGAATTTACTTTCATACAATATATTAAATAATATATTTTAAGAATAAAATGTTCTCTTAATTTTTTACCTCTAAGTGGACCTCAACAATAGAGTATGTTACGTGAATTTCTATTGTTTTATTACTATGTAGTTTCAAGTGGTAAGAATCGCGAAAAAGGGACTCTGGTAACAAGAAAACGAAACATTGCTACAAAAACAAACAAATAAAACCAGCGTGTACCTACGACGAAACACAGCTATAAATGAGGACAAGCAAAAAGTTGTCACCAGTGAAGCATACCATTGACCCATTTACAGGAAAAGTACGTTTCCAAAATCGAATAGATCGCCTCTCATTGTCATCAACAAAGCTGGCTCCTGGATTTAAAAAAGTGATTTTCAGCATAAATTATATTCATCGCCCTTGTCTCAGTTTTTACCAGCGGAAACACCCTGTAGCGTTACCTGTTTATAATTATAATTGTGACCTTTTAACTGCCAAAAAATATCTCTACAAAAACAAACTATGGTTACAACTTCTTTCGTAGAGGTTCTCGTCATAAAAGAAGGCGCACTTAAAAATTTCATAGCCTAGAACACCGCACCATTGTTACTTTCAGTTTTTGAAAAAAAGCCATTGAACAATCCCTATTGTGTAGCCTCCTAAGCAAACAAATTCATAAACGCACGTGTTTAACTTTCAAATGATTGCAAAGACGTTTATCATATATACTACTCGTACGTAAGCTAATATTGTCACAAGTCTCTTCAATAAATACAGAATAATTGCCGTTACTATTTTCTGAAGCCATGAGATCTTTATCAATTTCGCCCCTAAGTCTTTAGTAGCTAAGATGAAACTAAATTAATTCCCCACGGGAACATGCAAATGAGGCCAAACCGTTTAATCCAGAGAAAGCCGTTTAAAACCGAAAACTCCATTCAAAACGAAAGGACAGTAATCAAATAAACCATTACAAGGAAGGCTCCTCGCCATTTCCATGTATGCAGTCTAAGTTTTTGACTGAAAAAGGCACAATTGTTTGACGTAAAATTGGGAGTTCTGGGTACACCGTTTTAACCCTCAAAAGTCCTTGTCCAAATCTTCTATTCCCCAAAAGTGACGATTAATTTAATTTATTAATATACAGATGACCTTTCTCTACAATTACCCCCTTGGAGCAACGAGAATGCCTTCAGCTTCCCGGGAGGGACGACTGGTCTGGATCACCATGAGACCAAACTGCCGACATACTGGAACACACCATTCTTCCCCGTCTGTCTCGCAATGAAGATCGGCCATTTTAACACGCTGACTTCACATCGAAAATCATGACCAGTTTGTTCTACAAAAGACAAGCTACAAACGTGCGAAGAAAGGCTTCGTTGCTCATGTAAAACCCGTACAGGTATTTTTGTGACACTTGGAAGAGGATAATTATTGAAACGTTTCTGTCGTTATTACTTCCTTACTTTCAAAATAGCCGCGGAATATCTTGTAACACGTTTTTGCTGATCAAATTATCATTTAGGGTCTACATTACTGTCGCAAAACAATAGTTTTTGTTTTAGTATATAAAACGTTGCATTTACACTCTGTAAGGAACCTTGCTGTTCACTCAAGGGCATCAATCGAATGCACTTTAAGTCAGAACAATGACCATGAAGTCGCGCAAACAATTAGAGACTTTTACACACATGGCGATATCTTGTGACAGCAGAATTTAACTCTTTCGACGAGATTAAATTTTGGCCACTTCATAATATGTACAAATGAACATCGAGATCTGATGTCGTGAATTGCTAATTAACAAAAGTTGGGATAAAGGTCGAAGAATTTTTATGGAAATTTAACCGCTGACTGGTGTAACTTCCAGTGATTATAGCTATAATTCACTATTATTTGCAAAGCTGCGACTGAAGCAAAAGCGAAGACCATGTCTAAACAGCTACCTTGTAGACCTCTAAAGAAACGTTTCCCAACACTCGCCTCTTAAATGAAGCAAATATCGCCTGATTGCGATATGGCTCATGAATAGGAATTTAGAAACACCGTTTGTTTGATGAAGCCACCGTTAGAGGTAGAGAACTAACACTGCTAACAGTGGCCGCACGGGAAAAGAAAATGCCCGAGCAGAGATAAAACCTTTTAAGAGCATAAAGAAAGCAATTTGGAACTAACAACCAAAGATCTATAAATCTTCGCGAGCAGTTTACCACCTTAAAGAAATGACGCGGAAAATTTGAGTGCCTCATTTATGAAATGCTTTTAATAAGGAAAAAGAGAGGTTGTTCCTAAAACGCGGAGTGCGGAGTGCGGAGTCATCAAAAACAAAAAATGGGAAAAAGAAGAAATATTAAAAGCAGACGAAATTAAAATGATATAAATACAAACGAGTACAAAAATTGCATATAAATAGAAATAAAATATAATAATAAAGAGGAAATGGAATATTTTTCTCTGACAACAACCCAAAATAATTGGAATAAGAAATAAATGAAAATCGATAAAAACGAGAGCATTTTGTGATCCGTAATGAGTACAAGGTTTCTGTGGGTTATTATTTTTTCCAGAGTTTTAATTATTTATTTCATTTCTCACAACTTGCGTTCGTGACGATAAAATTCTTGCAAGCAAAATGTAGCTGAGCCAATCAGAAGTAGAGGTCCCCACATACACACGAAGATAAAATCGTGCACGCACTAATAATAGCTCGTTGCGTGTAAAATTCTGGGCTAGCCCAGAATTTTCCTGTAACGTAGCACTCGAACAGATGTCACGTCACGAGCACGTTTACTGTTTAGCCAGCCATGTCTGACACTGGTCAAAGTTAGTCGATTGATATGTTATTGAACACTGCTTTTCCTTTGAAGGCTTCCTTTAGCTTTGTTTAAAATGACGATAAGGAACATCCGCTGGTGATAAGCGACAAAGAAAGGTAAGTCTCTTTGTAAGATTATCCCTCAACTAAAGTTACATCGCTCAATATTGAGTCATAAAAAAAATATTTAGTACACACAAAATTAATGATTCTCTCTACTTTCGCTTTTCTTAGTTCTTCGCATCACTCGCCATCAGTGAATTCATCGCCAAATCAAAGGTATGTTTTCGGTTAAGTGTGACTCATCACTATTTCCCTTCGCTACGGTGGATAATTGTGTCAATAAAAATAAAAAGTCACGGTCTAAAATCATTGCGTTCATCAACAAAACTATTTCTTCAGTAATACAAGCCATAATTTCTCATAATTGTGCATTTTAAGCAGTAGTAAGTGATAACAGACCCGGCAAAGGATGTTTTAAGTGAAAACAAACGAGATGAGATGCTGTGATGTTGCAAAATAAATCGCCAAGTGCTTTATTAATTATTATGTGCTAATAATTGTACGCCATCTTCGTGCGTGAAATCAACATCGTGGGAACCTCTACTTCTGATTGGCTCTGCTCTGCTGCATTTTGCTTGCAAGAATTTTATGTCATGTACTGCGGAGATAGCTATCGCTACGAACTCAAGTTGTGATAAACAGTGCGTCAGAAATGAAATAAAATTAAAACTATGAAAAAAAAAATAATAATAATAACCCAGAGAAACCTTGTACTCATTAGGGATCCCAAAATGTTCTCGTTTTTATTGATTTTCATTATTATTGGGTTGTTGTCATAGAAAAATATTCAATTTCTTCTTTATTATTATATTTTATTTGTATTTATATGGAATTTTTGTACTCGTTTGTATTTATACAGTCGAAGCTCTCTTAACGGACACTCTCGTAAGCAAACAGCTCTACTTACGGCCGCCTTGTTTGAAACCCCGTTTTAACTCAAATACAAACTCTGTATTTTTACATTCTCGTAAGCGGACATTCCCGTAAGCGGCCGCGGACACTTTCAGAGATTACGACTTAGAATTTTTCTTCGTTTTTATGCTCCCGTAAGCAGACACCCCAAAGAAAATCCTATTAACAACCCCTGTACCTTATTTTTATCTGTCAACTTCACATCGCCGTTCGTCACAATGATTTTACAGTAATTACAGTACCATATTTCAGTGTTTGTTTTGAAGCAGTCTTCCATCCGCAGTTATCTATCATAACTAACCAGACTAATATAAACTGAAGCCTGGCTAAAAGACACAGGTCGTAAACATTTTAAACTGTACCACTACTTTTTGTTGAGGCTGTTAATGTTGAATATGTTGATGTTGGTTAAAAATCACTAAGGGAAAGTCCTAGTACTGCAGTATACACTGTACTACTGTTCAGTTATCGTCATTATATCATAGGGTTGTACAGTATAGAACGCAATTAAACAGAAATGTCATTTAATACGGCTGTATGTTTTTGTATTTCATATACGGTACTGTATTTATTGTTAGCTGAGGAAGCTCGCGTAAGCAGCCATCTATCCCCTACACCTCTAGTGGCCGCTTACCAGAACCATTCTCGTAACCGGCCAGCTCCAGTTACGGACACTTTTTTCGCGTCCAGAGAGTGTCCGCTTACGAGACCTTCGACTGTATCATTTTTATTTCGTCTGTTTTTAATATTTCTTCTTTTTCCCATTTTTGCCATTTCCCATTTTTTCTTTTTGATGACTCCGCACTCCGCACTCCTCGTTTTGGGAACAACCAAAAAGAGACCGACTCTGAACGCTCAAAATGACTCCATTCCAGCGAAACTGTTTATTTAAATTTACTCATTCTTTTGTTGATCCCCGCCTCATTTATTCGAATGTATTTTTTCACTCACTGTGCTTTATATAACGCTACCAAATTCACAATAATTTGCATTTGATAATGGTGACATGTCGTCGCCGAAACGTCATGTTTTTATTTCGCTACTCTTTATTGTGTAATTTGGATCTCAAAAATGAAAATCTATGGAGCTATCAGGTAACTTGTTATTTGTAATTTGAAACCCCAAAATTAGGGACAGGGTGTGAAAAATCTTAACAATGCCCGAGGCAGGTGAAACAGGATCACCGTAAAATTTGTGAAACAATTCGTAATGGCATATCGTATGTCGTAAATGTTTGGTGGTCACTTAGTCTCCACACACAGTTGAACTTCGACACTCAGCTCAACGATCAAACCCGCCAGCTTCCAACTGATTGCTTTAAAGTAAGTAAAGGTATATACGTTTCCAAATAATATCTAAATAGGGTTTAGACTCGTCGGTATGGAAAAAAACAGAGCTCTTTCCTTTTCACTATGAACTTGAAACCTCTGAGCTTTCAAAGCGCTCACTTTATATTGCTGATAAATGCGGCCATTTCACTCTATGGCCTAGACGAACAAAGTGAACAAGGTTTTTATTAAGTTTAACAGAGGGTAGAATCAAGTAATTTTATGAACCTCGCTTTTTTACTGAAGATAGCATGGCGTTAAACTGTTAATCCTAAGTGCCCTTGTCGCATGAAAATGAAAGGAAACAAATTCCACAGCGTCCATTCAGTGTGCAACGAAAGACCTCCCTCAGTTCATTTTCAAGCCTCATATTTCCTTTGCGGTCGTATCAATAGACGTATCAAAATTGAATTTTATTAAGTTGTTTATGTATGAAACTTTATCGTACAATTTTAGCTCTGTTTGCTTGATGTGTATGAAATAACAGCTCTCTTAGGAAATATCTCTCGAAAAGTAGAAGGCATTGCCATTTACCGTAAAAGCTCTATTAACTCCCCGGTGGGCTTATTTAATTACAGGCCTCATTAACGGGGGGCTTATTAGATTGGGGCAACTTAAAAGAGAAGGGGGCGGGCTTATTACAAATCTTAAACATGCCGTTCTCGTCTTAAAAACTCAAACAACTACAGTGAAACTTAAGTATTTGATACAGAGCAGAAGACGGTATTATGTGTTTGATTGAGTTTGTTTAAAAACAAACCAGCTGGGCCGCATGAAGTGGATTTTGTAAGGGGGAATAGGAGGGACTAACAGCAAAATTTCATATCCCAAAAAGGGAGGGGGGTGGTTTACAGAGGGGAGCGTATTACAAAAACTGACTTCCAAACGGGGGCTTTTTAGAGAGGAGAGAGGGGGATAAGTAGAGACGGAGGACTTAATAGAGCATTTACGGTACACACAAATGTCGCCCCAAAAGGTGAGCAAAACCATCTGTTTTTCTAAGCAAACCTAACAATTTTAACCTTGTACAGTGCCTTTTTTAAAAATTGAAAAAAAAAAATCTCACAAAATTCAGGTTTGTTTAACGTTTTGGGGTTCACTCTTACGTGAATGAGTAAAGGAAATAAATGCACATTGCCTGATATGGAGCTATCAGGTAACTTGTTATTTGTAATTTGAAACCCCAAAATTAGGGACAGGGTGTGAAAAATCTTAACAATGCCCGAGGCAGGTGAAACAGGATCACCGTAAAATTTGTGAAACAATTCGTAATGGCATATCGTATGTCGTAAATGTTTGGTGGTCACTTAGTCTCCACACACAGTTGAACTTCGACACTCAGCTCAACGACCAAACCCAACTTCCAACTGAATGCTTTAAAGTAAGTAAAAGGATATACGTTCCTCCTAATATATAAATAGGGTTTAGACACGTCGGTATGGAAATATCAGAGCTCTTCCCTTTTCATTGTGAACTTTGAAACGTCTGAGCTTTCAAAACGCTCACTTTATATTGCTGATAAATGCCGCCATTTCACTGTATGGCCCAGCCGAACAAAGTGAACAAGGTTTTTATTAAATTTAACAGAGGGTAGTATCAAATAATTTTATGAGCCTCGCTTTTTACCGACAATAAAATAGCATTAAACTGTTAATCCAAAGTGCCCTTGTCGCATGAAAATGAAAAAAGAATTTCCACAGCGTCATTAAATGTACAACGAAAGACCTCACTCAGTTCATTTTCGAGCCGTATATTTCCATGAAACATTATCGTACAATGTGTAGATTATGTGTATGAAATAACAGCTCTCTTGAGAAATATCTTTCAAAAAGTAGAAGGCCTTGTCATTTACACACAAACGTCGCCACTAAAGGTGAACAAAATGATCGGTTTTTCTAAAGCAAGCCACAAAGTATAAACCTTGTACAGTGCCTTTTTTTAAAAAAACAAATGAAAAAATTTCTCACAAAATTCAGGTTTGTTTAACGCTTCCGCGGAAGTCATATTTCTGTAACGTAACAAAGCATTGTGTTTGGATTCTTTTGTTTAAGAGTTTAAGTGGCACATATTTCAGCCAGTTTGGGAAGAAAGATCATTCAAATTCATTCTTTCTCAAACAGTTTTTATCTATGCTACTGGGTGGAAAAGGAAAAAGAACGCTTGAAAATTTTTAACAGAAAACATTTGTCCTCCAATAATGTTACTGGGAAAACTGGTAAGCAAATTAGGATTTAAAGTGTCCATATCGTCTTCTGCTTTTTTGTGGTTCTGGTATGTACATAAGGAGTAGATAGCTATTCAAAAAGGATTTGTTTGAATTCCGCCGCGTTTTTGCCCTGGAATCGTCGTTCAAATTTCCCGCTTGAGCAACGCCCATCAAACTTGACCGAGCTAGTAAGGACATGAGTCTATTCCTGATTTGACGTCATAAACTGCTTTGCATGCATGTTTACAAAGCCTTAATGCGATGCAAATCAATTTGTGACGTCAAATCAGGAATAGACACATGCCTCTTACTAGCTCGGTCAAGTTTGATGGGCGTGGCTCAAGCGGGAAATTTGAACGACGATTTCAGGGCAAAAACACGGCGGAATTCGAAAATCCTTTTTTAACAGCTATCTACTCCTTATGTAAATACCAGAATCACAAAAAAAAAAATGAGAAGACGATATAGACACTTTAATGATTTTAAAAATATGCACAACGAAACAATCACTGGGAGCAAGCATTTAATACTATTTTGGTGATTCATGCTGAAACGGACCAATGTTGCAATTATATTGTGTTTTTTAATTAAGAAAAAATATTATCTAATCTTATTTCGCAGAAAATCAGAATGGCTTTTACTTTTGCTAACGTCGTCTTTGTGCTGGTGTTGTCATTTGTTGCTCTTGGTAAGTTATAAGCTACGTCCTTTACTCTAAATAATCATTTATTTAATAATACTATACACGAAGAAATTACTCAATTCTGATTGGCTAAAAAAGCATTGCGGTTTTGCTGTAACACAGTGCCAAAACGTGTAACATCAGTGCAAAGTCGTAACACTGTGCAAGTGTATTTTGATTGGTTTAGAAGCAATAGAAATTTGAATTAGCCAATCAAATCGGAGTTATTTCTATAGCAACAAGTTCGCGGTTAAGTCTAAGCTGTGTTAAAATTGTGAAAACAAAAACAATGTCCGGCGTTTTTAGCAGGTTTTCTTTCGCAACCGTAACTTACAACAACTAACAGAGGAGCTGAAAACAGTTCGAAAACGGCAACAGTGCGAAACGCACTGCTTTTTTGCTGTCTGTTTGGATAAAGTGATGTCTAGCACTTTGCTCAAACCATGTTACGCCGCAATAACAAAAAAAAAAAAAGAAAAAAAAAAACAAAAGAAACAAACAAGGCGAGGATTATGAACCAGAAATACTGAAGGTAATGATTACAACGCTTGATACACACTTGAAAACCAAAGTAGCCTCATAGCTATAGCCTATAACTCTTTAGCTGGTTTCTGCGGCTTGAAAAACTTTAAAAATTTTGACAAAACTTTGTTTTGACTGAAGGCGTGATGAGTAAATTATTTTTGAAAACAATTACTCGTGTTTATTTATTCCAAATTGCACTCGCAATCACGTGATTACCTCTACAAACAGAGAAATAGCTAATTAATTCTGGTATGTACAGTCAAACGATATAAGCGATAAAGCTACACAGGGCGTGCATAAGGATAAGCTGTTCACAGTCCTCTATTTTTCCGTGAGATCGTCGAGATCGAGCGCGTCTTACCGTTAATGGTGGCCATCTTGATTTTCAAATGTACCGAGTCAACGGGCGTCGGGGATTAAATAGAGAGCTTAAGCAACAACAACGGCGACGGCAACGAGAACGTCACAAAACAATAGGCTTAATTAGGAAAAACAATGGCTCTGCACGTGCGTTTTACATTTTAGTACATTTCTTTGCCGTCCTCAGCAAAACAACAACGTGAAATGACCAAATTTTAGGTTTTGTGGAGAACGTGAGCCTATGACGGTGAACTCCTCTTTCTTTTTCCCAACTTCAACGCCGTTCTTGCTAATTTAGCTCCAGGATAGTTCGCCCACATTTTACAAGTTACAGAAGTTGGAATAATAGCGAAAGAGTTACGATAACGAGTAGTTAGATTTTCAAATGACGTTTTCGTTGCCGCTGCCGTCGTTGTTGCTTAAGCTCTCTAATATCTCTAGGGGGAGGGGGCGAGAAAAATAGAGGGACTGTGATAACATCACTGCGACTCGCGTTCAAGGAGCGCGTTGCACCAGCAACGCAGCCATCTGATTGGTCATTAGACAATAGAGGTTAATCTGTGTTTACAACACTTTGGCTTACACTGACAAGCCGTTGACAACTCGACAGTTCTAAAAGTGGCTCTCGCGCGCGGAGGATCAATTATTGGACAGATTAACTATAAGCGCTTTGGAAGTTTAGTTGTGAAGGACAAACAAGAAGAAGCGTTAAAAAATTTGCTGAATGGCAAAGATGTGTTTGCTGTACTACCTACTGGCTTCGGGAAGAGCTTAATATATCAAAGCTTTGTCATTGCAAAAGAAATGGCGGGCTCCGTCACTGGTCCGTGTTGTTTAGTTTTCGTCCCGCTTCGCAGCATTGTGGAAGAGCAAGTAAACTACAACGATTTTGGCATGACAGCCAAGGGTCTCGTGAAATCCAGTGAAGCCTTGAAGGAAATTCTGAAAAATAGATGTTTTGAGCTTTCAAATGAAGGGAAAATTATTTAAATGGCATCAACAGTACCAAAGATATTAATTTTCACGGCAACACTAAATTTAGCACTCGCCATAGTGTCATTTCTCTCTTACTCGCAAGCAATGTTAAATACTCGAACAGAACTTTTGGATTTCTCCTTAACTTATATCAAAAACAGTTCTGATAGTGGTAACCGTCATTGTTTGCAGTTTATTTTGGTATATAACTTTTGTCTTTTTCTAGCAAATTGAAGGAATAAAGGTTTTTACACCTAAGGGGAATGTAATGCGTGTCACTGATTTTAAAATGGCGGCGAACGGGAAATATAGCACTTTCACGAAGGCAGATCTTTCTTTTGTTTCAAAAGCAATTCAAAAGTCAGCTCGGATTCTGAAAAGTAGATGTTTTAACCTTTCAGATGAGAGGAAAATTATTTAAATGGCATCAACTGTACCAAAGATGTTAATTTTCACGGCAACACTAAATTTAATACTACTCCGACAAGCTTTCCAACCAGCTCGGCAAGGGGAATGCTGCTAATTTCCGATTTCTGCGGAATTTTAAACAATTCTCCGTAAAAACACGGTATCTGCCAGAAGACGTAAAATCAACATAACAAATACGACACGTATTAGAAATATCTTACTTTTTAGCTGGTGGTTTATCCTTTTTTTTTTTTCGGTATTCCGTAAGGAGTTACCGAAATTATTCGTACAATAAACATACACAGCAGCTTGAAATATTTGGACATAGTTCGCGTCTCCTCAAACAATCCCGCGATCCCTTGCGTGGGCATATTTTATTCCAGGCTTACTCTCTTCATAGTTTATAGAAGGAAATGGTTATGAAACCTGTGAAAGTTCTTTGTTATATGTCTTTGTTTGCTATTTTAGGGGTTGACCGTGCACAATAGCAATAGGTGGGTTACGCGTGCTCATGCAACAAGCCAATAGAAACATTCCGATTACGTAATTCATGCATAGGACATGAGTGCAAAACAAAGAAATGTGCACGGTCATGGGCCTTCCAACATAAATCTTGGCCTCTTTATTTGCTCCTTTGATGTTTGCCAGGATTCCTAACCATTTCCCTCTATTAACTATGCTCTCTTTTCCAAAGTGAGTTACTGTTCCCTTGATCACCCGATCAGCAATTTGTCGTCGCCAGGTATCCCGGTGCAATAAGGGTTTCTTTCACGCATAGATCTTAAGCATTTGACGCAAAAACAGCGTGGGTGCCCCGTTTGAAAAGGCCCTTGCTATTAGATGTAGTGCATGCCCGTGTTTGAATGGCATACGCTACACGTTTAGTTATTCAGTGTTGACACCAGTCAAAGGCGTGATCTTCTTCTGGTCGAAAGGAATTCCTACCACGCTCTTTGATTGGTTACTAAACGTCGCCCCACTCTCTCAACCAATGGAAGCCAAATGCCAACCAATCGTGGTTTGCTCGCTTGCCTCTTCATGTGCATTGTTTTTCTTGTTTCACGCACGTCCTTCTAGTTGTGGTTTGTTCGTTGCGTTCTTTATGTCTGTTGTGATTGGCTATAGTAATTACTTTGTTTTAACTTGGATATATATACAATGATGATAATCATAATTTAGCTACAGAACGTCACAAACAAAGATGCTTTACCTGTTTTTGTTTTTCTTCGTGCAGTCGTTCTCTTTGTGTAGAAACAAATATTTTAAGAAGAGTCGACAACTGATCGATGAAGACTCACATTTGAGTTTTACAATGGTTTTCGCAGTTCTCTAGTGGCAATTGGTATGCGACAGATGTGCAGATAGAGCGCAAAGCTCAACCCCTGCCTCTCTGTGAGCCGGTCAAAATTTGTATCACCATTTGCATGCGAACTACTATGAGAAGAACACTCGTAGGCTAAAATTTCGCTTTGAAATTTCTTCTACATGCAGCGACACGACAAAATGTTCGCATTATTTCCATTTCTTTTCTTTTGAAATTTATCGGAAATTGTTCATGTACGTCATTGGTCAAAAATATAAACGTGGTGCATCTCCCTACAAATGTAAAGCAATTACCACGTCACAACGCACAGTTGGTGCTCTCTTCTTCTTCTTTTTCTCTCTTCCGTTTTTATTCTAAAGTAGGCGGTGGCTAACTCGACAGCTATTCGCTACTTTGGCCAGCACACACATCCTGAAATCTCTACCTTATTCTATAGTATTTTTGTAATCACTAAGTGTAACTGAACTCTTGGATTTGTTTTTGTCTCGTATTTTATTTGAAAATAGTGTGAAATAAATGAACTGAACTGAAGTGAGGCGATCAGATTAAATCACATATGACGTCTTAAAATTAGTTTTCAACTGAGTATTTTCAAATGTACGTTCAAGGATAGTTTTCCTCTATTTTGAGTCCCGACGACGAGAAATTTTTGTCAGCCAAATGAAAGCGAAAGTTTATTTAGTAACACGACATTAACCTTACAACCATTCTCCAATCTTTTCTTATTTATTATGTAGGGGTATGTAAAGAACCAGTCCCCTGCAAGACGCCTGGTAAAGGTATTAGCTATGTGGATGATGAAGCAGCCAGCTACACGGAGTACGAAGAAGTAACTCATGTGGCTGTGGAAGAGCCCGAAAGATGCCGCGACCGGTGCGAGACCTGCTGGGTAGATGAGGGTCCGCCAACCGACAGGGGTGCATGGGCAAACTGCACAGCGTTTTCATCGTACGTTGAAGCCATGGGTACTTGTCATTGTTATGGCTATCAAAGTAAACCCTCCTGGTCTAACTACGAAAGTTACCAGTCAGGGTGGTGTGAGATGTAGAATTGTCCACCTAATTGTCCTTCTAGTTGTGGTTTGTTCGTTGCGTTCTTTATGTCTGTTGTGATTGGCTATAGTAATTACTTTGTTTTAACTTGGATATATATACAATGATGATAATCATAATTTAGCTACAGAACGTCACAAACAAAGATGCTTTACCTGTTTTTGTTTTTCTTCGTGCAGTCGTTCTCTTTGTGTAGAAACAAATATTTTAAGAAGAGTCGACAACTGATCGATGAAGACTCACATTTGAGTTTTACAATGGTTTTCGCAGTTCTCTAGTGGCAATTGGTATGCGACAGATGTGCAGATAGAGCGCAAAGCTCAACCCCTGCCTCTCTGTGAGCCGGTCAAAATTTGTATCACCATTTGCATGCGAACTACTATGAGAAGAACACTCGTAGGCTAAAATTTCGCTTTGAAATTTCTTCTACATGCAGCGACACGACAAAATGTTCGCATTATTTCCATTTCTTTTCTTTTGAAATTTATCGGAAATTGTTCATGTACGTCATTGGTCAAAAATATAAACGTGGTGCATCTCCCTACAAATGTAAAGCAATTACCACGTCACAACGCACAGTTGGTGCTCTCTTCTTCTTCTTTTTCTCTCTTCCGTTTTTATTCTAAAGTAGGCGGTGGCTAACTCGACAGCTATTCGCTACTTTGGCCAGCACACACATCCTGAAATCTCTACCTTATTCTATAGTATTTTTGTAATCACTAAGTGTAACTGAACTCTTGGATTTGTTTTTGTCTCGTATTTTATTTGAAAATAGTGTGAAATAAATGAACTGAACTGAAGTGAGGCGATCAGATTAAATCACATATGACGTCTTAAAATTAGTTTTCAACTGAGTATTTTCAAATGTACGTTCAAGGATAGTTTTCCTCTATTTTGAGTCCCGACGACGAGAAATTTTTGTCAGCCAAATGAAAGCGAAAGTTTATTTAGTAACACGACATTAACCTTACAACCATTCTCCAATCTTTTCTTATTTATTATGTAGGGGTATGTAAAGAACCAGTCCCCTGCAAGACGCCTGGTAAAGGTATTAGCTATGTGGATGATGAAGCAGCCAGCTACACGGAGTACGAAGAAGTAACTCATGTGGCTGTGGAAGAGCCCGAAAGATGCCGCGACCGGTGCGAGACCTGCTGGGTAGATGAGGGTCCGCCAACCGACAGGGGTGCATGGGCAAACTGCACAGCGTTTTCATCGTACGTTGAAGCCATGGGTACTTGTCATTGTTATGGCTATCAAAGTAAACCCTCCTGGTCTAACTACGAAAGTTACCAGTCAGGGTGGTGTGAGATGTAGAATTGTCCACCTAAAGAAGAAGATTCATTGTAATAGAAATAAATGCTTGATGAGCAATGGAAAATAATAATAAAATTAAAATTAAAATTAATAAAAGATGAGAAAAAAATCGAAATTCTGTTATGGGTTGGGAATTAATAACAGTAACTGAGTATAATGAGTATAATGACGGCTGTGATTGCTTCAAGCTGAAGTATATCATTCGTGATACAGATGATAACGTAAGTTATTGTACGCGTTGTCCCTACTTTGTTAGCCCTCACATATTTCACCAATATAGCAGCATGCTTGCATAGCGGCAAGAACGGTGAGCCATGACCGACAATAGCTCGTTTTCTTCGATAACAGGATCGCGAATTCATTTTCAGTTTGCAATGCCAGCCGATTTACCTGAGAAGATCATCAAAAGGCGCAAAGAACAATTAAAGAAATTGGCAAGGAAGCTTGAAAGCAAGGAAGCTAAAGGTTCAGAGACTTTTTATGGACCGATTTAACCGCGTTGTTGTAGCTGCAGATGAAAC
This sequence comes from Pachyseris speciosa, assembly GCA_016490735.1. Classification (NCBI taxonomy): domain Eukaryota; kingdom Metazoa; phylum Cnidaria; class Anthozoa; order Scleractinia; family Pachyseridae; genus Pachyseris; species Pachyseris speciosa. The sequence goes on along the minus strand of JAEMWC010000018.1, from coordinate 2,340,339 downwards.
AAAAGCTGCCTTGAAGATCACTCGATTACAGCAAAACTTCCTTGATTGTAGATTAGCTGATGAAGAGAATTCAGGAACACAGATTGTTTAATGATACCAACTCAGAGTCAGAGTGGCAACAGTGGGCACACGCAACAGAATGTCCATGGGTCTTGATGAAATGTCTCAAAAATAAAAAGAGAGCAATTTTGAACTCAAAAATTAAAATCTATGGAGGCATCAGGAAACTTATTGTTTGATTTTTGAACCCCCAAATCTGGTCACAGGTTGAAACATGATCACCCCTAAAATACGCTATTTTGCTAATGCCGCGCGCACAATGGCTGACGGGTATCACCGAAAAGTTCCCAGTCCTTCATGGGGACACACTTGAAGCTGGGAAATATAAAGTTTCTTTGCTACAGAGTTGGGTCATTCAAGGAGAAATACGTAAGTCTAAAGAATCTCTTGCTGAGGCTAAATAAAAAAATTAGGCCTGTTTGGGTCTGTTTATACACAACTGAGCTTCGACATTTAGAGGATCAAACCTTGTAACTGATTGTTTTAAGGTAAGAAAAAAAAAGATGTACATTTATCCCTAAATGGGGTTTAAGTACGTGCAAGAGAGAATGAGGTAAGAGAACAGATCCCTGTTCCCCATCATAATTTTCTTAAATCTATTTTTAGTTCCGCGAAGCTATTTTAAGTTCTCGTTCCCAATGTCGCGCGGTTCGAATGATCTAAGCTAGTAGAAGCTCACGGTAATTACCAGGTCCGTTAAGCTGTTTTGTTTTCTATTTCCAAACGAAGTGTTTTACGATCCAGATGAAATATTCAAAGTACAAGGCTTTCAGGTGAAACCGTAAAGGAATTCAAAGCGGATCAAAAACAAAACATTACAGGAAAACAAAGTGCGATGCGTACATCTTCTCTAAAATTCCGCTTGGGTAAGGTGGAGAAACAAACATTTCTTGTACTAAGCTAGAAAAATTGCTAAGCAATTTACACATAAATGTCCGTAGAAGAGACTAAAAGGAGCCGATAGCGAGCCTGACAGTTTAGTCTGTTATCAATCGCTCGGAATTCAGAGCTGCATAATAGCGCCAGTTCACACAAAATCGTTGCTTGGCTAAGAAGACACACCAAAAACTCTTATAAGTGCCTCAATAGTTTCACTGTTTCTTCCCATGTCCAGTGATGAAGCTTCTTCAATTAAAGATCTCAGCGGCAAAACATTCTGTTAATTATAACAAAGACAGTGCTTGTGAAACCACACGAGCTTAAACAGAACCGTCCACTATAAATTATCAAAGCCAGCCAACAAACTTCACTGTTTTTGACATCCAAACGCGGATTCCTACCGGTTCAAACAAAGAAAAAAAAAACAAAACAAAACAAAAACAAAAAAACTCGAAAAGTACTCAAGTCATACGGCGAAACTTCGTTGTTTACAATATTTGGACGAAGATCTGTATCTTTGAAATGAACCGTGAAGGGCGCTAGTTTTAGATATTTTCTTGACTGCTTTTTGACAACTTTCCGTCAGATTTTGAGACATGTACATGCATTTGATCGGCTTTTTTCTCTTTGAGCTTGAATTTCACCGACGAACCGCGCACAAAGTTTTGAGATTCGGCGACGAATGTAATCTCTCTACTAAGGAGGCCATTTTTTTCGTAATCTCTCTACTATGGAGGCCATTCTTTTTCACTAACTGCTCAAGGGTCAGCACAAAATAACATTGACTTACAGTAGGTCATCTTCGGGTGCTCAACTTCGTACAAATCTTCGTTGACAGTCGGAGATTGCCAAACATCCGCTGGAACGAGTCACGCAACGTAACGAAATTGACGTTCGCTGTGAAGGAACATTGATAAATTCTACTTTATTCAGCGAAATTCAGCAAAATGAGGAATGTGAAATGTAAAATCTACTTATCTTCGTTATTTACGCATAGAAACGCTTGAGACATACTTTCTTTGTACGCTGTGGATAATTTGGCCGGCAGCCGGTACTCCGGTAACGGTCTCAAATAAAACTGCCTGGGAGTAAGAAATTTCTATAAAATTTCTGCGAAATGCCTCATTTCGACTTCCTGAAAGTATTATATCTTCGTTTGGAATTGCGAAGCGATTACGGAAAGGAAGATGGCTTCGCGGTTGAACATTTTTGCAAACTTGGGCATATTACGAAATCGGCATATTCTGGATGAACACTGAAAAAATTTGTGGCTTAACTCACGGGAACGGTTTCATGGAGGCTAAATGCGACGCGGCAGTCTGATATTTTTATCTAAACTGAACGTGAAGTCTCGTGTAAATCTTTGAGCATATTCTACCTTTCTAGAATTGCCAACCAATTACAAAAAATTCAATACAGCTCTGCTGGTAACAGATAATTTTCTGCAAATTGACAAGCCAATCGCGGCTTGACACACGGACACGGTTCACACCCGGGGGTGGTGGCGGAGGGAGGTACACCCTTGTATGGGCTATATAGGTATGTGCGGTCCCAAAGGGTATGGTTTTTTAGCCGTTTTGGTCTGAAATAAGGTATCGATTTTGACCATTTGGTCTGAAATAGGGTATGTTTTTAGAAGAAGCTACTTCGTCATCATTAGGCGATAAGAAATCAACAAAAGCCCTTGTTTTTTGTCTTTTAATTATGTTTATGCCAACGGTGTACGTGGAGTAGGTCTGAAATGAGGTATCGAATATTTGGTCAGGTCTGAAATAGGATAGGGAAAATCGCAGATTTTGGTCTGAAATAGGGTCATTTTGCAGAAAATTGACCAACGGATTGTAATGGAGTAAAAAGGTTTTGAAACACCACCAGTCAGTTGACACCCCACAAGAGCACTGCAAGTTGCTGGCGAACTGTTTGGTGTCCCTCTGCTAATTTCTAACTTAAAATTCCAATTTTAACCTTCATTAAAAATTCCAAAATTTCTATTTCCCTCAATTTAACTAATCCTTTGAAAAAATGATCTATTCCCAAATATACCCAAAAATCACCTTATATTTCACAAAATATTCCACAACAAAGCTTTGCTGCAGAGGGATTTTTGATTGCTTGAAACGCGAATGAGTTATTAACATTAAATCCATGTTAAGCGACCTGAAAACGGTGTTCAGGTATACCCCCGCCTTAAGAAGCTTCTCTACCTTCAACTTTAACAATGTAATGATAGAAGGGCAGGGCTTTTCTGGTAGATTGTAGGTTCAGTACAGTACTTAGCGTCAACATGATTGATGTCAATTAGCAAATCCCGAAATGGTCGCACTCACTCACAGACACATCGAAAGACAACTCTGACGTAAGAACGCTTTTTCTCTCAGAGCTTGTCCCTGACACTCAATGTTGCTGGAGGCGGCACAAAGAACCTTCGAACTTCAGATAAGAACCTGAAGTCAACTGACACTTTCAGTGTCCAGTGGAAGCTGGATCTTTTATAAATGTAAGGATTTCAATCCTGAGTCCGCAGATAGCACAGAGAGTTCGATCAAAATCTTAAAGCCCAACCAGAATTAGGTGGACTTCTCAGACTCAGTCTATCTCATGCCAGAATAAACACAAGGAATTGTTTTGTTCGAACACTTCTGGTACTGCGAAGAAAGAAAGGTTATACAATTTAACTAAGAATTTACAAGATTACAGGAGCAAAGAACAAATCAGTGCCTTCAATTTAGTTTTATGATAGAATGGCAATTCACTTTTATGTTGCCAATATTTTAGAATAAATTTGTCACAAACCTCCCTATTCATTATTCAATATCTTGTTGTTCTCAATTTTTATGTTTATACTTGGGCCAGTTGTACGTCGTGTTACCATCTTCGTTGTTTTGGATTCAGGCCGTCAAAATCTGTTGAGTGGTACACAAAGTGACCCGCACTTCAGTGTACTCTTATTGATGATAAAAATTAGCCAATCAGCACGCGAGAATTTTGACAGTTATTGTATAAAAAAAAAGAGTACAGGCGAATGAAATTTTAATTTATGCGAAAATGTGTAGCAAGATGAATTAGGGTGACACGCAGGACTTAAAACTTTAGTTTTGTTGATGACACCCGCCCTGACGAGGAAAAAGAGCTATAATTATCATGTGCTGAACTCTTGTCTTATGTAGAAGCTCCTGAAACTAAAGCAACTGAAAGAAAAACAACCTTATTTCCGAATTCAATAGAGTTGACTTCACGAAATTGTTCGAAACGCAAAGTCCAAACTGATAAGTTAAACTGGTTTGTGAATATTTGTCCAGGTAAAAATATTTACTAGACTTTTTGTTTTAGCAAAAGTTTCGCCAGAAAGAAAAAACTCGAACTCCTCGTAAACTGCTCATTGGACATCGACGTACCTTCTGTTAAGCTTCCCGCCTGGTGCTCTGAACATGAGCTAAACAAAAAACTTGCTCGGAATGCTGCGCAACAGCCACACAAAAGTCTTCGACGCCCTTAGGAGGCCCTGCCAGGAAGGGCGTCCCGTGTCGCTTGTCTGAATTTTAAAATCTCCCGTGTCGGTGTTTAAATCGCTAACTCTTTGCCGTCATGGGACTGTCGGAATTTTGCCGGGAATGATGTCTCTTGTCGGGATTTCATTTTATGTGCTGTCGCTACTTTTTGGGCCATGTGGCTTGGCCCTGGCAGGGCCTCTTTTAGGCCAAGGCACGAACTTAAACATAAACGTTTTACATCTCCACAAGGCTTTTCAGATCGTATTTTGAATTTGATTTAACTTTCTGCAGCAAGTGAAGATTTTAATTTATGGGAGGCATAGCCCTCACGTCAAACTGCCAACTTTTTAGCCAATGAAAGTTGCTTAGCAGTTGTAAATAGCCAATCAGAAAGCGAGAATAGCTATTGATAATGTTCGCTTAAGTTTGAATAAAATTCATTAACTTTGTATGTTTGCAATTGTTTAAGGTGCCTTTTCTCGTCATTTAAACCCGGCATTTGACCATTTTGAGGTTTGTTATTGTAAAAAACAAATTGACGTCAGGTTTTTATGTGTCCGTCCTCTGATTGATGATGAATTTCGTCATCACATTGTACATCAAAGTTTGGTGTGGCAGCAGTTTGACAATGTTATGAAGAAATTCATCATCAATAAGAGGACAGACACATAAAAAGCTGACGTCAATTTGTTAATTTGAAGGGGTCTTTATGTAGCATTAGTATTCCACAACTATGTCATTTCACTAAATAAGGTCAAAAGAACGCGTAAAATGTGAGAGTGCAATACACTGTAGTATCCCAGTTTGACCGGTAGAATAAGTTTTGTGCTGGTGGGCGTGAATATGGGCTATGTTTCTGGATCGCGCTTCACGAAACACTTATTATTCTGAAGGAGATCACTACTGCTAAAAAAAACATTAAAACGTTCTAGAATGACCGAAGAGCGGTCGAAACATCGTTCATTTTTATCCGTAATTTTTGCCGTAAATTCTTTCAAAATTGGGCTTTTATTTTCATCTACATCTACATGGTTTCAGCACTCGGCAAAGTCCCATTGACTTATGGCTGTTATGCGTGTGACCTCATACACCTATAAGCCTTTTTGGGACACCACGCCAAGCCGGCCACTTGCTGAATGGAACAGGTCAGCACTAGGGATGGTCACAGCCAGAGTTTTGTTACGTCCCTAGTGGTTCTTTTACGTCCCACAGAATCAGAGAATTATGAAGAGTTGTGAGACGGGGCCTGTGGTTTATCGTCCTTATCCGAGAAGACTAGAAAGTCTAACCGTTTGTAGATGTCATTACAAAGGCAGCACTTTCCCCTCAATTATTTAAAGACCCTGAGTGTTGGTCCGGCCGAGCAACATGTCATACCTTTTCTTTTTCTTTCTCTTGTAAGTAGTATAAGTATCGTAGGTAGTACAGGCACTGTATTGTAAGTAGCGTACTATCCTCAGTAGTACAGGCGCTGTATTGTAAGCAGTGCAAATTATCAGTAGTGTTAGTACCGTCACGTAAGTGAGGTAAATAATTGTAAGCAGTGTTCGTTGTGTCGAGATAAGTAAATCTGCTATATATCAAAAAAATTGGTACAAGCACCTCAAGTAATACAAGTAGTAGAAGTGCCTTAAGAGAGTGTTTTCACATGACGTCACAGCGGCCATGTTTGTGTCCCAAAACAAAGAAGTGGCGGCCACGTTGGTGTTCCAAACTAAGCCTCTAGGAATTGAACTCTATTTTTATGGAAATACGTTCTTATGTTTCATTAAACCAATATGGCTGGCAGTCTCGTGAATGAAAACGCTCTATACAAACATATTAACATCATTGGAAAGTTCTTATCCATCATCTGCGAAAATCTATTAAAAGGTTTGGCCGCAATCTAGTTTTCGTCATGTTGTTCCAAGGAAGAAAAAAATGCTCCCTGTTTTGACCAATCAGCTTCAGTAATTTTCCCCTCCATGTTGGAAGACAAATTAGAAGAAAGTTTAACTTAGTTGCTTTATGAATTTACTCACATATATTTTCATAGTAGAAGGGTGCCGAAATTCAGGTTGATTACTGCTGACAACACTTCTCGTGGGTTTGGTGGAAAAGTCGGGGAGCGGGGTACCCGGATCGGGATGCCGGGGTACCGGGGTCTGTGAAAAACACGGGGTACCGAGATAAACAACTGTTAAAAAAAATGTTAAAACTAACTTAGCATTGCTACCCTAAACCACTTTTATGGGAACTTATTGCAACAGTTAAAAACAAGTCGTTGTTTGAGCTGGGCAGTACTGTAAAAGATAAATGAAAAACTACCCAGTGTAGTCCGTGCGAGTTAAAGTATGACTGCTGTGGATTAGCGGGCACCAGCTGGACTGGGGCCTGCGACGGCTGGATACACAATCCCAAACTAGGTTGTGAAGTAGAGAAAGGTTGATTTGATACATTTTGCCAGGGATGGTTCGTGTCAGGGGAATGGCTTCTGTCAGAGAACTGAAGGGGAGACTAAGTTTACTACACCACTACCGGAAAATATTGTGGGACTCTGAAAGTTGTTATTCAGGTTGCTGTTGGCGCCAAGGGAGGGTTGATGTAACACTTTAGCAATGCTCACACGATATTTTCATCATTTAGTTTTTAAAATTTAAAAAATATATATTTTTCCTGTATTCCGTGTGTTCCACAGACCTCGGTACCCCGTGTTTTTCGTAGACCCCGGCACCCCGTGTTTTCCACGCATACTCCGGCACCAAGTGTTTTACACAGACCTCAGCACCCTAGCACCCCTACACCCGGCACCTCGTCACCCCTACCCCGGTACCCCGGCTACGTCTTTTCCATAAACCCTTCTCGTGTATTGAAAAGACAAACTGTCTGGAAAGAAGCTGCCACCAAAATTGACCCCCTCGAAAGAAATGACAGTCGAGTCAGAGTAAACCTTAATCTCCGTCAAGTCGGTGTAGGAAAGAGTCAACATTGTAGTCGGTATTTGTAAAGAAGCTGCCATAAAACTTGCTTTGGTATACTGTAAATGTTCCCAATAAACATAGCCTCCTACGCAGACGTTCTTCGGGCCTGTCACTCGTCCGTTCGTGGGGGAGGAACGCGTGACGAGCCCAAAGACGTCTGCGTTGGAGGCTATAATAAACAAGGAATATGAAGGAAAAAAATGCCTCCTGTCTTGACCAATCAGCGCTTAGCAATTTTGCCTTCCATATTGACAAACTAGAAGTAAGTTTGGCTTAGATGCTTTATGGATTTTCTCACATATATGTACATCATTACACTTGCTAGCTTCCTGGAAGAAGTGGCAATAATTGTCCACCTCCATAACTTGAAATAAGAGCCAAAGCCTGCTAAAAACGAAATAGCGAGGTTTTAAAGAAATATTTTTCTTCTATAAATGGTAGTCAGTTTAGTAGAAACCAGTCCTGTAGCATATTTAATGAAGCACTCAGAGGGGGTAGACTGAGAACACCGAAAGTCAGGTTGATTACTGCTGACAATACTTCTTGTCTTTCAATGCCACGTTTTCATTATTATTCAAACTTTCTCAAAAGAAGCTGCCAGAAAAATTAAACCCACCGAAAGAAATGCACTTAGAGGGGGTAGAAGGAGAACGAAAACCTGGCTGATTACTGATGACAACACTTCTTTGCCTTGTTTTGATGACACGTTTTCATTATCATTGAAAAGACGAATTAAAGACGAAGTTATGAGTAGGCTTCAGCTAAACAAACCTCCGACATATATGGGTCAAATAAAAAAACTTATTATAATTATTAATTAGCATGGTTATAAAGTTTAATATTTCTTGGAAATTTCGTTGGTACACGTTGCTCTCCCGAAAATAGCAATAGAAATTAAACCCCCTCAAAGAAATTCTAATCATGTCAAACGAAACCTTATTGTCTGTCATGATGAAAACCTATTATTATTAATAAGCATGATAGTTAACGTATAACATAAATGCGTCAAGAGCTTTACTCAAAGAAGCATTCTCTGAAGTATTGATACAGCGAGCGAGCTTGAGCGTTGGAATTAACCGGCAATTTCACAACAGGTTAGTTCTAAACCCTTGGGATAACAACTTACTAAAGAAAACGTTATTTTTCATTACCATTTAACCCGAAACATTTCAAGGAGACGGGTTATTTTTAGACCATGCATCTGAACTTCATCGCTCCAAAATGAGGTCAAATTATCGATAAAATAACGTTTCAATTGAGTGATACACTTAAAAATTACAAAAGAAACCTTCAATGTCGTTAGTCAAGAGAGAATGAGGTAAGAGAACAGATCCATGTGCCCCATCATAGTTTTCTTAAACCTATTTTAGTTTCACGAAGCTATTTTAAGTCCTTGTTCCCAATGTCCCGCGGTGCGGATGATCTAAACTTGCAGAAGCTCGCGGTAATTACCGGGTCCGTTAAGCTGTTTTCCAGATGGAAGTTTCAAACGTTTTGACTAATGATGCAGTTAAGTTATCAGCTAAAGAAACAAAATGGTCATCTTTAGAGGCCGGAACACACCCTAGTTTTCTTGATAATTAGATTTTAAAATATGGTTTTGGGACTTTTGAGAAAAAGGCCCATGCAGAGCAGGAGATGACCGGGAATCAGATTTTGCCGATACTAGTATCGTCCCTCTGTCGTGTCTTTGTCTTGTAGCTAGAAATATGTGATCACGATTGTCAGTCTGTTTTTAAGTGTAGTCTGAGCTCAATGAGCATTCGCAATGAGCATATATATTTAGCCAAGTCTTAAAGCGGAGCTCCACGAATCGATATTTTTTTTCTGGCATCGAGTGCAACTTGCATCGCTTTCCTTGGGCCAATTTTGTGTTCAAAACTTAAGTGCAGCAGCAGGGAAAACTGAGTGTTTTACGACGATCGAGATGAAATATTCCATAGTAAACGTTTGGAAGAGAAACAAACTAACAAACATTCTTGAGTCCAAACTACTTTCAGGTGAAAGCGTAAAGGAAGTGGTGTTTCTTTGTGCTTGCCAAACGCGAAGAGATTTAAGACGGAATCCACCAGAAGTTCGAGTAACAAGTGGACAAAAACCTTGTACCAAGATTCCGCGAGCGCATTTAACTGCGAGTATCGCGCGAATGATTGATCAGTTCTGGATAAACAGAATGAATCAAAGAACGGAACAAAGACAGAAATTGTGTGTGAAATTCGAAAACAGCTAAAACTTGCCGTTTCTGGTCATTGAAGTCTTGAGAGAGGACAAGATTGATTCCCGCAGGAAGGCTTGCAATTTTGTTGAAACCGCTGATAACATTAGTTCTGAAGCCCACAAAACCGATTCGTGGAAAAACTACCGGAATTTAATCAAGATTTAGCGCAGCTGCCCGCGGCGCCAATGAGATACAGGGTTAACTACCAAATTATCATATGATCGTAAAAGTTAAGCTTCGGGATTGCTCGGAACTCTATTGTCTGTTGACTGCTTGTACAGTTGATGGACGGTTCAGTCCCTCGGGTATTCGCAACTGCAAGAAATCATGGTTAAATTTGCATTTGTAAGAGTTAAACCGCAACCAATTAGAGTTCATCGAGAATCCAAATGGGAGCTCTAGTGAGACAAAATTAATTTATGCCAGCAAGTAAGTATGTGTCCTTAAAACAAAAGCCATTCTGCGCCATGTGCAAACTTCTTTAGAACTGTTTTAAATATCGTCTCAAAAAAATCATTTCATTTCTAGCAACACCAAACGTCGAAAACGAATGTTGAAGTAATGTATAAAACACTTGAAAGTACGGGTGAAATGAAACTGATGATCAAATTTTGCTTGTGTTTGCACAAGTTCTCTAAACTTTGAAATTTATTTTCTCTCGTTCCCATGCGAAATTGTTTTCGGTGTTATTTCAGGCAATTACCTATGTATTTAGCTTTAAGAAAATGTAAAAATGACTGTAAAATACTTAAAATTATTCTGGTACCGGATTTTTGTCCACTAAAACCTGAAATTGCTCGATTTTCTAGCGGATTTCGTCTTAAGTTGACTCCTGGAACAAATCGGCGTTTTGCAGTACAGAGTACTGAACCAGGCGGGACAGTCTGAAAGCAACTCTCGTCTTAAAAAAGTGGCCCATAGTTAAGAGTCTTGGCCCACTGCCAAAGGTTGCCGTGCTAGAAATTCGGAAAGGAGAGTTGTTTTTTGACTTAGGGAAAAAATCGTATGAGTGAAGAGGTGATGTCCGCGTTCAAGAGGCCATTGGATGCCCACAATTCGTTGCGACCACAGAGGGCGCTGTCACCTTGAAAAGTTCTTGCGAGGACTGGAAATGAAATTCGCTCGGCTGCGGTGGAAAAATTTTCACTTCGGAAAAATTCATTATGGAGAATTCATCTAAGACTGGGAAATCGACATCATGAGAAGTCGTTCCGTTTTCGATGAGCTGAGTATCTTGCAAAAAGTGCATTTTCCGTGGGTCTCCGTTTCTAAACAGGGCTTTCAAAATAGTAAGTTTCGCGTGGTTTTGGCCGTTGAGAAACGTTGTGAATGGATTCATTTCCATCGTCAAAATGGAAAATATGGGACGAAAATGGTATTAAAATCAAAGTAAATGACGACAGTTCAAGAATTTGGACAAGACACTTAACTAGTTCCGAAGATATTCTTTAGCTTAAAAGCGTAGAAAATTTGCATACCCGGTACATTGAATTGTGAAATTCGATCGCACACAATGGGCTGTCACACGACTCGCGTGAAAATAATTTTAACTGTTTATCTCGGGTGAAAATGCTTTTTGCTGTTAATCTCGCGTGAAAATACTTTTTGCTGATGTTTACAAGACTCCAGTAAAGTAACAACAAGCATCCGCAAAAATAGCAAACGGTTTGTTCAAAGAAAGAGCTTCTTCCACAGAGTTTGAGCTACTCGTTCCTCCCATTAATGCCAGTGAACTGTTAAGTGACCTTTCTTGCTGAGATGCAAGATGCCGCGGTAAGGTGCATGAAATCCCTTGAAGCGTTGAATTATTTTGTTTTCACCCACACAATCGATCCAAGTTTGAAGCTCTTCCTGAGAAAAATCTTTCGCTCTTCCCTTTATCACTTGAAAATTCACTTTGCGGACTATCTTTTTGAAAAGTTCTTGATTTTTATGCTTTTTACGCGAATCGAAGAAGATGAAATTGTTTTGCTCAAAATGAAGAAACCAACTGAATGTGAAGTTACGAGCCGCAGAAATCGCGCGAAAAATTAAGCCTCGTTTTGGTTTGGGTGTCCTGCAGCTGGCTTGAGCCTACGATCCAATCGGAAGCAAGTACCTGATCAGCGGTCAACTTCAAAAAAACAGCTGACCTCGATGAGGTCTTAACTTGAGCCCGCGATATGGTTACGTGACACTGGTCAGCGGATACCTTGTTTTGACAGATATCAATTGGCTACAAGATGGATGCCCAGCACCAAAAACGTACGCTGTAAACTAGCTGGTCAGCTGGGCCAGGTGGAGTATTGCCGCCATGTTGGATTATTATTATTATTATTATTATTATTATTATTATTATTATTATTATTATTATTATTATTATTAGGATATGAAACAATTATTGGACGAGATTGAGCAAAATATCGTGATTTGTCAGTGGCGAGCAGATCAATTATTTGCCGAAGCCACTGATCTGCGAGACACTGGCAAATCACGATATTTTGCGAAAACCGAGTTCAATAATAGTTTTATCATTCGATCACCGTGATTGTTTTTCATAATTATTTTCGGGAAGCGTGAAATCACTGAATTTGAAGAGTTTGGACGCGTAGACACACCTATACATGAGCAGAATATCATTTGCAGCAGAATCACAGTTGGACGGTACTGCGCACTAGCAGACCATTATTTGTAGGCAGTTATTTGTAGGTCACGTGGTAGGCTCTGGGCAAATGAAAAGGAAGGGAAAGTATCCAATGATAATATTGATTATTTTGTGACTCCTCGCCCACGAGCAATACCGCTATCCATTTTTACTATGAGAAAAGCAGTTGACGGGTTTCTATAGGTATGGTGCTCCGCTATCATTGGAAGAGGCCCTAGTATGGGGGAACTGTTCTCTTACCTCATTCTCTCTTGGTACGTGAGTATGGAAAAATGCCATTTCATTATGAGCTTTCACAAGCGCTCGCTTTTTATTGCTGATAACTGCGGTCGTTTGACTCCTTTTCCCAGACGAAAAAAGTGAGAAAGTTTTTTTTAGTTTAAGAAGGGGAGCAAAAATTTACCTAGTTTTCTCTACCTCGCTTTGTTTACTAAATTCAAAAGTTTTAGAATCAATAATATTTCGTTGAAATGTAATGTAAAGAGCTCGTGTCGCATAAAATGGAACATGATTTCCATAGCATCCATTTAATTTTCTGCAGTAATTAACCGTACTAATATTATGCAACAAAAAACTTTCCAGCCTTATTGACGGATACCCTGCGAGTTGGTTTCTCCACCGGACGCTACGCTACGAAAGGGAGAGAAACCGCTGTTGATTTAGCCGCCGTCCAGTGTCATGGACGAACAAATTTACTTGGATCTGGAAAAACCAGTTTAAAATCTAGTTTGGGCTCTTGCACATGTTCCTACCCACATAACTGCTGCTTTAAAGCGAGCCTGTTGTGTTGCAATCAAATGACCCCTAATCGCGTAATCGTGTTTACAAAGCCTTCTTTCGTCTTCTTCTCCCAGTGAAATTAGTTTTGTTCTTTGGAGTATTGTGTTTAAAGAGCTCAACAATCCAGCACGAGATAAGGCGTAAAAGATTTCTTGAGTTACACCGCAAACAGGAGAGTCGACTTCGCCGAAGGTCTAAATCGTTAACAACCTTTAGGAGAGCCCTCAGGTGCTGTACGTATTTAACTTTAAAATCATTGAAAAGAAGTTTTTCATATAGACTACTAGCGGGTAGGCTTATATTAGTACAATTCTCTTCTATGAATACAGACGACTCTCCATCACTATTGAAAAACGAAGATAGGACACCACCCTTTGTCGTCTACAGCGAAGTCGATTCACCACCACATTATGCCATTCCGGTTTATAGCAGCTTTTATGCTGTTGTTAATCGCAGCATACTCTGCAAGTGAAGAGAAGATTCCTAACAGCAGCAAAGCTCTAAGAGAACATGGTACAACTGGGGAAACAGTGGTTTGCAACCAAATAAACGAGGCAATCGAGAGGCTCGATAACAAATTATCCAAGAAGCTAGATGAGTTGATCAAACTGTCGAGTGGCAAGCCCTCTACCAGTCCTCCAGGTTAGAATTTGTTGAATAATAAACGCATTTTGCTTTCAAATTGCATTGCATAAGGCATTGAATGAAAAAGCTTCTTAGCGTCGGTTCTGGGGAGTGTATAGATTAGGATCATAACTTGTGGAAAATATCACTGAGTTGGCGTTGGTTAGAAACACCTTGTGATTTGATGGGATCCCAGCATAAACTTTTACCTATATAAAGCAGGACAGGGTAATAACAGGACGTTGTTTTTATTTTCCAGGGGCAGCACCTTCAAGTTGCAAGGAAATTTATGACAATAACTTGTAAGTAAAGTATTCACAACAGCTACAGTTACTGAGACGACGACATTATTTTAAAAGTTTCTTCGTAATGAGTGAAAATACTTCATTTATCGTTTTCATACTCTAGATCTCTTCGAATTGTGTCCGCTACACTAGGGAACCAGGTGCGCGTTTCAGTCTCGAAACTCCCGAAAACGTTTCGTGCCTGAAAAACTATTTTACATGCGTTAGATGTATTACCAGAAAGCCCATTTCTAATGTTAGTAATAATCATTTAAGAAAGGCACGCTATAAAATTGAGAAATACGTTAGGCTAGTTTTTTTTAAAAAGCTAGCAGCAATCGATAGAAAACTGGCTTGAAAATACTTCTCGGACCCGAAATGTTACCCGGAGTTTTGAAAAACGCACGCCTGGGACCAACAGCTAGCCTTTTCTGTAACCAAGTGAAACTTTTCCTGGGCCACGTAGTAAGCCCGTTGTCGAAACGTTACCCAACCCTTCGATATATGCTGGGGTTAATAATAATAATAATAATAATAATAATAATAATAATAATAATAATAATAATAATAATAATAATAATATTTTACTATGTTAACTGTATATAGCATACAAAAGTTATAACTGCTGCATAATAACCTTTATTTATGCTCGGTAGTATTTATAGCACAAAGGCTAGTGGGGCCGAGCAAATACAGAAACAAATAATTCTAATAAACAAATAAATATGATAACAATTCCAACTGGCCGGAGGCAAACCAGTCAGCTATTTACAAGGATGAGCGAGGAGTTGAACCAGGGACTACCCAGAACAGCACCAGCTAGCACCCGGTGCGGGATTTGAGCCCGTGGTGACCGCATTGAAATCCAGCGCCCCAAACCACTCGGCCATGCTGCCTCCTGCTACAACACCGAGAATTACGTTATAATACTCTTTGTGAACACCTTGTGGTTTCTTTTACTTCTCCTTCGAGTTTCTATACGTGTTGTGGTAACGGAGACAAGGCCAAAGGCTTAACGTCACTCCACATGCTAATAATGCGACGATCTACTCTGAGGCAGATGTCAAGCAAACAGCCCTCGTGATCGTACCAGCTAATCGTGATCAGTGCTGAAAGGGATATTTTTCGTTAGTGAGTTTGTATAATAGAGGCTGCATTTGCTGGGTGTTCACATGGTAAGAAGATCAAACTGTATAAACAAGTGCAAAACCATCGCAAAGAAAACACTTGTAGATGAACTTAACGAAGAAGCAATGAGTAAGATTAATTTAAATGAAAACTGATAATGAAATTAGTCTAGTGTAAACACCATGGCAAATTATTACAAAATTGCTTTTGGGATGATGGTGGCAGTTGGAATGTGTATGTTGGGATGGAGGAGGTATATGGTGTTTTTTTTAGAAATATTTTCCTGAAGCCATGAGCTCATTATTAATCCCCTGTCCCTTTATTTCTTTGGCAGTTTCCCCTAACCCCCAAAAATGTCCAAGCGTAAAGAGTTTAAGACTTTAATTTGATTTAACAGGTCGCGAGGAAACAAAGCCTATTTGCTCAAGACAGATGTTAGGAATATTTCCGTCTACTGTCACATGACTAGTGACGGGCTTGGTTCATGCGGAGGAGGTGGTTGGACGCTGGTCATGAAGACGGATGGCATGAAGGTACAACAGCCTTCCTTTACGGACGTTTCGTTATATCGAAAACGGGTCTCCGGAACTTGCGTGGGCACTGATGAGGCCTACCTTTTCCCTAAACAAAGGTTGAAGAAAAAGAAAGCTAACTTGAATGTGCAAACGAAGCCTAATGGTTAAATCCAGCGAAGGCCTAATTAGGATGAAGTTTAGCTCTGAAATATTTGATAAAAATAATAAAAAAGAGGATCGAAGCAATAGTCCAGTAAACCTCTTCAAGGGAAGGCTCCTTGCCATTTTCATGTATGCGGTCTAAGGTGTTTTCTTTTTCCTGAAGTGGGTAAATTGTTTAACTGAAAATTGGGAGTCTTAACCACCCAAAAGTCGTTCTCTAATTCTTTGATCCCCTAAAAGTGACGATTCATTTCATTTATTGATACACAGAGAACCTTTCACTACAATTCCCTCCTTTGGTCCAACAAGATTGCCTTCAACATCCCGGGAGGGAAGACTGGGCTGGATCACCACGAGACCAAACTGCCGATCTACTGGAATTTACCTTTCTCCTCCATCTGTCTCGCTATGAAGATCGGCCATCAAACCAGGTCTTTTGTCATCCACAAACACGCCAACTCGTTGTACTCCTTGATCGCTGACGGCAAATACCGCGCCACCTCTGTGGGCCGCGACACGTGGAAGTCGCTTATTGGCCTACAAGCCTCATTACAGAGAAACTGCAACAAAGAAGGTTTCAATGTTGCGACCAACATCAAAGCAAGAATCGGTATCCTTAGCAACGAGCACAACAACTGTCAGAGCTGCGACTCGAAAATCGGGTTTGGTTTATTAGGGTATCCTGATGACTCCAACACGTGTGGGAATGAGGCGATCCATGCAGCCGACAATGGTAACAAGCACATAAAAGCCATGGGGTATATTTTTGTGCAATAGGTGCAATAATTTGAAGCTGGCCGTTTCGCCTGGCATCTTGTCTCAGTGCTTTAAAAAGGCATCGAGCTATTGTTGATTCATGTTAGGTTAAAAAATTGAAACTGTAGTATTTGTAGAAGTGAAATGACAATAAAATTCTGAGTGCAAAACCCTGAGACTTTGACATTGTATGCTGTAAATCAACACATGAAATTTTAGCGACAAGATATTTTCATTTTGGTTCTTAGAAAGGCGATATAATGGGACACTTAAATTTGGCGAATTTAGAGAACTTCTTTACGGCTTCAGTTTTTGGGCGATTTAGGGGTTATTAACTGCTGTATAAGCGTTAGTCGATACTTTGCAAACGGTTTTACGGCATCATAAACAGCTTTAGCAAAATGTTTCTGTATAATTCCGTACTTTTAAAATCTCACTTTTTGTACTGAAAAATTCATGATAACCTTAAGAGTGAATGTCAGTAAAAATCGAAGAAAATTGCAAAAATGTGGTCACTGTCAAAAAATCGATTTCCTTCATACTTTGTCAGTTTGAAGGCCTAGGTAAGTGACTGAAGGATATCAGGTTAGTTTTTTTGAAATATTCTATATAACGGCAGAAAGCCACGAAAAACGGTCATCCTACCGGAAGTTCGGAAACTCGAAATTTTACACTCTTCATCTTATCGCTACACAGACGTTTAAGTGGCTATGAATCTTTCTTAATCATTATTGAATACATTGATTCTTCTTGTGTCAAAATATAGCAAGTTTTGAAATATCTACTCATTTGTGAGCGAATTGAGCCCCGATTAACTAGACACACTTTTCTCATTTACCCAAAAGTGTGAAATAATCCAAATTCAGCGAGGTAAAAAGCTGACCGGTAGTGCCTCAAATCCTCTGATATGCTATCCAAAGACAATTTAGTCATTGGTTTTTGTGTCTGTGGTTTCAAATATTTAGGATCTAGTAGCGCTTTTCCATGAACGCCGCTCAAAGTTCGATAAAATTACAATGCAGCGCCTTTGAAATCTACACCTTAACACAACAATCGACAAGAAAGTAAATTAACTCCTCGGCCAAAGTTTGTACCTTAATAAAGGAAGTTCAATATCTTTAACGCTTTGGAACGTTTTAAAAAAAATGTTGATGTTAAATATTGTCTACGCAGGTTTACAAACTAAAAAACATGAAGAAACACCAAAACTGAAATATCTCACGCGCTCCATAATCTGTGTCACGCACGAGGACTTAGCTACAATTGGTACGATCACAAACAGATGTTTACATCCGTTGATTTAAAATAACTCGTATTGTAAGATATCTTACGATGTGCCAGATTCCACAGTTAACATGCTGAAATATATAACGAAAACTATTTTAATAATTTAAACTGGATCAGAAGCTTAATACACCGTCGATAGCCGATCGGAAGTAAATGTTCCCACGTCAAAAGCAAATATTGCATCGTTCTCTAAATAAAAAAATCTACTTATCCATATTTCGGTAACATCATATCTAAAACCAGAGTTTATTCTTGTGGAATCACAGACATACCGAGCAATGATGTCTTGTTCGTTCTTGAGTTTTGTCGGTGTGATTTGCGGCGCAGATGAACGCACCTCCTCAACTTCCGTCACACCACTCACGCAGTGTAATAACGATATAAAACACGCACAAAAAGTCCTTGGAATTTTCCGGAATTGAAAAAGAAGTAGAACTCATTTTGAAAAGATTGGTGGTTTTCAAAAGCCGAAGAATTTATTGGAGATGACTATTTGCCCGTCTCAATGTGTCAGGTTAGGCATAAAAGTAATTTTCGCACAATTCCGGAAGTTATTTCGGGTCACTCGGAAGGAGCTACCCATGTGGGCCCATATAAATGTTGTAGTTCGATTTTATCCTTGGATCAATTTTTATTTTCTTTTGTTCTTGTGTATGGTAATGTATGGAAATGAGTACCACATTAAAGTGCACATGAATCGAAAATGAACCACCAATTTTTTTACATAGCTTATATTCCCCATATTTCATTTCAATCGATTCCCTCCTTTTCATGAAGAGGATTCACTGTTTCTAGGGTTCCGATATTCCCCCTGTGGTCTGAAATTTTAGACATTTTGCGCGCGGCCAAAAAGTCTCTGTGACGTCATTCGCGTGTATGTTCAAGCGTGAAACATGGCGGAAAAGGCGAAAAAGCGTAAACCTGGAAAGTTTTGCGCAGCTGGCGGCGCGGTCACGAATCTTGGTAGTTTTTTTCAGGAGATCTGCTCGTATGGTGTCTTGGACTCTTTTGTGGATCATCCTCATAGCAGTATGCTTCCACTCCTTTTTCCTTGTAGTTGTAGGCGCTGCCATTAAATTGTAATATATAAATAGTTCTCCGAGATTTTTATCCAACCGAACTAACAAAAACGGAGTGACGCACTCGACTGAGTACACACGAATGACGTCACGACTATTCAAGATAACCAGAAGCGTATGATCCGCTTCTGATATAACCCAGGACCTTGTCTAGAATTTTAGTGAGGCCCAACTTCCAAGTTCCTGCTACTTAAAGTAAATTATTATCACTTCAAAATATTTGTTAAAACACCAATTTTCACATTGGAGAAAATAAATAGCTTTGAAATTTCGATTCATGCGCACTTTAAAATAGGCTTGATTTCCGCCGCTCACTCGATTCCGGGAAACACACTGTTCAGCTTTTCTCAAGGCGTTTAGTACGGCTTTGGGCTGCATTCCATGTTACTGATACTGCATTGCGAGCTGTGCTGATGTCGCGAACCCGGTAGAACGTGATTGATTCGTTCCCAGGGTCATCTCTCTTCCTCGTTGCGGCTGGTCACGTGTCCATGGGTACAAATCGAATCCCCACAGAGGATGGGTCCTCGACTTAGTGGAGACAAAGTTTAAGTTTCCTGCCCCCCACAGAGGATGGGTCCTCGACTTAGTGGAGACAAAGTTTAAGTTTCCTGCCCCTCCCTTCAATTATTTTTTCTGGAATCTGCAAAAATCTAGTAGACACGTGACCAGCCTCAACCAGGGTACTTTCTCGAAGGAGGAAGAGAGACTAGACCCTGGAAACGAGGTTGGGATTCATCTAGCACATAGTTTACGTCATCTCCGCTTTCTTGCGAATCTTCGTCTGGCACGTAAAGGCTGTTTAGTTTATCTCTAGCGTCTTTGCATTTACTATCAGTGATCGGTACAGGAAGAGTAATATCAGTGTCAGTTTCATATTCGACCCGCATTGCGAAAAAGTAAAAGGATAATCAGTAAACTTAGTACTATTAATACGCTCTTTCCTTCCGAGGGTTAAAAGAAGTGAACAAAAGCTCTTGGTATTTATATTCGTGTGCCAGTTTGACATTTCTAATAAAATTAGTGTTAACCCACCTGTGACTGTTTTACTTCGTTTACAAACCCTGCCGCCGACTCTGCTTTATCACGTTTTTTCAGTTAAGCTTTAAATTAACAAAATTTTAATTACGAGCCGCAGGCGCTCTTTGGGCTCGTCATTCGTTCCTCTCCCACGAACGTCTGCTCAACTGAACTGCCACTTCCGCTCGCGGGCGGTTAGCCTTTGTTTTGAAGAAACCAAGAAAGAGCTGCATAAGGGGATAGAAAGGACACCCGTGGAGTAATTTCCGCCAAACGATTCACAGGCATCGTCAGGGAAAATAAATCCCGGGGTCAAAGTCCAACTTAATATTTTAAGGCAAGCAGTTTCAGTACTGTGGGTATACTCACCAGGTTTACTCGCTCAAGGTATCGACGATTTTCGAAACTTCAGCTGTAATCTCACAGTCTCAGTACATTTTAAAATGAGAAGATGGGGGGGGGGGGGGGGTATTGTGTTTAGACCCTCCATTTTTTTCTGTTTACATCTTTCTCAAAGGGCTTTTAAACAGACCGGTATACTATAGGGAAGTCCTTGTTTACTACATTTGCCTCATTAGCATGAACAATTCAGTTCTGATGTAGCCTCCTTCGCAGCCGTTGTTTGTGTCGATGCTATTCTCCCTCCCCACCAACGTCTGCTGAACCGAGCCGAACATTCCATTCCACGAACTGACCAATTATATAGTGGCTTTTAAATTTCGGTGGCTAAGTTCCTGTGGTCTCTTCGCGGCCGTTGTTTGTGTGCGTTCTATTCTCCTTCCTGATTGGATACTCAGATACAATGAGAATGGAATGTTCGGCCCGGTCCAGCAGACGTCGGTGGGGAGGGAGAAAAGGACCGACACAAACAACGGCTGCGAAGGAGGCTAGTTCTGATGGAGCTACAAATAAATCAGTTCTGAATATTGAAAGGTCATAGTATGAATAACTCTGCCAATGAATATGAGCCTCATGTATTGAATACTTTTTGTGCAACGCGGGTTTAAAAACTCAAAATTTTACAAAGAATGTATGAGCTCATTAATGCTTTTGCCACCCAGAAATTTTGCAGTTTTTGGAAGGCAATATCTCCTTGAATACTACACCTAAAGAGCTAAAATGTTCACAATGTATTAAATTTCACTAGCTCTTTAGCTGCCTGGAGTCAAATCACATCTAACATGTTTCCTTCTGTAGGCAAAGCCGTATGCAAATGAGCAAAAATGTAAACAATGACGTAAGCATGAATCCCCCAATAACGGCAATCCGTAAAACATGGGAGTTGTGAAATAAAAGTGGTTATCAATCGACTGGATTGTACAATAGACTGAAGAGATAAGTTACGTTTTTTTCCGTCTTTCGGAAATGATTTATCGTGTCATCAGAATGAAGAAAATACTAAAGATTCATTGGAGGCAGTTTCTGTTTGGTAGGACATCAAACAATTGGTTACTTACCTAAGCCTACAGGGAAGAGCTGTTTTGAAAGTTCTTACATCTTCATGGATTGGAATAAATTTATTCCTTTCTTCCAGTGTGGGCTCCTTGCAGTGACCCTGAAACAACTTCCGGGGTACTGCAAAAATTACTCGCCCTTCGCCAAACCTATACCTAACCTGGCATGATGAGCCATTTGTGGGGTTTTGAAAACACCCACAACAGGCGTCAAAATCAATTCTACTTCTGCTTCAACTCCGGAAAATTTCAAAGACGTTTTGTGGTCAGTTTATATCCTTGTTCCACTGCGTGAGTGGTGTGACGGAAGTTGAAAAGCTGTGCCTTCGTCTGCGCCGCAAATAACACCAAGAATCCCACTCAAGAACGGACAAGACATCGTTGTCCAGTATTTCTGTGAACTTCTTGACAAGTCTGGTATTAGGTTAAAATTTTACAGAGCTATGGATAGGTAGATTTGCTTGCTTGGAGCGTTCCGTGGGAACAGTTACTTCCGATTGGCTATCGACGGCATAAAGCTACTCATACTTAATAAAATTAATTTAAATTGTTCCACTTTGTATTGATATTAAGTTATTTTCGATTTCTTCAGCAAGCTAACTGGATAACCAAGCACGTCGTCAATTTCAAAATTAAATTAACGGATGTAAATATCTGCTTGCTATTGTTGCTAAGTCGCTCGAGCGTGACACAGATTAGGAAGCGACGGTGAAATTTAATTTCAGCTCGAGGTAAGTTTGTTATTTCTTAATTTGTAAACCTTTGTAGACAATATTCAACATCAATATATTTTTTAAAACGTTTCAAAGCGTTAAAAATATTGAACCCCTTTTTATAAAGCTTAGGTAGAGGGGTTAAGCTTAATTTATTCTAGGGTCCCTTGTTATGTTGCGTTGTAATTAAAGGCGCTGCACTGTAATTTTATCGAACTTTGAGCGGCGTTCGTGCAAAAGTGCTGCAAAATCCTAAGGATTTGAAACCATAGACACAAAAACCAATGACTGAATTGTCTTTGGTTAACATATCAGAGGATTTGAGGCACTACCGGTCAGCTTTTTACCTCGCTGAATTTGGATTATTTTAGACTTTTGGGTAAATGAGAAGTGTGTTTAGTTAATCGGGGCTCAATTCGCTCACAAATGAGCAGATATTTTAAAACTCGCTATACTTTGGCATAAGAAGAATCAATATATTCAATAATAATTAAGAAATATTCCTAGCAGTGTAAACGTCTGTGTAGCGAGGAGATGAAAAGTGTAAAATTTCGAGTTCTCGCGAAGTGAAATCCGAGCTTCCGGTAGGATGACCGTTTTTCGTGGCTTTATACCGTTCATCGAATATTTCAAAAAACTAACCTTATATCCTTCAATTAGTTACCTAAGCCTTCAAACTGACAAAGTTTGAGCGAAATCGATGTTTTGACCGTGACCACGATTTCTTTGATTTTTACTGACAATCACTCTTAAATGCTTTATTTTCCTTGAAGGTAACCCTTCCAGTTCAAATAATAATAATTACAAAACAAAACAGCAACAACAAAAACAACTAGGGCGTTTCAGAACTTGAACTGAAAAGTGGACTGAAAATGAATAAAATAAAAATAAACAGATGGCCTTTATTTACCCTCGGCAGCATTTGTATAGCACACAAAGGTTAGTGCGGCCGAGCAAATACATGAAACAAATAATTTAAATAAGCATAACCGCTCGGCTTACCTGCCTCCCTTACATATTATCGATAAGTTGTATTCCAAACAACAATGTAAACAAAAATCTGTGAGGAAAGAGCGTGCAAAATGAAACCCGTGCAAAAGTTCGTGATAAAATGGCCCGCTATTGGCTACAGTGTGTCACGGAATCCATATTCATGACAATTTTAGCATTTGCCTCAAACCACACATTTTGCTCACATCATGGCCGAGTGAGGGTCCAAATGTGTTACGGCGGCTTTTGACTTCCATATCATCAAGAAGGAACTGAAGAAACAATTGAACCTACAGTTCTACGTCTTTTATTTCAAAGCGAAGGTAAGTTACGTTTTGTGAGCTGGGGTTTGTAGCAGTGGCTAAAAGTAGTTTCAAAATGGCCCAAGTAATGGCGTTAACACGTGCGCAAGGTTTCGAAGTGCTCCTGGCTAAGAGGATTTGACCAAAAGCTGTATAGACCTGTTCAAAGTTTTCTTTGAAATGAGGAGGTAGAACTTAGCGAAAGTACCGAATTCAGGTTTTAGCATATATCGTACGTTACTATACTCGCGAGCACTTTAGTTTCAAATCACTGCCTCTAGGCCACTTGGCAGTTTACTCTATAACATACGAACCTGTCAAATTAAAGCACTCAGCCTATAGCTATGCCAGATTTTATTTTGGTTGTGAAATACAAGAGAACGAGAGAACGGTCGAAAATGACTGGAAGCTTTCTAGAAAGCCGAGTTGTTTTTATAGTTACGTTATGACTGAGCTTTAACGCTGAATTTATACCTTTCCGTTTTATTTACTATGTCCAGTGTGAGGAGTCGGCAATAGCCTGTATAAGAAAAGCTGTAGTGGATCAACAAGTACTGGAGAAACCATGCAAAGATAGGAATTTGTATTTATTTTAATAAAGAGGTGTATTTTCGATAAGTGATGCATACTCGCACATTCTCGTGTACCTTTCAGCTGAATGTTGAAAAAAGAAAACTATTTATTACGAGAGAAATTGAGAGCTTTCTTTGTGATGATGAAGAAAATCAAAGTATCGCGAATTTGCAATTGGTGTTGCTATTATAAAACTAAGTTTTGAAAAGGGGCGTGGATTTATTTGAGGATCGTTAATTCGCGCTGTTCCGTTCTGCTCGCCCAGCCAAATGCATTTTGCAAACTGTTATGGGTGTCGAGTACTGTCCATCACTTTTTCTCGAACAACGTTAATTAACTCTTGAGTTTAAACTTTGACTAATCTGGCAGATTACAGCTCTGTTGGTTCGATGCATGTCACAGGCAACATCGCTTCGAAGCCTGCATTTTTTCAGACGGTCGCTAATGACCTATCCGTTGAAAACGCTTAAAAAGGCAACTGTTTCGTTTCCTCTTCAAGTAAAAAGCTGGTTGTCTTGCATAATGGGTCTTTTAAGTACTCAATAGGAGACTTACTAACAAGTGGTATTAAACTGGTTAGTTCTTTTCTAATTTTAGCAAAGTAATTATTAAATGCATTAGCAATCATGCGTGGATCAGTCATGACACCATTATTAGTCGCAACTTTTACAGCTCTACGACTAGTGGTGGTTTAAAGTTAATTATTCTCTTAATACCACTCCATACTCTTGTGCTATCATTTACATTTTTCAAAACGTAATTATTATAATTTTGTCGTTTGCAAAGTTTAAACAAATGATTTAATATTTCAGCAATAGACTTTTTCGGTGTTTACATAGCCTCATATAAACACGAGGGGGGTTGGGAGAATTCCAGACAGTTATGCAAACCCGAGACGCAGTCGAGGGTTTGCATAACTTTCGAGAATTCTCCCAGCCCCCCAAGTGTTTATATGAGGCTATCTAAACACGGAAAAAAGTCCTCTATTGCTTTTATAAAATATTTTAAAAAAGTAATTCGACAAATGAAGGGAACATTTGTTTATTTACTTGATTGAAATAGATTTTCTCAATACACGCTCCGAACAATCGTATTTCCCACTAGCCAATCATAACGCGTTACTGACAACACATGAACCAATCAGAATTCGCGTTATAAAAGTCAAAATCAAGGTGAAATTTTTGGCAAGCCTCATGCGAGCGCCATGTTGATCAAAACTTTGATTCCCCTGAGATCGTGCAGAAAAATACCGAACGCTTGGCGGGAACCAGAAGAAATGCTCAAAATATACGAATCGGTAAGGAAAGAACTTCAAGATGAGAAGTTTATTTAAGCTGGAAATGAATTGCACTGTACTTGACCGCTTCTGAAAGTGGCTTGAACTTGCCCGAATTGGCAGCCCGAGAACAAGGTTGAGAAGTTGAGTCGCTCATCGTGCCTTGTGAAGTTTGCTGGATAGGAATCATAGCCCAAGCAGCGGATCCAGGGTGCAGTACATTTTTAAGTGGCGAAGGTCTCAGAGAAAATACATTTTACGCTAACACGGCAACCGATCGGCCGCGCAAAGTTTGATTTGAAGCATTTACAGTCTGTAGCATATAAGCTTAGTTTGGTGTACGTCTTCGTGTACATTTTTTAAAATAAATAATATCTTATAGAGAATATTATTGTAGTGCTTAATGCAAAAATTACCTTGAAAAACGTTTACTGCCTATTTTGTTCCATATTTTGTCCTCTTAGCTTCGCTTTTGGTCGTGTAGCTCACGATCATCGAGGCAGGGAAAGCGCTGTGGTTTTTTTGCTCACGGGAGAAGAAATAGCTAAACCCCAAATCGAAATTTGGCAATTTTTTTTATTTCCTTGATATTTGTACTTGAAATTGCTTTGAGCCTTGCGAAAGCTTTGAAATGTATTCAGATTGTACCGGAAAACACAAACAGCGTGACGTCACAACCGTGTTTACATACTCTCATCTAAATTTCTATAATGTTTAAATTTAATATAATGGTATGAAGATTTAGTTTTCAAATATTTTTTATACAAGCTATTTTTAACACAAATGGACACTTTCATTGCAGAAGCTTGCTCTGAAATTTTAGATCTTTTTGATAGCTGTTTGAAAGGGAAGTGTTTATCAACTATACCAGACACCTTGGAATAAAATGAGTGAAACATATTAGATGGATAAGAATCTGAGCTGAAAATTATATTCCAGTCAATTAATTGAACTTCTTCTATCAGTGCTGTTACATTGAATTTAGAATCTCTTGTATAGATTTTAATATTTCAATACAGGGAGCCAAATAACTTAATAAGATAAAGTTAGGGAGGTGATCAGTGAGATCATGAGCAATATTACCACTGATGGTAAAATGCTCAATTGAATTAAAGAATATGCTATCAATCATTACAGTAGCTAAGTGTATTTTCACAATAAACTTTATTGTATTGTATTGTTGTATTGTAATCAAAGTTGCTGTGTGATTGGTTTTTCTGGTAAGTAGGTTGTAAAATAAAGAGCCAAGAGTGTTAATAAAATCATCAGAGAATTGACAAGGAGATTGATATTGAAATCACCCATTATTGAAGTGTATTTCTCCTGTGAATGAATTTGTTCAGTTGTCCTATTTATACAAGTCATGAAATTGTCTAAATTGCTATTTGGATCTAAGTCTGTAAACAACAACACAGATCAAGTTAAATTGACCTTCAACATTTATCTCAATCCACAACGCTTCAAAATCTGGTTCAGTAGTTGTGAAGTTTGAAAGAATGGAATAAGTTAAGTTTTTTTTAACCTAGAAGCCAACACCTCCAGCATTAGAGAGGCTACAATAGGCTGAGAGATAAAGTCATACCCTGGTAAATCTACATTAGTTAAAATGTCTTTATTGATCATAAACTTGATTTCTGAGGGTCCAAAGACTGAAAAAGGAAAGTAGTTCGGACAGCATATGAGCAAAATTATCATAATTGCT
Organism: Pachyseris speciosa; assembly: GCA_016490735.1. Lineage (NCBI taxonomy): Eukaryota > Metazoa > Cnidaria > Anthozoa > Scleractinia > Pachyseridae > Pachyseris > Pachyseris speciosa. The sequence continues at coordinate 2,313,442 of JAEMWC010000018.1, read as the reverse complement.
TTGGAGGCTTCTAATATTACATTGATTGTAAAGCAGAGAAAGACCTTGGATCCAATGAATTTTCATGGATATCATGATGAGAGTAGAAATCCTGTGTAGAATAATAATTAAAAGTAAAATTGGAAGGCATGTTATGGTTAATGGTGTTATGGCATACTATGGTCAATGGACCGCCTGCAAGTGGGATGGTCAAGAGTGTACGCGTTATGTTCACTTAATTTTGTAGCCTTTGGATCGGCCTGTCTTCGATCTACTAGGCTTTCCAAGGCCAAAACTCAATTACAGATTATTACTTTTCCATCGGCACTGACAACTGAAATGACATGATAGGAAAAAGAAATTGACGCAAAGCTTTAGTAGCATGAAGAGGCTCTAGACACCATTTCGGAGTGTTGTCAAACGCGAAGTTGTCCTCGCTATCCGTGATACACTTTCATAAACGTAAGGAAATTGACTTTAATGAAGTCATTTCTGAGTTTATTGGAGAAAGACAGAAGATTAGCTCCATTCCTATAACGGAAAACCAGTTATAACTTCTATGAAAGGTATGGGCAATTAAATTTTACATAGCCTCAGGACTCTTCTTGGAGATGGAGACATGTGCATATCCATTGACTGATTTTGTAGATTTCTAAGAAAAGCCAGGGCAGATCAAGGCTGGTTCGGGGGGCTTCGGTCGAATCCCGTAAAAGTTAGGTGCTAACGTCTGTAGACTTGCAGTACCACACAACTATGGTGAAAAAAAAAAAAAACGAGGTAAAGCAATGAAAGTAATAGAGCTAATTGTCTCTCACAGCAGCAAATTGAGCATTTTAATCTTGTCAGGATTAGTTTCTTGTTTCTTCAACTTTTATAAAGCATACAGTTGTCTACAAACGTAAAGCAAGCCTGGTCAGTCTGAACTCAGTTGCTTATGTCAAATCATATGAATTCAAAATAGATTTGTAAATTATAATTTCGAATGCGCATCGATAAATGTCGATTGTTTTAGCATATTCTTTCGTTTTGACGAAAGAGTTGACTTTAATGTAGAGCTATAAGACTATGGTTTGCCCGTCAGAATTCTGGAAATCGCATTTCCGAGGACTAACATTTCAAAATTCAAACGAAGCTGTCCGTTATAAGCGGGTGTCCGTAGAGCGGGGTTCTACTGTACAAGCAATCAATCAAAAGTGTTATTTTTAACTTGCTTGATAAATTAAAGCTGTTAGTCATCACTTTTCCGTAAGTGATTCAGCGCAAGATGCAAAAATTCTCTGAAACTGCACTTGCGTATGTACATCATTCTTGTGCATATGCGCTTTGCACGTGGAAATGTTCTTGCGCTTATGTGGTACGTTCAAACCAGCCCTTACCTTCTTCCTCGTCGTAAGTTCCAGTGAGACACTGGCACAGCCAGTCAATCAATCGAAAAGCGCATTTTTCCTTCACGAAACGAACTTCTATGTTATAGCTAGAGAAAGTGACTTTACCGAGGAAAATGCTGGGAGTTGAACGCAGGATCATCGTAAAAAAAAAATGATCAAGGAGGGGCTTGAATCCAGGTTTTCAACTCCGACGTCTACCCAAGGTCCCGAAACAGCGGAGGGTCAGTAATTGCCATGTTCTCATGGGTGACTGCAGTACAGCTGGTCCATAAGGGAGGAATCACATTAAATCCCAAGATAAAGAAATAATTCTGAAATGAGAACACTCAACATTTTCCGAGACTCTTCCGCTTGTCACGTTTGGCGGAAGAAAATAGTTACGTAATCAACAGCCTCCGGATTTGGCGTGATTTTTTTTTCTGAGTGCGAATACTTCACGTGTGGAGGGAGTCACGTGTACTTACCTCATTGAGGTTCGCGTGACTCGATGTTTTCAGTTTTCAGAAATCTCTAGTGATTGGCCCAGGCAAAGTTCAATCCACTCGAGTATCCAATCACAATGCTAGTTAGCTACGCTTTTGTGCTGCCGATGACCTAAAAGTGCATCCAGTGAAAGGTAAAAGCTGGAAAAAGCGTGTCAAATCATGTAACTTGCCGGTAGTTCATCAATTCCCGATGTGCTTCAATTGTGTTGACTTGGAGCTCCTCGCATACCTGCCCGTTGTCTTCGATAAGCGTTGTATTGGCCGTGGTTCGTTCATCTGCGGTAGAGGTTGGCCATTAATACAAACTTGAACTATGACTGGTAAGAACAGGGCTATTTTATGAAAGCTTTTTTATAATATTGTATATTGTTAAATTTTGTGTGACCCAAACTCCTCAAATCACAACATTAGCGACAACATTCAGCACTTAGCTTGATGGAATATCGCTAATAATAAATGTTTCGAAGGCTTTTTAGCGCCTCGGAGGTGCGAATGTTCCGGTAGAATAACATGTCAATCTTTGCTAACGTGGGTAAATTAATTCGTTTTGCTTTCGTAAGGGCAATTGTCGGGGTGAAAAATTAAGGCAAGCTAGGATTTTTGGAGACCCAAATCAGCTTGGAAATTTGGAGAACTGGATCGTGTTACCCAAGATTTCTGCGGTTTAATTGGAGAGATCAACTGTATTATCGCTCACAAAAAGCTCTTAAAAGATATGAAATTAAGTATTTTGCTGCCTAAATTTTCCCTTTGTTTTCACCTGCGTTATATAACTCTTCCTCGATACTGTGTCATTTAATCGGTCGGTGTTTGAAAAGAAACTTGAAGAACATTGTTTCCTAACCTGTTGATTTCTTGAATTTTAAAGCTTCCGAGTAAACCACGACTGTATTTAAAATCTCAAAATAAATACACTGAAAATAATGGGAAAATTTTTCCATCAGTAGTTTAGCTGGTTAAATAGAATGCTCTAATTAGACACACGGAAAAGAACGTCATTAAAATGATGTTTTGCTCCACGCAATTGTGTTAATTTTCGCTTCTTTTTGTTGTTTTCTTTGGGTTGTTTCAGAGCTGAGGCCCGAATTTTTCAGAGCTAGCAATGGTATCTCAAGCGCAACTTTAAAGCCAATATGGGGAGATTGTTTGGTCTGTGGCGATCGAGGAACCGGCAAGCATTATGGCATAGTCGCTTGCGAAGGTTGTAAGGGTTTTTTTAAAAGGAGTGTGAGAAAGAATTTACATTACAGATGCCAGGGAAATGGAGCGTGCCCGGTGGACAAGGTTCACAGAAATAGATGCCAGAGATGCCGGTTGAATAAGTGTTTAACTATGGGCATGAAAAAGGAAGGTAACGAAATCCCTCCATAAGCTGAAAAAAATTATGTAACCGCAAAAAGAATGTCGGCTGGCTGGGTTATGTAAGATTGAGCATAACGTTACAGGATCAAAACAGATAAACCACGTCTAACCACCTACCACAGTAGGCACAAACCACTTTGATCTTGAGCATTATCCGTTCCGCCAAGCTATACCAAACCGGTGATTGCATTCTGCACTCACACACATCTTGCATTTACCTCTCTCTTTGGATCTTTTGCCGAGCAAAACAAGATATTATTTGCACACATCTTCCACTTCATGCTGGCGTAAGTGATTACTTATTCTGCATGTCTACTCCAAGCCAAGCAAGTAACCAAAACAACCGCTTAACTTCGGTACACACAACACAACACAAAGACCTTTTTGTTTCAATCTTTTGACTCTCGAGCTAAACCCACTGCTCAATTGAACACACCAACGGAAAACGGATTGTTAAACAAATCAGTTCTATCATCGGCTTTTCCTTATTCCTTCTTTCTCTACAACAGTGGAGACGCGCAAGGTATATACACGGGAGACCTTGCATGGTTCCGAGATAAAGCAAGCAGCTATAGCAGTAAAAGATGTCTGAATGAAGCTTAGTTTCTATGTATTTATTGACTCGTAATGCTCGGAGAAAGATGCAAAGTGCAAGAAGAAAAAAATCTGTGCATTAGGATTGTTGATCGACTGTCAAAATGCCCAAAATCGAAAGTTGCTCAAACGCTCTGCAATCCCTGTACAATCTGGATCACGTTAACTTAACAGAAGATCCATGGAAAAAAGAAGAAATGGTCTACGCATTTACTGTGAGGCCTGTATGTTTGATTTCTCGTTCAACTTGCAGCAGATCTACAGAACAAGGAATTTATGAAATGAGCCCTGTGCTAATTGTGGGGACAATGTAGTTGATGACTCGATTGAGAATGTTAAGGAGATTGAATCCAGGCATGAAGTCATGCACCACTGAACACCTTTATCTCTTTTTCTCAGTACAGCAGACGCAAACAAGCAATCAGATATTTAGACCAAACCCTTAATGTTGAAAACCAAACAAGACAGCTACATTTGACCCTGCTATAGACAAACACCTTAGGATTTGTTTTCCTACATTTATTCTCCAGCCAAACGAACAAATATCAGTCCAGCCAAAAGCCTTTATTTCTCGTTTTATTTTCATCACATAATTCGTTTTATGCTTATTCCCTATAACTACTGCCAAGGCAAGCAAAACTGATCAAACACAAAAATCCCAGAAGAAAGAACACATTCCGTTTTTCATGTCCCGGAAGTGCGATTCACGAAGCAATAGTCGCCATTAGTTCAGTGTAGACACTGACCTACATCCAAACTTAGTTGTAGTAATCACTCATTACTGGCGGGCCAGCAAATCACCACTGAGTAATCAAAGTTAACCACGTATGTCTTTAAAAAACGATGTCTCACATTTTGTATCGAGTTGCAGCGTTTATTTTCCCGAAATCTCTCAACTGTTTCACGGCCTTAACTACACACATTTTTTCCAAGCGGAGGAAAATCTAAATCTTGGTACGCCAATCCCGAAGAAGCAAAATTTACGAAAGATGCATTATTTCAGTACAAATCGCTGGACAATAAGAAACATTTTCGGTACAATGACTCGATCTCGTGTTAATGAAGATGGCTGACGAGCACTCGTTCAAAGAAAAGTCATGAATCAGTGATCATGTGCGTCAAACGCGGCAAATTCAGAGGCCGACAGGCCGAATACTCGCTCCAGAAATTGATGACGATCATTTCGCTTTCACGGGCAACCATCGTTGGCTATAGTTAGCAAGAAGCATAAGACAATCAAGCAGCCTTAACTTCAAACTTATTCTGGTGGGGCGCGTTGAACCAATAACTAGCTACAAAGAAGGCTAAAATAGTGGCAAATATTTGGCTTTCACGCTACTAGCCATCATCTGATTGGCAAGTTAGCAAAAGGCATAAGAGACTGAAGCAGCCTTAACTTCAAACATACTAAGGAGGCGCGCGTTGATCCAAACACTAGCAACAAACAAGGCTATGTTCAGAATCACACACTTTGAAAAAATTCTTTCCATTGATACCTTTGTCGCGTCGATGTCCACCCACGTTTTTCTACAGCAATTCCGTTAATGTTAGGGTATCTTTCGCACCAATAACACCAATTTACTCTTTGGATTCAGTCGCGTTGTACCCAGCTATATTCAAGTTACAGACAGCCGATGGAATCGGAGCTATCGACTCCGTTCGACTTCCAAGCCATTCATCTCGGAACGTCAAGCCTATTGCTTGTGTTCTGTGATCGATTATTGTGACTGGGATGAATACTGCTTATCTTTGCCAGTATCACTGAACGGTATAAATGAAATGGGCATCAAAGTGAACGCATCCACAGAACAACCTTAAAACATTAAGCAACGCGATGTTTTTTAATGACGGGCTACTTGAATGTGCACACGATGTGTTTTGCTCACGTGCTTAGTCATGATCTCATAGACAACAGCTCGTGTTTTTAAGTTTTCCACTCCATTTTGGAATTCTAGGTTCAAAGTCAACTTTTATCAGTTATGCAAAGCCCTTATGAACTTTGACCATCATGCGTTGCTACGCCTGATTTGCACGTGGAGACCACACCAACTCGCGCAAAATAGATCGAAAACCGTAGTTGATATATGGTTTTATTCAGGACACAAGCTCGTTTAGCCCGTCTTAATGTTACACATTTGAAACAAAAAAGTGAAAGTTTTGAACTTTTTGCAAAGTTATTGTCGTATCAGGTTACATATTCTCAATTACACCGAAATATGGACGCGAATAGACGTGAAAGCATTATATCTTGTACAATAGGTGTAAGTGCGTTTTATTTATCTGCAAAACATTGAGAACAAAAATTAATTTTCCTATGTTACGAACGTACAATGTGTTAACAGAGCAAACTCTTCTTTCCTTTTGCTATATTTAGATCTGAATTTCTAATCTGGTTAAGTACTTCCAAACAGAATACAACTGTTGGCGTCGCGCCCCAAGGTTGCAGCGGGAATTAGAGGTCAAAACGACATTGGCCAAGGGAACGTAGAGCTGTTAAATGATGGCATTTCTTGTGGTATAAATTATCAGTACCTCTCCATAAAAAAGCTGTAAAACGCTTCAAAAAGCGAGAAAACGCATATCAATTTTTGGACAAAGGTTGGTTGAATTTGTCAAAGTCAATAATTCGGGGGGTGGGGGGGGGATGGTTTTCTTGCCTGTCGAACCAGGAGCCCATACTAATTTTCTCAAGAGCGTGATTTTGGCTTTATATATAATGTAACCACTGGTACTGTATTGTCAGTGAAAGAAACATTTAATCCGACTACGGGCAAATTAAATTGTCTTTCTTTCTTTCTCGTTTCAACACGATCTAACTGATTTAATCAATAAACGAGTTACCTTGTCATTTAAATCTGTCAACTCAAGCCTACAGATTTAATCTGAATATCTTTTATTTCAAACGAGAACAATCTTTTTTTGTTTGTTTTTTAGGATGGTACGTGGTTTCTCATCCCGTTAACGCTGTTTTTTTTTAATCGAAAGGATCTTGAGTCGGTTATTGTGTTACATCACGCATTTTAACCGCAAATTTGTAACTTCTGCTTGTGTGTTCGCCACCGATTTGCATTTTTGATCTTGTAATCCGGCTGCAATTTGCTGTCTCCTTTTCGCCTAAAATCGTCACTACACAATATTTCTCTCTGCCACATCGCATTTTAATATTTTAACTTAAAATCAGTACCCTTAAAAAGCTATACTGTATTATGAGTTACAGCCTATTTTTTTAAATCATATTTCGGAGTTCGCGTGACTGGCGATTGAAATATGAGTTATTCTGTCAACTCTCGTGTTTCCTTTGTCGAGCAGTTATATCAACGAAAAGCCGGCCGGTATTTGGAGTTAAATACACGTGTATTTTGTGATACACGTGGATCAAGCGCTAACTTCACAACAACATGAATTGTAGAAAACTACACACAAGTTTTCCGTTTTACCTGAGATCATAGCAATGCAATTATTGACCTTTCTGTCTCTTTTTCCGTTCAATATCTGAACAATCTCAAAACTCCTTGCTTGATCACCTTGTGGTTCTTGTAACACAGGATGCATACCAAACAGGGGTTACATAATACAAATATTAATCTAGGTTGCATAACATAGTTCCACCAGTTAGCGCGCGACAGTGGGAAGATGTTCGGATTCAAGGGAAGATTGCATAATGCTAACGATCAACGAGTCAGTTTTTATTTACAGCAATGATTCGAGTTACCACCCTGGGAGCTAATTTCCATTTCCTGTCACGGTCAAGCGTGACAAGAGAAAGGGCCATAGGTAGAATTTTCCCAGCTGTTCTTTATACATTTCCTCAACAAGTTGAGAGACATTTAGTAATGGTAATAGGACTGAGTGGAGTTTAATTCGGTCTGAAATCATACGAGTGATAACAAAATCGGACGACCGCGCAGCGGGAGTCCGATTTGTTTATCACGAGTATGATTACAGACCGAATTGGACGACACAAAGTCTTATTACCAATTAATAAACATTACAATTTCCGAGAAAAGAAAAAGAGCCAAGTTATAAAAGGGAGGAAAATTTTGCATTAAAAGACTGACAAAGGAAGCGTAATTTTTTTGATGTCGCTCTAAAATTGACTACAATCAAAATGTATGGTGATTGAAACCAAGGTTGTGATTGGTTGATTTAAACTACAACTTTGAATGTGATTGGTTGATTTGAAACACTACTTTGAATGTGATTGGCTTATAGAACTGCCCGATAACAAACAGTCCAATAACAAACTGTCCGATAACAACTTGGCAAGTGAATTAGTGGAAAATAGGAGTTTCTAAAACCAATCACAACCGAGGAAATTGTAATTTTTGTGATTAAGCTTGTTATTAGTTTATTTTATCTCATGACTTGTATCTTTGAAGACGCTGGGGTATTGTAAGGAGAACACAGGTGCACGGCACCTCTAAGGCTGAATGATCATAAATGAATAGTTCAATTTGATGTTTGCGCAAGCTCTCTCAACTAGTACTGTGCGGAATGAATTGATTATAGTATTGAGAATATACGAGTTGATATTAAGCAATTCAAGTGGTTTGGTCATAAAGAATCAGTGTACACTAAATGGTTGACGTTAGAGTGCAACTTTTGCAAGTAAATTTCACTATTATCGCAAAACCATTTGCCTCAGTCTGACATTTTTATTCTCCGTGTTTTCTTTCGATTTAGCCGTGCAGTGTGAAAGAAAGCCAATAACTAAGCCCACAGAAGATGGCCCAAATGAATGTCACTTGAGAGGCGTGAGTCTCTCTCCACCAAGACATTTGGTGTATCCGGCTCATCAGGAAAAACCAGATTTTGAACCTCTTACGCCGACCAGTCCCAGTACACTCTCACCACAGTTTCGGTCTTCCCCAATATCAGCATCATCAGTAATCCATCCCTCTGATCACTGCGATGGAATTCTCAGCGCGGAAAATATCCCTTTTAAGCTGAATCCCCCGACACTGGGCGTGTCCTCCTTATCGATGGAATACGTCTATGAAATTGCCACCCGTCTTCTGTTCCTAACCGTCGACTGGACGCGAAACATTCAGGCCTTTCGCAGTCTGGAAACTACCGATCAACTTGTTTTGCTGCAGAGTTCATGGTCGGACCTTTTCATGTTGGGAGTGGCACAGTGCTCCAGTTCTTTTCCTTTGTCCCCTTTGTTGACCCTTGCCGCTGTGCATATGGAGCGTGGCGAGGGAGGCGAACACCAGAAGCCCAGTAGACTGATGAAAGACTCAAATTTGCTAGAGAAAATGATGAGCATCAAGGACCTCTTATTCAGCCTTGAGAAGCTTGAAATGGACTTCGTGGAGTATGCATTCCTGAAGACCATCGTGCTTTTCAATCCAGGTAATTTGTTATGCACTTTGTGCCAATGCTATACCAGGTGCCAAGCTTGTAGTGAGCATGGGCAACTCCAGAAGCCATTATTAAGGGGCTGCAAAAAGTGGATTACTTCTCAACATGAAAATGTCACATTTCTCTCGGACTCTCGTGAGTCGTAATGTGTTCGCTCTTCGTAATCTGGACACTTCGAGTGATCTTTACGGCTGTCCTCGAAAAGAACCGTGTGTGCCACTTTTAAACGTGAATTTGAGTTTGGGAAGTACGATGAATCAGAAGATCGGTTTTAATAGCTTTTGGTTCTTTCGTCGTTCATCAACTAGGTAGCTTGCTTTCGTTTGATTTCATTCACCATTAAAAAAAGGCCCGTTTTCATTCGCTGATTTCTCACTTCTGTCTTTTAAAGTGAGAACTGACTGGCTACATTGTGAAGCACACAGTCCTGTAATACAGTATACAGGCCTGTGGCTATTGCCCTTTCCCGTTTTAAAATAACCCTTCGTCTCGTTTAGATTGTTCAAGTCTGAAAAACCCACAACAGGTTGAAAGGCTCCAGGAAAAGGCGCACCGCGCTCTCAAGCAGTATGTTGAAAACAAGTACCCAAACAGTCCTGAAAGATTTGCCAAGATCCTGCTTCGACTGCCGGCCACACGCATGCTGACGAAACGAGCGGCTGAGGAACTGTTCTTCTCTCCTTTGATTGGAGCAGTGCGGATTGAGAATATTATGAACAGCATCATCTCAAGTTCGTTGGCAATGTGAAGAAGCTTGGGCTGTGAATAAGAGACGACGGTTGCATTGAGAATGTACAAAGTTATATCAGCATAATCTACTTAAAATAGCCCTTTGCGTACGTTGTATATTTTAATACATTTCTTTCCAGTCCTTTGAAAAAGGCGCCGTCAAATGACCACATAAGGTTTTGTTATACATAATTAAGAAAGTGAACGTGTTTTTGTTTATTTTTTGAGAACTTCGATGCCATCTGAACTAATTCAGCTCATGGACAGCTAGGAAATAAGTGAAGTAGTATAAAAAACGCGAATTTCGCTTTTTAAGTAACGCTTTAGTTTGCCTGGCCATCGCCGCTGCCAGGTCAAAAAAGCGGTGCAAAAAGCTCGTGTAAGGAATACCGTTAATAAGACGCGATTCATCTGGCGGGTTACGCTTGTGTTTACGCTTGGCTTAGCGATGTTTACGCATGTGACAGAACAAACATTAGAGCAGGCCAAGCGTAAGAAAATGGAAATTTTCAATTTCCCCATTAGTGCTTGCATTTTGCACTTGCGTTTGCGTTCAAGTTCGTCTTTGTTTCGCGCGTGTGAACTCTCTTACTCTTTAACCACCTTCATATGGTGCATTTACTTTGAATATTTTACTTGTTTTATTCTGACATTTCTATTCCATGAAACATTTGAAGCATTAGGGAAAGCACCTTAGGTAAGTACTGCTCACTAAGTGTATCATATTGTACTTTTCCAGCACCACGTGTACAAAGAAGTTTTAATATCCACTTGTCCCTTCCGTACCCTTTAAGTTGAATTTACCTTTCGTTCATACCGTACGCTCACACTCAACTGATAGTACATCATATTTTTTTAGTAATTATCCGATTCTGAATATGCATTATTTGGAAACGCATATGTGTTGGTGTTTTCTTTAAGAAATAAAAGCAGTCCTTGAATTTCTGTAACTCTCTCTGTATCTTCGTGATGCGACCTCTTGAAACTGGATTTCCGCCTTTAAAAGTTAATTCTATTGCGTGGAGACTCGCTGAAGTTTGCAAACTTGTGACGGCTGCGACAAGTCGATAGTGTGAACGAGATAAGCTAGCAAACGTGTTGTCAAGTTATTTGCGACATACAGAAACAGCTACTTATCTCAATAATTTTCTGGGCAACTTATTAGTTTAGCAAACTCTCATTTGATGATACTTTTGCTGTTTCCTTTACTCCTGAAAGAACGATGTCGAAAGAATGTTGAATTATGACGTAACGTTTGAGTTTTGAAAGGTTTTATGAAAGCATAAGTTTGCCAGCAAAAGTTTGCAGTTTAAAAGTCAAGGTTTTAGATGCAACAGTTTTTGAGTTGTCACATGCTGAATTTTAAGGCATGGAAACAATGTTATTCTCTCGCTAAGACACTTTGCATTTGTTACTATTTTAAACGGGACATCTATCTTAAAAATAAATGTAGGAGTACCATGTAAATCAATTTATCCCACAATCCTTTACTGGAAGGCCCGTGGCATACTGTGAAATTGCAACAATAGGCTTCTCGGGCAAAATAAACCCTTAACCCCCTCCAAGAAAAACTGTAGTAGTGATCATAAGGCCCTCCATTCAATCCCTATAAAATCGCAAACGTTAAAGGGACTATGTCAGCTGGGGCACATACGCATTGGGGCACATACACATTGTTTCCTACGTGCCGACAACAGCTTCATACAACGCGGAGAGAAGAATTTACGTGCCTGTTCGAAATCATGGAAATTGTCGTTGCTGTCGTCGAAAGCGAGTCTATTGTGGTGAGTCTAGCCTGTTCATTCGCGTTGTATGTTGTCTGACGTGAATACTGCTGTCATTTTCTCTTCGGATCGATTGCGGTAAACACTTTTGATGACATTGACTTACTTTGTTTCCCTTTGGTTTTTAGACCGATCCTTGCATCTGCAAGAATACTTGTTCCCAAAAAACTACCTCAAAAACTAATGGTTTCCCCTGTAAAACTGCAAAGTGCATTGTACCAATTTATGTACTTGTGGCACGAAGAAATTAAAGTCATGTCAAAACAAACCGCTAAGCTTGAATGTCTTATCAAATGCAAAGCATCGAAGATGTCGCGCGAACTTGGAATCGGTGGAATAACCGCACTTTAATTTCGCCGATACCCAAGAAGAATAAATTAAACAATCCAGACTAATCCTCTGATTTCCACGTTCCCAAACTTTGCATCTGACGGCGTTGCTGTCGTAAATTCTCTTTCGTCCGCTGCCAGCACGACGACCGCCGCTAGTAGACATCATAATTCCACGAAAATTATTCTTCCAAAGCCAAAACTCAAAAAGATATTGCTACAAAAGCCGTCTGTATTTCCTTGAGACTGATTGTGAGCAAAAACTTCCTCAGTTTTTCTCAAGATTAACGCGATTCAAACAAATGAAATCGGCTACTTGGAACCTTCGACAGCATTTGAAAAAGTTGGGCTAACATTATATCTCACCAGTGTACGTTCATTATATAAAAAATTATTTGTAAAATTGAATTTAAAGGAATCTTGTATATAGGTTAAACGTGGAAAAATAGCATTCACATTTAAATAAATCGCGGATTATAGATTATTTGTATATTCATACTACTTATTTTATTCTAAAATTTGTTTTATTTAAGAGAGTATTTTATCAGCTACAGTTTTTGAAACTAAGTTATGGAATATGTAGATGATTTTTGTGTTTTTTTCAGTGTCATCTGTGCGTGAATTAATTTTGGGAAAGAACTGTCACCGTTGTACAAAAAAAAGGGATAGACCTTGTATAGGTTACCATATGAAATTCATAGCCGGAGCTCCGCGTAACCCAAGGTGTACGATTAATTATAAAGGCCATCTTGCTCGGAAATTTTGGCTGTCACGTGACCGTAGGTCGTTCGAACGTACGTCCGTACGTCTGCTCCACGGGGCAACCGATGCGAATTTCAAACTCCAACTGGACTTATTTTGGTACGACTTATTCCTTATGGAATATTGCCTTTCGCCAGTAAACTGCGAAATTGTTCTTTGTATGAGCATTCAACGATATGCAGACTTAAGTAAAAGGGCAGTACAGAAAAAATAATTGTGGAACTCCGCTTTTCTCAACCTAAGGCTGGGATTTCATCCAAAGACTCCAACACTATAAACAATTTTTACCGCGCTATGTGATAAGTTCACGATTTTCTCAGTTTTTCTATTGGGAGATTTAAAGGAACGTCTAGCAAACTCGTACCAGTTGTTATTTACCCAGGGGAGGAGCTGAACGGCATTGTGAGCGGTAACATCCAATCAGGCGCCACTTTTTGTCGAGGAAAAAAAAGTAAAAAAGGACGCCTGATCGCAAGTTATTTGTAAGGGAAACTCCGTGCCTTTTGCATTGTTAATGGTGTTCAGTGGTGATGGCAGCCAATTTTGATTTCTTACAAATTCGATTTCGTAATTTGCACCTAGCACGCGTCGTTCAATCCGCCCCGACTAACATGTGTCTTAATAGCTTTGCTCTTTGGACTCATTCCTTGCAGATACCGTAAAAGCTCTGGTTTTTTGTAATAAACTCCCCTTCTCTAATAACCCCCCACCCCCCTCTTTTTGGGAAATGAGATTTTGTAGTGAGCCCCTCCTATTCCCTCTTACGAAATCCACTTCATGCAGTCCAGTTGGTTTATTTTTAAACAAATATGCACTCAAACACATAATACTCTTTGTTGCTTTATTTTTTTAGTTGTTTGAGTTTGGTACAAAAACTATTACAAGACGAAAACGGCGTGTTTGAGATTTCAAATAAGCCCCCCCCCCCTCTCTATTAAGCCCCGCTCTCTAATAAGCCCCCCGTCAATAAGGTCTGAAATTAAATAATCCCCCCGGGGGCTTAATAGAGCTTTTACGGTACTAACATGAAATGGAGAAATTGTCATGAGAAGAAAACTATACCTATTAATCTTTCAGCTTCTGATAACTAAAGGACATACGACATGCGTTCAATGTGACGAAATTAGCTATTTACATAAAAAAAAATTCTTTCTTAAAAGAAACGTGGAACGTGTGTAATAATTGTATTGTACTTTATAAATCAACTCTGAAGATGTTTTGACACTTTTCAGTGATAAACGTTTATTGCTCCTTCTTCTGAAGATTGACGAAGTCCTTATTCGCGTCTTTTAAAACAACAAAACAATATTGTTCGAGTGTCAGAACATTATCAGAATACAATGTATATTCCTAACTACACAAATACCACTATTCCTTATAAGGGTAACAAAGGAAATAGGAGACGTCTGCATACAAGCTATATATACTTGAGATCATCCACGAAGAAATATGAAGGATGCAATGTAAGTTGCAATATGCAATAAATGGTCCTTATACTAGGTATACCTATCGATAGAGTGCCAACGAGACTGAAACACTCAAATCATCTACATATATCCATTCACTGTGATTATTTACAGCTACCGTGAAATGATGACCGACACAACGTACCATGCCTTTGAGTTCACAACTTTCACCTACAGTACCGGTTAAAAGTAAGTTGATCCTCGTTCCTCGATTCCCGCGAGTTTCGAGCATCGAGGATCGAGGCTCAGCTATCGAGAATCGAGTCGAGGATCGCGTCTCGCAAGATCAGAGATCATGAGCTTGTCGCTTGACTGATCACTCGATAGACCTTTCGAGCAAATCGGGATCACATCTTGAAAAGCAACTTGGAGCAATTACAAAATACTCGTCCACATCGTTTACATATTCCTTCAGCTACTCGAAGGAAGGCAAACGATGCAAGAGTAGTCTTTCAGTACGCGATATGTTTCTAAAAATGCAAACCTCTTACAACTGACAGATGGGCCGCGATTCGCAGAAATCAACGCTTGAGAAAGAACATTGGCCAAGGACTGACCACACCACTACAATATCTCGCAATAAGTAACAAATGTTCGATGAAGAAAACTTGGCCAACCTCTAAAGTTTATCTGAGTGTTGCATGTTTTTGTCAGACACGCATAATTTCAACATGAAATTCGATACGCGCAGGTGTCAATACATGTGGCCGGTACCGATTAATGTTCACTCTTAATGGTGCTCGTTCGTAACTTTATTTCGTTGAAACAGGGTTTTCTTCGACCGTTCTTAGGAATAAATCTTACAATGTAACTCCTCCAAACTAGAGACACAAATGTGTGTAATTCGTTATGGTATGCAAATTTTCTGTTCTCACGCGCGTTGTCTGTCAAGTCTATTTTTAATTCGATGTTTTCTTTGTGCTATTTTTGGCCGAAGAGTGAAGATCATCTCGTCGACGTTTCTATCCAAATTATACACGTATTTCACTTCGGATGTTTCCTCGGAGTTTTTCTAGTGTTCCCATCGAACGTTTGTCAATTTATTTATTTCAAAGGCCAGGAGCGATTTTCGATAAGCTACCATGTGTTGTTTCAGTCCTCGTGGTTGTTACGTTTATAATTATAATGAGCGGCTTTGGAAACTTGTTCGATCAACCGCACCAGCCTTTAATTCCTTACGCTTGCCAAGCGACTACTGGCTAGCGACAACGCTATCCGCCTACTTGTACACTGTGCATTGTCGTCGAGAAATAGGCTGCTAATTCTTGAAATTTTGATCGCTTTTGATGACAGTGTCCGCGATGAACCGCAGCGATCTTGATTCGTTGAACGAACGGCCATACATTGTATGAACGTACATGTAGCATCGGCATTTTTATGCAGAAAAAAAGCACAACGCAGTAACTTCGAATGAAACTGAATGTCTTTTGACCTTGTTTTTTTTAGTGCAGTATCCGATATTTCCTCGAGAAGTACACCGTGTCCTCAAAACATAAAATGACTTTTGACAGTATTTGACCGCGCTGTCCTTTAGCGTGAATTCGTTGCTTGAGCGGAAACTGTTGTTGTGTCTTTTTGTCCATACAGAACAACTGTGTCCATTCCTCAAGAACTCGAAAATTCTCCAAACAAACGCCGAACAAACGCCTCCAAAACCCACAGAATCTCAGCGGGCAAAGATACAAAACAAGCGCCAACGAAACTGAAGGAACGCTTGTGCGCCCAGCACCGCCTTTTGATTGGTTAACACCAAAATCTAACCCGTCTTTTCATTGGTTCCAATGGTTCCGTCGTTGCAATTGGCTCAAACCAAAGTCTCAGGGGAATCTACATTACATCAGGTTACACTTTTTGAAGCTCGATCGAGAATTTTTCTGCCTATTGCCATTTCTTGCGCCGCTCTATTCTGCTGCCGCCTCGCCATCCGAGCGTCTTCGCTCGGATGGCTCGTTGGCAATTATTCGTCCTGTGGAAGTTAGTTTGTTGTTGGTGTTCTTAACTAAACTTAACAGCTTTTTTTTTCTTCCGAACCGTGTTTTCTCGTGTTTGCACAAACAGGGCGCCATGTTGTAATCTCTACGTTTTTAAAGGTCCATTATCACCCTTGATGCAACGCGAGCCGCGACCGTTAATTCTGGAATTTCGTGTAACACGAAATTACTCCGACTTCGAAGCTGTTGGTTTATCGCTCTTGTTTTATCGCATCGTGAACAAATGTCCAAAGTTATGGCCGTAAATATGTTCTCTGTTTATTAGTCTTCATTTTCCTTGTATTATTTTTGGAACAATTTGTATGTATGTAAATTTTGGCCCTTTCAGAAATTAAAGTCAAAAGAGTCAGTGTGGCAATAGTCGGTAGCGGTAACTCCCCAGCGTTGTTTATTGGCAAAGGTGAGGTTCAAGGTGGAGGATTTACGTTTTTCAAGTTTGGTGCTTTTTACCTCGGAGCTTTCAACAATTTGCTGAGCTTGCTGGAGCCGACTTACTGCGATTTGGAAACTGATTTGATGGCGAGTATTGAAAACTATACGTGTCTGGATAACTGTTAATTCCGCACGTTTGATGTTTTTCATGTACCTCAAGGTCAGTTTGTGTACATACATACATACATACATACATACATACATACATACATACATACATACATACATACATACTTTATTGAGACTCCCTTCAACAGGGCTTTTACTTCGTATAGAACATATTATTAAAAAGTGTCCGCTTAAAAATGTCAATTTTCTTTAGTATTCTTAATGTTGTCAGGTAACCCATTCCGTTCCCGTGGACCGCGAAAATAAAATGCCGTTGTCCCATCGACAATCTACATCGGGGGATCACAAAGTTATTACATCCCCTTGTGTTCCTGTTGTGAACTGCTGAACGCTTAACAAAATATTTACCTAAATAGTCTGGAGCTAAACTATTTACACATTTATATGCTAAAACTAAATCATTGAATAAAAGCTTTTCCGTAACATTTAACCATCTAAGAGATCTCCGCCTAGAGAACTCTTGGTGCCTAGAGAATTCTTTAACCCCTCACTCGGCGAAGCGTGCGAAGCTTATGCTTTTGATGAGAAAACCGCACATCGGGCCGCTAAATTCTGTGACTATTGGAGAGGATCGGATCGAGTGGGTGAAACACACTCGTCTTTTGAGCGTTATTATAGACGATAGGCTTTCCTGGTTACATCATCTTATAGATGGTGTAAATTAAAAAAAGAATTTTGTTAACAAACTCAACCCCTTGAAAAGGAGTTTTTTCCTGAGCAGAAACGCCCTATTGAACTTGTACTTTAAGATAATATTGCCATTTATTAGCTACAGAGGCGCCATTCTTTGGAATGCTGTCTCGACGCATTTTACGGGCCAGTTTAATGATTTTTATCGTAAAGTGAAGAGGGACATTTCTTTTAAGGAACTTGATTTTAGCGCACAGTTGCTGCCTAGGCACTACTAGGATTTTA
Organism: Pachyseris speciosa; assembly: GCA_016490735.1. Classification (NCBI taxonomy): domain Eukaryota; kingdom Metazoa; phylum Cnidaria; class Anthozoa; order Scleractinia; family Pachyseridae; genus Pachyseris; species Pachyseris speciosa. Next base: position 2,295,733 of record JAEMWC010000018.1, on the reverse strand, counting down.
AATGCTTTTAAATATTTCATGTCTTAAATACTGTAGTTAATTTACTTAGAGATAACTAATGTGAATTCATTTTAGTAACTCACTGAATATTTTTACAGTTTTTATCATGTTTTAATATAGCTCTACATTGCAATTATTTTCACGCGACCCCACAAGTTTTGAACTTTAATCCCTATTGTGTTTAAATAAAGGATATGTATATATGTTATCACAAGGCTTATGTTTGCTAGTTAGATATAGGACTTTTTTCTTTCATTTTATGTATTGCAAATTTCAACAACCCAAGGATGTCATGAAATTGTGTTGAAGTATTATAAGGCGAGTTACTTTAAGACTCAAGTCCTTTTTTTCTCAAAAAAGCAGGGATGGTACTAAAAAACTTTTAATACGGGGAGGCTCCGCCCCGACGTTCGAACCCTTACCCTTTTGTATACCATTTTTGACAGAAAAGGTACCCCTTTCGTATACCTTCCATTGACAAATAGTACCCCTTTCTTATACCTAAAACAGGAAGTCTTCTTGTCATTTGCACGTAGCGTTCAATAATTAAAACAGTACAGTCATAACGTATGTGTGTGCGAAATATTTTAATGAAAGGCCCTGTCATATACTTCGACTCGTTAAATACCTACCCTTTCATACACCTGAAGCGTGAAAAAGGTACCCCTTTCGGGCGGAGCCACCCCGTATAGGCCATTATAGGGAGTACCACCCCCCCCCCCCGGGAAACCACCAGACGTTAATCAAGAAAACATGACTTTCTAGACGAAAGCTGGACGCCGGCGTCCTTGCTGACAGGGCAAGAGTCATGAAGTCGGTTATATGGTTTCTTCGTTTCTTTGAGTTGATTTCAGTTGAATTGACTTTTTATTGACTTGCTATTAAACAAATACAGAATTACCTGACCCGCAGGTAGCATAGCTAATCTAGGCAGGCCAGGAAATAAGGAAAGATGGAAGACTACTAAAAAGAATATGTTGATAAGAAAATAAAGTTGAGATCAAAACGAGAACAAAGTTGAGAAAAGAAAAAAAGAGAGAATAAAAAATCCGACTAAAGAGCTGATTAGAGCAACAAACGAAGACCAAAGGATTCGCCACCATCTCGTGGCGTTATTGCGTTACCATCCAAAGGCATGAAGACAGCACGTTATAATAACAGCTGCTATTCCAGCTGGCTAAATGTTCCTGCCGGAGTTCCACAAGGCACGCGTTTAGGCCCCTGGCTGTTTTTGGTAATGATTAACGACCTAAAGTTACCGGGAGAGTCGTTCTTCATGAAGAAGTTCGCAGACGACACAACTGTTTCGGAGGTGGTGCCAACTTCTGGGGAAAGCTCTTTACAGGAAGCTGTCAACCGCATTTCCACCTGGTCTCACAATAATTTCTTCCAATTAAACCCGACCAAGTGCAAAGAGTCAATCGCATTTCCACCTGGTCTCACAATAATTTCTTCCAATTAAACCCGACCAAGTGCAAAGAGTTAGTTGTTTTTTTAAAAAAATCCCACCATCCCATGGCCCGATTGGTAGACGGCGTGCAGTTTGAGAGGGTGTCTTCTGCTAAAGTCCTAGGGGTTACGATTGTTTGGGATTGATAAAAGGTTTTGAAACTGTACGAAACGGGCACAACTTCAACAAGCCATGTGCTTTTTAATGCACTCTTGGAATCATGGGAAGACTCTAAATACTACTTCATGTAACATCTCCCCTTTTTACAAAAGAAACAATGAAAACTTAGTGAGAAATATAAACAATCACTTGGAAACAAATGACAACTTATCACAAAGCAATTGATGCAAAAAAGAATCTGTCTCTCTTCACTGTTCGCTGAAGATAAGCTAAAAGACAAAAGAAAAAAACTCGGAGTTCACTAAGTCACAAAATCCTTCAGCTTAGACGGACGCACACTGGTTCGGCCACTCTGTGTCACGACAGCTCGTACTTGATTTATGTCCGGTACTTTGACTAAGTCTAGTTTGATCACTTGGACCAGCAGCAACAGACCGCTCAGAGACTTGATCACTGTTCTGTGTGATTGGAGACTGATCTGGTGCCTTGCTAGGAACTTGACGAATGAACTTGCGATTCCGTCTGTACAGGTTTCCATTCTCTGTTTTAATATTACTGGGTCCCCAATCAGGAGCTCTGGTAATGGTTTAGCATGCTTGTCATAACTTGCTTTAGCCACTTGCCTCTTCCTTGTGAGGCTGTCAAATACCCCAACTGCAGCGTCTGGCTTGAGCAAGATGTCGGATGTTGGAATGGTGGTTCTTGTCCTGCGGGACATAAGCTTTTGCACTGGGCTTAACCCATTGCTTTCTGGAGTGTTGCGCCATTCCAGCAAGGACATATGCACATCTTTGTTGTCAGGCTTTGCCTTCTTCACTAAGGTCTTGGCTATCTAACTGCTGACTCAGCTTTTCCGTTACTTTGACTGTGCAATGGTGAGGAAGTTATGTGCTGAAATTCCCATTCCTGAGCAAAATTGGCAAACTGTGAACTGGAATACTGAGGGCCGTTGTCTGTGATCATGTCAGCAATGCCGTGTCTTGCAAAATGCGTTTTGTTGCACTGATCACTGTTTCAGTAGTTGTGTCTTCTAGGAGATCTAATTCAAAATAGTCATTAGTGGCTCCTTCTGTTGTCTAGCAAGAAAGTCATTACAGACTTCACAATTCTGAATTGATTCTTTGATTTGACCTGCCATGCCTGGCCAAAATAACACATCACGTGCTCGACGAACACACGCACCAGGACCATGATGGCTGGAATGAACTCTGGCAATCATCTGAGGTCTCATAGAAGAGGGGATAATCACTTTCATTCCTTTGTAAAGAACTCCAAAGAACTCTCTTGAAGTTGGCCACCCTGTTGTGACTGTACTGATAAGACTTTGCAATGTGGCATCTGCTGGGGTGCACTGCTTAATTTGCTGATGAGTACCCTCCGATAGGCGCATGTAATCAACTTGGTTGATGTCAGCAATCTCTTGGAACAGCTGCTGTTCTTCCTTGAGCTGGACGATTTGGTACTCTGGGACGTTTCCATCTTGGTCGTGGTCTGTTTGGAGATAAGCTCTGCTCAGCACGTCTGCGATGAACATCTGAGATCCTGGAAGATACTTCACCTAAAGGTTGTATCTCTGAAATCGTAAGAGCATTCTCTGCAGCCCTTTGGGTGTGGAATGAAGAGACTTCTGAAATATGGGAACCAGTGGTTTGTGGTCTCTCTCCACCATTGTTAATTCTCTTCCGTGCAGGTATTGATTGAAAAGACTGCAAGCAAATACAATGGCAAGACATTTTTTTTCAATTTGAACGTAACCACGCTCTGCAGCTGACAAGGATCTTGATGCAAAGGCTACTGGTTGCCCGTTCTGTAGCAACGTGGCTCCTAAGCCGGGCTCTGACGCATCACACTGGATAGTAGTTTCACAGGATATTTCATAATATTTGAGCACAGGTGCAGAACTGATCATATTCTTGATAGAATGGAATGCTTCTTCTTGTTAGCTTTCCCATGTGAAGGCAGTATCTTTCTCGGTTAACTTTCGATGGGGTTCAGATACTTCGGAAAACTTTGGCATGAATCTGGATAGATAGTTCACACATCCTAACAGACGCTGGACTACCTTCTTGTCATCAGGTCGTGGCATACTTGCAATAGCTTCTACTTTCATTGGGTCTGGCCTCAGTCCTTCAGAAGTAAACAGCTGACCCATGTAAGTAACTTGGTCTAACCCCAACCTTAACTTCCTCTTGTTCAGCTTCAAATTAACACTATGTGCACGCTTCAGCAATTTCAGTAAGGTGCAATCATGATCTGCTAAAGCTTCCTCTGTAGTCGCTCCACTCCCGTAACATAGGATGTCATCTGCAATTACTTCTGCACCCTTCAAGCCTACAAGAGCTTTATTCTGACGACGCTGATATTCCCCAGGAGCACTGCTGATACCTTGTGGCATCCGGAGGTAACGATATCGACCAAATGGGACCCAGAACGTTGTTAACAGGGAACTTTCTTCATCGAGCTTAACTTAGTAGAAGCCATCCTTTGCATCCAGGACTGTGAAAACCGTAGCATTAGCTAGTTTAGGCAATACTTCATCCACTGTAGGCATCTGGTATTTAGGCCTCCTGTTGGCCCTGTTCAAATCTCGTGGATCAATGCACACGCGTAACTTTCCCGGTTTCTGCACTGCTACAAGGCTGCTGATCCATTGTGTTGGCTCATTTTCTTTGACAATGATACCTTGCTGTTCCATTTCATCAATCTTTTCTTTGAGCTTTGCTTTGAGTGGAACTGGTACTCGTCTTGGAGTATGCTGTATAGGTTTGACACTTGGATCAACTTCAATGTGGTATTCACCTGGTAGGCAACCCAAACCACTGAATACATCATCATAATCCTTCAAAAGGTCATCAACTGAGAGCGGTTCATACTGCTCACTGTTCAGTGCATGAATAGACTGGTTTCTTCCTAAAGAAATCCATCCTTGTTTGACACAGGTGCTGCCATCGATGATAGGCCACGGTGCACTTTCTAAGATGTCAAATGGTGCTTTGCATTGTGGACCATTATTAAGACTCACTATGAAGGTATAATATCCCGGTGGTTCAACCACCCGACCATCACACAACTCTATCTTCCCATCAGGGGGGTACAAATGGACTTCACCACTTTGCAATATGGTCAACAAATCTATTTTGGACATTGCGCTGCATGTTGCCCCTGTATCAAGCTGAGCTGTGACTGTGGGAGTGTAATCTGTGTGAAAAGTGAGAGGGACCATGAAAGTGGACCTGCCTGTGTTACTGCTAACAACTACAATTCGCTCTACAGTGAAAATTGAATCGTCTGATTCATTGTCTTCTCCTTGGAATCCTTGTGTTCCACTGGAATAGTGTACTTTCTTAGCTGTTGATCTGGAAGGATTTTTATGTCCTTGACGCTTTGCAGCAAAATGGCCTTGTTTACCACATTTGTGACAGGTCTTGCCTGAAGCTGGACATTTGGTTCTATCATAAGGATGATTTGTGCCACAAAATGTGCATAGAACACTGGCATTTTCTTTCTCAGGACTTGCTTCTCTTGGTTTGATTACATGACTACGACTGTGTTTGTCCTTTGCAGAATTGTGCTTGTCTTCAGCAGAATGGTGCTTACTAGCTGCATGAACTGTATGCGAAGAATCAGCTACTGTTTCTTTAATATGTTCTTTGTGAACTCTTGATAACTCGCTTGCTCGAAGGGCTTCTATGCATCTCATCAACCCTGGAACTGGCCGCTCTCTGAGTAGGCGGTCACGAGTGGATGAATCTCGAGTGCCGATAACTAATCTGTCGCAAATTTAACTCTCAGAAAGACTTCAAACTCACAAGATTCTGGTAACTGACGCAACCGTACAGCATATTGATCAATTGTTTCATGTTCAGTTTGATTTCCCACTCCAAACTTGACTCGTTCAGGCAACAAATGTTTTTGAGGCATGAAATGGTCGCCCAAAGAACAAAATCTTCTCAGGGTCACTTTTATCATCTTCAGTAAGGGTAGTGAGACTGTTCATAACTTTAACACAGTCCATCCCCATAACAGAACATAATGCCCCAGCCTGAACTGCCTTCGGTTTCTTGTTCAACTCAGTTGCGGTGACATAATACTGCCATGATTGTCTAAACAGTTTCCAATTTGTAGACACATCGTCCTTTGCATTTATAGCCTGTGACGGCGGTATATTGTAAAATGGTATGGTAAAACTTGAAATGCTCTGTACTCACAGTTCTGATGCTTTCGAAAGCAGTAAAAATCCAATATGGCGGCTGTCTCAGAACACTTGATAAAGCAACAAGGGACTTGCTTGCAACTGAAAAATGGCTCTCTTCAAAATCTTCTACTGTAAATAAACACGTTTCCAAGGCTTTTGACTTCTGACACCATGTTTGGGATTGATGATAAAAGGTTTTGTAACTAAACGAAACGAGCACAACTTCAATTTTAATACACTCTTAGAATCATGGGAAGACTCTAAATACTACTTCATGTAACAACGATCAGTAATGACTTGAAATGGAATGATCACGTGGATTCTATCACCTCCAAAGCCGCACGTCGATTGTATCTTTTGAGTCAATTGAAGAAAGCCGGCATAAGTCCCGATAACCTGTTAGCTTTTTATTGTAGTGTCATTAGATTAGTGCCAGAATTCTCATGTCAACTATTCCATCGTAGTCTCCCGAGATATTTGTCTGATGACATCGAACGTATTCAGAGACTTCACTTCACTTACTTCACTTTATTTTTCAATAATTTAAAACACACAATTTAGGAAAATACACAACCCACATGTAGCAAAGCTAATCGAGGCGGGTTGTGTAACTTACAATCAAATTTAACAAAATAAATTATTAGTAATACCGTACCGTATAATTGTAATACCGTCGTAAATTGTAATACCTGTCGTGAATTGTAATAAAGTAGTATAGAGAGAGTCAAACAAATACCACCGGATCCTGGGAGCCTTATTTTCCCAAAACAAACCCCCCACCGCTAACTTCCTCGCTGCACTCGAAAGTTAGCAGTGGGGGGTTTGTTTTGGGAAAATAAGGCTCCCAGGATCCGGTTGTATTTGTTTGACTCTCTCTCTTGGGGGCAAAATTTATTTTCTTTTATGTACCCCCAGCCGAGACACCCCTATTAGAGAGAGAGGGTATGTATGTATCTTGAGACACACCACTTGACCGTGTGTTCGACCATGGCAAATCAGATTGACCAACAAGCTTTGGAGGAGCTTATTCAGCAAATATTCGCGGAAATGGCTCCACAGGAAGAGCAGCGGTTTGGGGAGCTTCTTGCGGGCCTGGCACCGCCATCATGCCCTATTCGTTCGGCCATTCAAAACGTGTTGGATCAGCCTCTTCCTGAATCAACAAAGGCAAAGCTGCTCCAACAGTTGCGCCCACAACCCTTGAAACCAGCCCTCGGCCACGGACGAGAAGAGGTCAACGAGAAAGACAAAAACAGAAAGAGCTGCGGGGGCTGTTGGGCATAAAACCCATCCCAAGAAGACGAACCGCTTTGAACGCTTTACAAGACATTCATGACCTGTTTGATGACATGATTCCACGGGAGGGAGTGGAACAAGGAAGGAAAGGGAGGCGCTTTGTTATTTGGCGCAAAACACAAAACCTGAACCAAGACGCTACCACCAAATTTACGGAGAAAATCAGACAAAATATTGAAACATCCTTCTTTCTCAGACACATTTACAACTCCTTCGCAGAAACTGAAGCGTGGTTGAGAAGCAAAGAAGAGGAACGGTTGAGTGGGGAACCGATTGAAAGACCGAATACAAAATGGGTGTTTCAAAACTTTTACAGTTTGGATGTAAAGGTTGTTATGACTCGCCAACCGTTGGTGGGAACATGCCCTCTTCCAGACTGGTTGAGAAACCTCGCGCACGGCCGAGGAATGGTAGCGCTGGATACCTTCCAGGACAACTTCTGTCTTTGGCGTTGCATTGCGGTTCATCGTGGTGCCAGACCAGATCGCTCCACACAAGTGGCACGCGCACTTGCGCAGGGTTTCTTTGGCACTCCACCAACTGGGCCCTTCCAAGATTGGCCCAAGACCTCACTTGACGAACTGGATAAAGTTGAGCAATACCTGAATCTGAAGCAAGGAAAACCCCGTTCCGACTGGCTTGGCGTCCGTGTTTTCGAGCCAGAACAGGTGGAAGGGGGGGGGCGAAGGGAGAAGGGGGGAAGGGAGGGGTGGTTTGGAGCCTAAGACGAAACGCGCCGTCAACCCCGAAAGACATTTTATCAATTGGTGTATTCAACAGGCACGCGTTTCTCATCAAGGACATCGAAAAGTTGGGAAAAACGTACGCGTGCAGACATTGTCGAGTAAATTTCACAAAAGTCAGCAACCTTCAACGCCACAGTCAAACCTGCGCGCGAGTTGAGACACAAATTGTGCGCCCAGCAAAAAAAGTTGACGCTCCTCGAACAACATTCGGAAAAGGCTTTCTTCCCCGACGAAATGCACTGTGGGACCACAGACTGGATTGAAAGAGAAGCCGCCCACCGAAACATTCACATTCACCACGCGGGATGTGGACACGGAGGAGAGCAATGGGCTGTTGGGATCCCTGTGGATGGGTTTCACCCCGCAAGCAAAACCGTGTTTCAATACCATGGCTGCTTCTTTCACGGCTGCCCGAAATGTTTCCTCGACCGGAAGACGATCGTGGACCGCAGAACCATGAAAACCTCTGAAGATGCTTTCAAACCCACCACCGCTCGAACCAAAGCGCTTCGCGCCGCGGAATTCAAAGTTGTTGAGGGGTGGGCGTGTGAAGTTGGGAGCGGTGGTGAAGAACCGCGGGCCTTCACTAAAACCTTTCCGCACGTGATCTTCTTCGACTTTGAGTCGTACGGCGACAATAATCAGCGGAAAGAAGCAACTGCTTTACTTACGTTGGAAAACACACACGTGCCGATTTCAGTGTCCATCGACACACTCGAACGCGAGCCCACGCACAGTTTGCGAAAGAGACCCCAAAGAGCTGGCGCGAAGTTCGTGGAAGTGTTGGAGCGGGGCGGGAAAAACATCCGGGAAAGGGTGAGAGCGGAGTTTATTCCTGAAGATTTCCTCCTGATTCCCAATTCACGCCGGGCGAAAATTGATGAATGGTGCGACCAAGTGCCTGTTCTCGGGTTCAACTCTGGCCGGTACGATTTGAACCTGATTCGTCAGCATTTCGTGGGAAAGCTTGCCGATGCCGGCGATATCAAAGTGGGAAAGAAAGCCAACAAGATAATATTTCTGTGGACAAAAGAGTTTCGCACTATGGGATGAATAGTTGCTGTCATCCAGTTATTATGAGCCCAATATAAGCCGAAATTTCAAAATAACCACCTCTCTGACTCTGATTTCGTCCTCTGTAACAACGTTGGGCATTCTGGGGCTCAGTCGAGCTACCACCCCTTCTAGCTCTAATTTCCTGTACTCATATTTGCACAAACCTTTGCGAAAATACTGATAGCATGTGCCTGACAAACAGAATCTTTGCTTAACCCTTTAACGCCCAGTGTACGATATATCGTACGGATTTGTACAACAGACAGGCCTACCGCTTTCAAGATTGCCCACGCTCTTAATTTTAGACCTGATTATTATGGTCTGTTTATAGTGTCAACCAGTAACTGTTTTACGCTTTAAGAGCCAATACATAACCATATCATTATTTGTTTTCAATAAAAACCCAAAATGGCCGTTTTATGTTAAAAGCACACATCTTTGCTTTCAATTCTTTAATTCAAAATCTCCTTTGGGTTAAGTGTCAACGGCACAACGCGCGGCTGCTGAAAATTTTTTTAACGAACGACTGAATGGCAACACAAAAGCTGTGGACGGGTAATGGTAACCAGTCGGTGATAGATAATCAACGAACGGAAAATGACTGGAATTCCGAAGACCAAAGTCAAGCAAACCGCAAGCAGATGACATAAACATCCACTAATTTGCATATGGTACCGCAAAGCGCATTTTGTCAGCCGAAACCACGAACGGGTTTGTTCGAATTTATTTTGCTCGAAGTGTAGCAGCTCGGAACAAATAAGAATAAATGAACTCTATTTTTCAGATGCTGTCGGAGATTCAAAATCTTTTGACCTTGAAAATCGTCGGCGGCGAACAGGAGATGCAAAGAGATGGATATCATTCTCGTCGCGACATTATGCTGGAGGTACATAGCGATATATTACCTTAGCTTTCGGATGCGTCAAAATAGATGAAAGCGAAAACTTTTACACAGCAGCCATGAAAGTATTCCTCAGTTAAGCCGTCTTGTTTATTATGAAGGTTTTCTTATCCGAAGGGTACAACACAAGCACACGATCTTGAAGCTGGCTCGGGGTCTTCGAATAGATGATGCTATACAAAAACTCTCGCCACTAAAGCCGGCGGCAGAAAGCTCCTTGTGCCAACTTTCCAACTGATCTAGTTTGTCAGATTTATCAGCTTTCTTCTGCTGCTTGTCCTGGAGTTTTATTCGCAGGATATCCTTCACATTTATTATATTTCGACGACACGTCCGCTTGTTCTATCCACATTGCCATCACCAAAATCCAAATATTTCCTCGTTTTCGTACGACCTTGGCCCTCGGCAATGTCCGAATTCTCTACAGAACGTTTCATTCTACAAGAGTTTACACGGCGAAGAGATCGATAAACCACCACAAAAAGAACCATAAAAACAACCGACCCAAACAAGAAAACGCTACGGAATGTCTGTTCATCATCTATGTATGAAGGCAGTATTTCAGGCAGTATTGCCAGCAGTATTAACTTCCAGTTAGCTAAAACCCAGTTTGCCTCAGTTGTAACTTTGGAATCTGAGGGGTCAAATTAGAAAGAAAAACCGATGAAGAAACAGAGACTGTCCTCCCCTTCGGCCGCCATTTGTTTCAGTGGCTTCGTATGCGGACGTCAACGAAAACAAGATCGTTTTCGCGGCAAATTCAAGTTCTAAAAATAAAAAGATACGGAACAGGATTGACTCAAGGGTACAATACATATGGAGGCTCCGGGTAATGGGCTCCTGCTCGACACGACCACTTTTGGCGTCCTAGTCGTTGTGAAATTATCTCTCACTTCTGGCTTCGTTTTGCCTCTACTCTCCATTCCAGGTTAATGATGCCAGGCTGGGAGCTTCTGCTTAGACTAATGTACATCGTGGTGATGGAATGACTACTTATTTTTGTGTAGTCTTGACATTGTGCCCTCCATATTGGATTTTGGAAGCGAAGGCATGTTCAATTTGATCTTTTCATTTCTTCTTTACACACAAATCCTATTTGCTCAAACAAACCGAAGAGAGACAGCTAACTGACAAGAGATTAGTTTTCGAGAAGGGAATTTTCAGCAGGAAACTAAGCGTTTCGACTAGACTGACTGACACGATTTTACATAAGTGTTTAGAGTGGTTGTTTTCGGTGTGAAACTCTCTGGTCTTAACACACAACAAGGCTTTGTTCTGGTGTTGCTAGTATTAAACAAACTCTGCAAATAAACTGATGTGAGAATCAACATTTCATATTAGTGATGTGTTTTCTTGGAATCAATTCATCATCCACTGTGATAGTCCTTTTCTTGGGTCGTCATTCTCCATTTCAATCAACTGGTCTTGAAATCTCGACAAATACGGTCAGTCGTCAAACCGAACGGTGCTGCCTTTGAAGCTGTCTCTTTTGATTACCGCAGTGAGAACAGGCGGAAAACCTAAGGTTAACTTGGGTTTATTTTGAAAAGCTTTGGATTTGTCATCCTACTGTCCGGGAACGTTTAGCACCAAGCGATTATCATCAGCAGCGGGTCGGGGTGCATCCAACAACGGTCAAAACGCATAAGACGTCCGCCAACCGGATGACACACTTTACAAAAGCATGTTTCAATCGAGCAAACGTTTAATACCATTAACGGGTTTGCCTTTATCAATAACATATATCTGCTAAACAGCTTAGAGTGGGAAACGCGACTGTTGGAGGGAGCATACTGTGTCGGTGACAGGTATCGGTCAGCTTCCGTTTAGACCATCAGGCATCGACCCGAAGATCAGAAGCAATGCAGCAATGCTAAGGTTTATTACCCAGCTTTCGATGGCTGTTTTATCGTTTAGCGATATTCTGTTGTGGCCGGTACAGACTACGCCTGGGCCATTTACTCGAGAACAACGAAGAAGCAAGGAGTAAGACAAAAATTTCCGTGCAAATTTATGGTAACCAAACACAAATCATCCCGCCCAGAAATTGAAGACGACGCAAAGAACAGATCAAACTCATTGACTCGTTACATTAGTAAAATTAAGACTCCTAATATTCATATTTTATTGTAAGCTTGAAAAATTGCCTTTGTTTTCATAAACTGATTTTCTTGGTAATCTACCAAAGTTTAGCAATAAAAGGAACTTGCTCTCTAAAGGGCCTCCCTTGGATAATTACTTTTTGGCCGTTGTTTAATCTATTTGGGTAGATTTCTGTCAACAAAACGCGCTTCTGAAAATGTTTGAAAACGCAGTATGAAATTAGTTTTAAATGGAGGTCTTTTGAGCACAAATGCCGATCTCGAAGTGGTCAATCGTCCAAGAATGTGCCCCTGAAAGGCCTTTGCCTCGAGGAATCAAACCCGGACGGCTAAAATTTTTTTCTTATCTTCATGGCTTTTGCATACAAACGAGCAGGTGGCTACGAGTTTGTGTGAATTTCGTAAAGCGAGGCACAATCTCTTCCTTCCTGTCATAATTGTTCCTCAAAGTGTTTTTAGACCGCTTTCCAAAACCAACATCGCTATAAATTTTACATTCAGTGAATGATGAAACTCTTCATTATAATCCCTCAAAGGAGAATGAAAAAGAGTGATCACCACCATTGACTGTAAAAGCCACTTGGGCACTCCTTTTCATTTGCTGCTGTAGCCCGACTCCTGGCTGCCTCAACGTGTCGTGTGCTATAGAAACTAACTTTGAAATAAGTAAATAAAAAACACGCGGTCCTTTTCAACCGTCTATGTTCACTTTACAAGTATGGTTTTACTCCGACCTTTATTCGACTGTCGATGCCGCCATGACTATTAATATGCCGTGTGTCGGTTGTGTTGACTTAAATTTGAAAAGGCCTTGAGTTATAAGCTGTGACATTTCTTCAGAGCACTGATCAATCGGCACACTTACCGCACAATCATAAAGTGGGCCGAGAATGTATATTTAAAATCAACGAGCTTCGCGAAAGCCATTTTTTCGGTCTTTTACGATGGGGAGAAAGCAAAGGGAAACTTTAAAGACATCGAAGAATGTGTGACGCCTATGGTGTTTACAAAAGGAAAAGAATAGAAAAGGCTTTTTCTGGGAAGATCACGCTTGTAGAAAACGGTATAAATGTTTTTAGTTTTTTCAAAGTAAATTAACGACTCTTCTGGAATCGAAGAAATCGTAACGGAGGGGCTTTTGGTACCTTAATTGCTGACAGTGGCTTGCTCGGAGGCAAAACATATTCCGATAAAATTGGAGAGCACAGAGCATCAAACGTGGACTAATTATTTTGAGCGCAGGTCAACTTTTTTCCCTTAACGGTGGGCGCGAAATGGCTTGCCGCCGAATATTTCGTTCCCTTTAGGTGTTTGAGGATAAGCAGTCCAAACGTTGTATATTTCGAGAGGTTGGATATTTGATAGCGACGGAAAGCGAACGAGCTGTCCAAAATGTTCACATCTGTCTGTCAGGACACGGTCTTGAAGAAAGCAGATGAAAGTCGACCGAAAAACAAACTTAACATACCAAAAGCGCTAAGGAAATGTGGAAAATACACCATCGCTCTTACGATTGCTCTATTGGACAATTCTTCAACCTAAAGCAATCTCTTGCGTGCAATCTCTTGCTTTCTGGGCCGCAAACTACATGGAACTTACGGAAGTCTATTGTAGCCCAGTTGAGATATATTTCTCTTGGTCAACATGCATTGGTTGTAAGATTCTGGGTCAACGTTTTTGAATCGAAAGATGTTTACTGAAGGACTTCGCTGTTCTTGTTCACCTTGAAGTTGTAACATCGACATGTTGTGAAGGAATACCCATCACAGTATCAGGTAAACTAGAATACCTGTTTGCCCATAATGGGTTGTTTGGTCTAGGCAGTGTCACTTACTCTAGCTAGCACACTTACACTAGTGGAAATTTTCGTTGTAGCTCCTTCAAAACGCCTAGAGCTGAGTCGCTCACATGATGAACATTGCTCTAGATCAAGTCATTTTTGAATGCTTTGTCAGCTTAGTGTTTATTAGTTTTCGCTTTGTGTACTGTAAACCTGTAAAGATTTAAGTCAATTTTGTTTTACTTTGTTGGTTTGCTTGAGGTCATCCGGTGGACATTTCGGCTCAAACTTGCTAATTTTTCCACCATTTTGCCTTCTTTACACACGAGGGTAAGTTTGCGTCACGAATAATACCTCGCAAAATTCTATGCCTCAGACATTAAGTGATACCTCGAGAATTGTACTTTAGAATTGCATGCTCAAGTGTGTAATCGACCCGCCTAGGCCTAGTAAAAACGGTAAATCATTATTACCTGACACCTAAATATTATGAAAATGTTTTCCATCTTCTCATCTCTCGAGTCAGTTACTCGCTTTTAAATACCTGATATAATACCACAACACCAACGATAACAATTAGTAAAGAACGTTTTTGCGAATGTAATAGCCTCTCACGTTGTGGAATTTTTTCTCGCTATCCAAATATCAAATAAACAACTTTTGCTTTGCCGAGATAGATGCCATCTTAAAACGCACCCCTTTCTCGTCGAAGTGTATTGTGGACGCCGTTAGGCTTTGCAGCGCTTGAAGGTCTTGAAAATGAGGTATCGACATTTTGTCACCTGAAAAGGTACGACAATTTCTGAAGGTTTTTGTCGCGCGCCGTAATATTTGAAGTCTGGTGGACGAGTGCTGCGCTCCGCATCAACGCACGAAGAGGACTCCCGCGACTGTCGTGACCAAGAGGCGATATTGGGTAGCTTGAATCAAGGCCCCGCTGGGTCCTGTCGAATCCCCGTTCAGAGCCCGATATAACTTTGCTAAAGAAGGTGAATCTCAAAAGACGGTTATAGCTCTTAGGGCATTTCATTTATCTCCTGCATACTCGCTTACGAAGCTTGTTACGTTCGATTTGTTTTCGTTTCGAAGCGTTTGAAGGGCGACTTCGCCCATGTGTTAATTCCAGATATATAAGAGCGGTGTTCTTTCGTATTTAAGTTTTTTAAAAGCTTCCTGTTTCTTTCAATATTTTTCATGAAAAACGTGTTATGCTAAAACGGGTCAACAACTGGGATCGAATACCTCAGCTGTTGCCAAGTTTTCATGCCGTAAACACTCTTTGGTGATAGCTCTTCACACGAACGTAAAAAAACGCAAATGGGAATAAGGGTCCATGGACAAATCACGTGCAAAGAATTCGAGTGTCTTTTACTAATCACCTTACGGTTTTATTTTCGTTAAAGCTTTGCAAATTCCTAGCATTATTTTTGAAGAACTAGTGGATTTATCTCACATGATTTAAGGTTCAATAAACCGATCCTTCCCGCTCCAATCTTGCATGGGGGAATGTTCAGAGGTTGTATTTTGAAAATGAGTTCTATAAATGAACGACATTGTGGTTCGTGACTGGAATAGTTTAGATTTAAACGCAAAGTGATTCCTGAAAACGTAGGAAATTCTGGTCATAGTCAAGCAGTCCTTGAAGGAACGCCCCACCAGGAGTGGAAGGAACCTTTAGTGATTGCTACCGGTAAAATTGCGTCTCAATTCCTCTCCATCGACGCCCAATTTTAAATCTTTAATAAAGGAGTATCATCTAGGTGGTACGTTCTTTTAGGTATCGCTTTGTAGCCAATAGAACTGAAACGGATATTTGCAATCTTATTACTCAAGAAGAAACTAAACACATCGGTTTTTGGTAATTGGGAAATTACTCGAGCTGTCTGTGTGAAAATTTTGATTCATTGACCTACTCGCAGCTTGGGAACTTTTTATCTCCCATTGTAAGGCATTAAGTAATGTAACATCATGGTTATTAGGGAAGTGAACTTGAAAAAATACAAAAAAAAACAAAACATTCAAGAAACATTGGTTACTAGTAACCTTTTCTTTGTTTATATTTTCTCACAAAGAACTGAATTGTAAAAGTTTTTTGAGAGGCCTCCTTTGAACCACTAAAAAGATGAACCGTTAATCCACGTCAACAAAAATAGAGCATTTCCAAATGTGTCTTGGTAGACAGCTATACTTGTACCAATCGGTGGAAATAAGGCAGTGGCTTACATTTAACCCGTAACATAACATGTGCTTTGTAATATTTTCATTGTCTATTGATGGTTGTTTGTGTTATTTAACTTTGAGATATTTTACTGGGCTGGCTTTGGGCTAAACTGTAAATCCGTTTCAGAGTGACTGTTAGTGCGGTTGTGATCTTCTATTTCAAGTCGACTTGAGCCAGATTTTAAATATAAGCTTATCTTTTGTGAGCGAAGTTCCTTCACCCTACTCTCTTTTCTCTCTCAGAACTTTATCTGCGAGGTATTGGGTGTGCAAACCTCACATTGCTGTCCTCAAATTCACGTACACGTGTAAAAACTGGAATCAAATATAAAGCCAGCGAGGCGATAAACACTTTAAAAGCATAAGCAGGCGTGTATTATGCCAAGGGGCAAAGTTTGTATCGTGTTTCAAGATAAAAAAAAATTGGCCAACAAAACGAAGCTGTGTATTTAGCTGGTGACCACGTGTGTATGAACTACACCCTTGATTTATAGCTCTTCTCTCGGGTAGCCTTTCATCCATGCGCTGCTGTTTCATATAGAGCGTTTTGGCTCCAGAACTGTTGCTGCCTTTAGAAGTGTCCATTTCTTTTCATCGTCGCCTGGCTTAAGTGAGAACTGTTTTAGTCTATGCGGTTTTTAAGCTGAGACATCAATACATATGTTGTTTAGTTAAGAGCGAATGCCTTTGTTCCTTTGCAGTTTACAGTCAACAATAACTTGTCTGCAGTCTGGATCTTTGGAGCTGCCGCCCTTTTTGTTGCTTTCTTCTTTTGCAGCAAACCTTTCGTCTGCTAACGTTTCGAGTCGATGAATAAAATCTTCGATAGATTACTTTTTATAACGCTACTCGTTTTGTCAATTGTTCTTAATTTCAAATTTCACAACATTTATTTTGTTTTAAGGAGGATTGGAGTGTCACGAAGCAATATTGAGACCGAAACCTGAGAAATCATTCCCTTATTCAAAACATGTTTATCTCCGACCTTAGTTAGGAAATAGCACCACGACGCTGAATACTGAGATCAAACCTACAAAAATCATAGTCCTTCGTATCAGCTGACAAAGTTAGACATGAATTAGAGAAAGATGCATCCACCCAAATACATGTTGTTTTATTTTAACTTACAAGATTCCAAGTGAAATCTCAGTTTATATACAAATTCTTACAATCGATCCAGAGAAAATACACAGAACTGCCAGTGTGTCAAGACTGAACGAAACTGCATGTGGCCGTAGTCTCCTCTTGTCATCAGGAAGAAGGTAAATACACTTGTAATATAATAGTGTTTAGCCAGAGAGTGAAGGCGTGTCTTTAGTTCACTTACGCTTTTCCCCTTACAACACGGCTTTTTGTGGAACTAGAACCAAATTCAATTCGATGAAAACATTGGCTAGACATTGTTAATTTCGGTTGGTGTTTGCCTACAATTAAGGTGTTTTGCTTTAGTTTTCTGTTGTATTTTGAATTGCTTCAATTTTGCCACTGAGGCCAAATGTGAAATCCAAGTGGTTGAGAGAGGAATTGTGCAGAAACACTCGGGCAAAACATGTGAATGTTGAGGTACACGAAAACAGAAAGCAATGCTGGTCGTAGCTCTATGTATTCTGTTCTGAAAAGCTAATTCCCATTCAACTGACTGAGACTCGCGTTTGTAGTTTTACTGTTTCAACAGAAGAACAAAATTCACCTTAAGTTCCCTACACTATTCACAAAACTAAGTCTGCTTAGCATTGCTTCATGTTAAATGAAATATTCATAATAAAAGCACATGGTGTTTGGTCTTGCTATTTTATTATTGAGTCATAAGAAGGATTGTCACTGCTTTTCTGTGGCACACAAGTGCTTCCAATGGATATAGCCTGACTCCTAGATTGAACGCCAAGTAAGCAATGGCCATGCGTTTGCGCACAAAAACCCCTGCATACTCCGCGCTGCTTTTAGGTCTGTTGTGGTCTTCAGCTTGTTTACCATTCCTTCATCATTTTCGAGGTATCTTGGGTTTTGCGGTTGACTAAGTCTCCTTTGTTGGAGACCGGTTAGCTCTGTGGTAGAGCACCGGACTAGCGTGCGGGAGGTCGGTGGTTCAAACCCCGGTCGGACCAACACTCAGGGTCTTTAAATAATTGAGGAGAAACTGCTGCCTTTGTAATAACATCTGCAAATGGTTAGACTTTCTAGTCTTCTCGGATAAGGACGATAAACCGTAGGCCCCGTCTCACAACTCTTCACAATTGATTCTGTGGGACGTAAAAGAACCCACACACTGTTCGAAAAGAGTAGGGGACGTAGTTCCCGGTGTGGTGGTCTATCTCTCATCTGATGATTAAATGCTCGGAGATATTAGCTGCACAAGCTACTCTAAAATCCGAGGGTAAATAATGTGATGTATGTATGTATGTATGTATGTAGGAGCAGTTATCCATTTTGTTGTCGTGTTGTCGCAGGATCTTGACATAATCTAGAAATCGCTTTCATAATATCAAAACAAGCTTAGCTATTTTGAATATCTCTGATAAAGCAGTCTTGCCTCAGACTATCAGTAATAAATTTAGCTTCAAACCATGACGCTCTTAAGGTTGCCAAAATATAAATTGACAAATTATTTCAACTTCCCACTTCGAAAAGATCGAAAAAGTAAACTGACAGGTTTACAGAAGTACTAGAAGCCCGATACGATTTGAATCGTCACGTTTGAGCGGTGTTTCCCCACAAAAAATCACTCCTTACAGTTACGTTTTTTGCAAAGTTTTTAATTTTTCCTCGTATTACAGTGTAGTACTTCTATGTTTACTTTACTTACGGTATGTAATAATACTTTATTCAAAGACTCAGTGAAATGTGCACGCAAAGGGAAAAAAATGAATCCTTCGTTTCGACGATCTGTGAATAAATGCTAACGCTGACTAACGTGTTCAGATACAACTCCCATTTTCAAGGGCGTAAATTACTGAAAGATATATGTCAATGTTTTGGGTTTTTGATAGGGGGATTTCTACTCACTTGATATTCAGATTGGAACAAACGCGCGACAGTCTTGCATGAACGGTTTACCCATGCTGGAGGAAAAACTGAAGAAGTTTAAAGGGATAAGTGCGCAGTGTCAACAAGGCAGTGGACAATTTTCTCTTTGCTTTGCAAGAATTCTATTCGCTTCTCAATCCACAACATCTTGAGAGGGTGTGTGGTCATTTCTTGCCCCCAAATTAGTTAGGTTTTGGTTTTAATTCTAAAAAACAACGATAGCACGCGGTTGGAAACATTTACTACAGCATGCGACCACTTTGTACCTATTGACAAACTAGGCGTGTCTTTGAAGACGCAAGAACGTGGATTCTCGATTGTAATACCAAGAATGACATCTTGCTTTACTTTTCAGCGCACACAAGCGAATTTACGATTACTGCTTCAACAACCACTTGATGAAAAACAAGACCCTGCTGCAGACGCAAGGAGAAGGAAAAGCTAGAAGAAGATTTGGAACCAGTCAAATTCACTTGAAAGCGCGCGAGTCTAGGTTTCTCTTCGGAACATAGACTGCGGTAAAGTCTTAGTAAAATTGAGTAATAAACGGCTTAAATTTGTTGCAACAGTCTTGCGTTTTTTGTTTTGTTGTGCTTGTTGTTGTTTTTTTTGGCTTTCTTACTCAGTTCTAGACTTGAAATGAACCAAAGTGGGTCTCAGGTGATCGAAAGCTTTGTTCTTTCTTAGACGTATTTATCAACGATCAATCGAATTTCTTCCTCCCTGCAAATTAAGAAATGTAGCGCTTTCAAACCCTGGCTGGACTGAACTGGGAACACGAGCACCGAAAAGATGGGTGGCAACAGATTCATCTCTGATAACTTTATTGTTAGTTGTAAGTTGAGAAAGGCCGTTATGACCAACAACATCGTTTCTTGTGCCACAGCCTGCTTGTTTGGTACTACTGGTGACGCGTAGGATTGGCGCAGTGGTGAGAGCGCTCGCCTTCCACCAATGTGTCCCGGGTTCGATTCCCGGACTCGGCGTGATAAGTGGACTGAGTTTGTTGGTTCTCTACTCTGCTCCCAGAGGTTTTTCTCCGGGTACTCCGGTTATCCCCTCTCCTCAAGAACCAATATTTCTCCCACACGGCCCAACAAGCTTACAGCTTTAAATCTTAACCGTGTATAAATAAAGTTTCTTTACCTTTACCTTTTTACGAAAGGGACAAAACAACTGCGACACACTGTTTCCCATGATTCAAATAAATTAAGATTGATCTTTGGATAGACCAAATAAACTTTAGCTTAAACACAACAGACATGTTCATTTTTGTTCCACCTCGTGCTACTAAAAACACGCGCGCGCTCATGGGAAACCTAACCCAGAAAACCTGGAGCGAGGCTTCTACCGGAAGTGACCTTTCCATCCTCCCCCCCAGAGAGTTTCCGGAGAACGAGCCCCTCTAAGAACAGTTCCTAGGTTCAACAAAACAACAACAATACGCAGTTTCTAAGCAAAAATGTCTTAAGTGTTTGGTGTCCTCATAAGAGCTCTACTGTTCATTCAATTAAGCAGACGCTTCCAACAAGCACAGCTTAGCAGCTGGGCGCATCAAGATTCCATTTGGAGTCTTCACCTCCGCCATACGCACTCTCTCATCACTCCTTGAGAAACTCTTGAGAATCCGTCCCAGAGGCCAATGCGAGCGAGGAGCACCATCATTCTTCAGAATGATCAGATCCCCTACTTGTAAATTCCTCTGTTCTTTATTCCACTTAGAACGGGTAGTCAGGCTAGGTAAATACTCCTTCCGCCATCGACGCCACAGCATATCAGCCAGCGCTTGCGCCATTCTCCACCGCTTACGGCTGTTAACTTCTCGCTCCTCAAATTGACCTGGAGGGTTGTTAGGAGATGCTCTTCCAATCATAAAGTGATTTGGTGTTAATGCTTCATAGTCGTTCAAGTCATCACTGGCTGAAGTTAGCGGGCGACTATTTAGTACAGCCTCGGTCTCAACCGTATGGAGTGTCTCCTCTGGCATAACCCGGTCATTAATGACAGTCTTCATGGCTTTCTTAACTTGCTTCACCAGTGACTCAAAGATTCCTCCCATATGAGGGGACGATGGTGGGTTAAAGAACCATGTGATCCCTTGCTGGGCTAGCTCACTTGCGATGCTTTCTTTATTTAATGACTTCATTGCCTCCTCTAGTTCTCTCTTGGCTCCAACAAAATTGGTTCCGTTGTCGGAACGCATTGTCCTGGGATTGCCTCTAAGGCTTCGAAATCTCCTCAAGGCCATGATAAACGAATCAGTACTTAAGTCTCCTGCTAGCTCTAAATGGACCGCGCGGGTGGTTAGGCGGGTAAAGATGCATCCCCATCTTTTCTCAGTGCTTCTTCCCTTCTTAACATTCATAGGACGAAAATAGTGCACTCCAGTGTTTGTAAACGGAGGCTCAAAACATGGAAGTCGCTCTCTAGGCAAGTCCGCCACGACAGGCACTTTAGGCTCGGTTCTCCTCTTCCTACAGTACAGGCAATCATTAACGATCTTCCTAGTAAGTGATTTTCCTTGGGGAATCCAGAACTGCTGACGCACAAGGGCTAGGGTATGTTCTCTCCCAACATGTAGATGCTTCTGATGAATGTCTCGTACCACGAGTTTTGAAATTGGATGTGAAGGGGGGAGAATCACTTGGTGCTTTGCCTCAAATGGTATGGGAGCTTTGTTGAGACGGCCTCCAACCCTGATAACTCCGCCTAGGAAAACAGGCTGCAGTGGGAGTAGTGAGCTGTTGTGGGGTAGTGCTCTGTTGGCTTGGAGATCTTCATAGTCGTCTTTGTACGACTCAATCTGTGGTAACTGGCATACACGCACACCAGCTTCCTCCAAGAAGAGTACCTCTCCCATGCGGCCATACTCGCACTGGGTGTAGCGGACGTCAGGACTGAAGCCTTCACTTCCAGCTCACCGTCGTCAAATTCTACTACCCTTCCGTTCCTTGGCCACTGGTCCTCAGAAAGCATGAGGAAGGCGGGACCACTGATCCACCGAGACGCAGGAGTCAACTCACACATTTCGATTCCTCTTGTGCAGTCATCGGCCACATTCATTGAGCCTGGCACATGGTGCCACTCCTTAACGTCAGAGGTAGAGGCAATTTCAGCAACTCTGTGTGATACATAAACGCTGCATCTTCTGTGAGTGTTCCTAATGTAGTGGAGCACAATCTCTGAGTCACTCCAGAGGTACGCATCTTCAACTTCGAAGTCGATTTCTGCCAATATCTTCAACTTCAGCCTGACTGCTATCACTGCAGCTTGCAGTTCCAGGCGTGGTATAGTCAAGGTCTTGATCGGGGCTAGTCTTGTCTTACTCATGATGAAACTCACATTCACACGTCCATGACTAATCGTTCGGAAATAGGCTACGGCTCCATAAGCCATCTCTGAGGCGTCACAAAAGACATGCAGCTGCACATCTTCGTATTCGTCACGGTGGAATCCATACCACCTGGGTACCGCAATAATCTGAGATGACTTCAAACCATCTTTCCAGCTTTGCCAGCTCTGAAGAATTTCATCACGCAGCTCTTCATCCCAATCAATTTGACGCCTCCACAGCTCCTGTACGATCAGCTTTTCATATGGCGCAGCAAACCCAAGGGGATCAAACACACTATTTGCGGCATTCAATATGCCCCTCTTAGTGTCAGGGAAGCCACTCTTCACTGGTTGCAGACATAGGAAATCATGTTCCGTGTACCACTTGACACCAAGAGCTCTTTCTTGTGGGAACTCATTACAATCAAGATCAACAGTGTTACATGCGACTTCTGAGGAGGGGATCGCTGCCAGGACCTTTCGGCTGTTTGACATCCACTTTGTAAGTCTGAAGCCTCCTGTTGCTAGGAGGTCAATTAGCTGCTTGGCTAAGTTGGCAGCTCCACCGGAATTTGGTTTTGAGGATAAAAGATCGTCCATGTAAAAGTTGCGCAGAACGGCGCGAACTGCTTCCTCACTGAAGTTCTCTGACTGATCAAGGGCAGTTCTTTGTAATGCATAGTTGGCACAACAGGGTGAGACAACCACGGCAAAAACATGCACTGTCATTTGGTACTCATCTGGTGGTCTAGTTTCATCTAAATCTCTCCACAGAAAACGCAACGAGTCCCTGTCTTCTTCACAAACTCCGACCTGATGGAACATCTGCTCCACATACGCCATGATACCAATATTTCCACCTCTAAATCGCAATAGGATTCCTATCAAATTATTTAGCAAGTCAGGACCAGTGAGCAGGTTGTCATTCAGGGAAACCTTGTCATACTTTGACGCCGCATCAAAAACCACACGGACCTTCCCTGGTTTGTTGGCGTTTAGTACCGCATGGTGTGGGAGGTACCATGTCTTTGAAGTCGTTTTCTTTGATTCTTCAGGCGTCAATTTCTTAGCATGCCCTTCACTGATATAACTGTTAATCACGTCCCGGTATTTCCTTGCCAGTTCTGGATTCTTCTTAAGTTCCTTTCAGTAGAATGGAGACGCGAAACAGCCATAGCACGATTGTTGGGTAAACTTGGCTCCTCTTTCCACAACAATGCTGTTTTGTAGTGGCCTTCCTCCTTCGCTGTGCTGCTTTCTAATATCGACAGCGCTCTTCTGTCTTCAGCTGACATGCCAGAGTCAGAGGGGGCTTGCTTGGTAGCATAGTAGTCTATCTCCCAAAACCGCTCAATTTGGTTCTGCAGTTGAGCTTCTTGATCAGTTACAAGGAAATTGGCATTGATTGTGTCACAGTGTTCACTGTCCACCTTTCCAAACAGGGTCCACCCTAAGGGGGTTTTTACTGCAATGGGCTCATCCCATCGACCTTGGCGAACGTCCAGGTGAATCAGTAAGTGAGCCATGTCCGATCCAACGAGAACATTTACATCGCTACCATCGAGTTCAGGAAGGTCAATGTTCAACAAATGGTTCCATTGTTCAGTCACTCTTTCCTTCGACACCTTGACGGATAGGACATTGGGTCTGTCAATCACCCACGCTCCCTGTACAGAAATCGGTTGCGGATGGACTTTAGATGACAAGGAGAAACTCACTCGGCTTACATTCTGGATCTTGACATCAGAACCAACTGTGTTTAGATTAATCTGGTGGGTCTCACCATCAAGTCGCAGGTAGTCTGCTAAGTCCTTTCTGATTAAGGTCGAGTCGCTCGCAGCGTCTAGGGCAGCATATGTGTTGACTACACCACGAGGACCATGGATTTGAACCGGCAGGACTTGCAGGAGGACCTTTCTTCGAGGCTGAACACTCACTTGATTGATGCTTCTCGAGACATCAGATGGAACCGCCAGAGGAGAACTTGTAGTGGGTACCTGAGGCTGAGCATTCTCTTTTCGGAAGATTGGTGACTGAATGTCAGTGCTTTCGCTGTAAGCTTAAATATGACTATGTGAGTAGCTTTGACGATCTTCATGCAGGAGCGTGTGATGAGGTCGGTTGCAATTCTCTCTGAGACAACGGTTGGTACTTGGGCATTCTTTCGATTGATGGTTTGCTTTAAGACAATTAAAGCAAAGTCTATGCTCCCATACAACTTGTTTCCTATCCTTCAAGGCTTTGGACTTAAAAACAGGACAAAGGGCAACACGGTGTCTGTATGGACAAACAACACACTTCTGTTCACTAGGATGGGCTGATTTCCCACCCTCCTTGTTGTAGGGCTGGATTTGAACGGCTTTAGGAGGCTTGGTAGTGGTAGCGAGAGAATGTAGCTTCAGATTTGACTTTGGTCTTGTACATGACTGCTTCTTGTGCAACTCTTCACATATGAAATCTTCAAGTGGGTTGCATAGAGTGTCAACTCTTTTACAAAGCCACCTTTCAAATCCTATCAAGGTAGCTCTCTCAGTATGACCATCAATATGTTCGTACCATCTCACTCTGAGGTTAATGGGTAACCGCATAGTGGCCCTGCTTAGATACTCTGGTGTTAAAAGTATAGCGGACTGACCCATCTTGACGCACCAGGTGGTACAAGCTTTCACTTGATAATAATAGTCACGCAATGCCTGTCTATCATGCGAAGTCACAACAGAGTTATCAAGCATGTTATTTAAGTAGGCTGATGCCACACTGCTGGGGTTCCCAAACTGTCGTTTTAGTGTTTTAAGGGCTGTTGGATAACTATGGCCAGCCACACCCAGACTTTCCACTGCTTTCTTTGCTTCGCCGCTGAGATTTTGAAAGAGATAGGACATTCGATCCGAGTCAGTCAGTGTCGTCTTATTATGGATCTGGTCACGAAATCGCTCAATTAACTTAGGCCACTCAATCGGCCTGCCTGTAAACTTGAAAACTCAAGGGGTGGCAAGCGCTGCTGCTCCTGTGCTCGAAGCAGAGCTATACCAGAGTCTGTCAGTGAGCCACTGAGATTTGCCATAAAGACCGTCTCCTGACCATCTACCAGCTTGTCAATGAATGCATCTACAGGTTCTCCTACAGGGTCTACTTGAGCTGGTCGACGCAGAGGGTTTGACTTAACTTGACTTCAGTGGGAAGTTGAGGTACTTCTGAGGTTTGGACCCCACAACGGTGTACTACTTGAGTAAGGATGTTTCAATGGACTTTCAAACTTTGGATCATCAGGGGAACAAGCTTGGAAACTATTACTAACAGCAGATGATGCACTAACACAAGTACGTCTCAACAATGAAGGAATGGCTTGAGGAGTTTGGCTCAGTTTTTCTGAACGCTCAATTTCAGGTTTTGTTGACCAAGAAACTAATGTGATAGGACTTGCGTATCCACTACTGTATCCAATCAATGGTTGGGGCGAGTGCACGTAATGACATGATGATGCTGTATTTGTTTGAGGATCTGACACTAGCCCAACAGGGGTGATTATAGACTGAGATACATATTCACTTCCTTGGCTGAACGGGTATGACTGAGTTGGCTTTAGGGTAGAACTGTAGGTAAGCATATTGGATTCACTGTCTTTCATAAGGGGTATCTGAACTGCATATGAGGTGCACCCACCACTGGTAGGTGCATAAAACTCTAAGACCTTTGGCGGTAAACACTTGGCCGTTGTATTTACTGGGGTATCTGCATACGAGACGACAACTTGTTTGTCATGTTGCAGAGATGTATGACCTGACGTTTTGTGTTCTTGGGAAACATATCCCGAAGTCATTCCAGGGTTCAACTCAGTACATGGGTTTGAAATATTATCCATACTTTCAGCATCAGTATTCACATTAGGACTTGGAACTAAACAATGTTTCAGAGATGTTACTGTTTCACTGACCTTGTTGTCTTGATTCTTTTCGACGTTTCTTTCGGTAACTTCTTGCCCTATTATTTCGTGTTCGAGTTGGGCTAAATCGGCTTCGTTCCGAGCTGAAATGACTGCTTTTTCGCTCTCTCTTTTCTTTCGAAGCAGCTCAAGCTCCCGTCTCCGATATTCAAGTTTTAAGTCCAACTCGCGTTGAGCCATTTCTTCGCTGAATTCCTCCTCACGAACTTTATTTTCTCGCTTCACTTGTTCGGCTAACTGTTTTGCCTGTAGGTTTGCGACGGCAGCTTTTATTCTAGCTTCTCGCTTTCTCTTAGATGTGGACGAGGACTTTGACCTTACGGAATCATTCAGACTTGAAACTTGACTTATCGAGTCTTCAGGCCTTACTTCGGGACTGTTTCGAAGCGGGGATATCACACATTCATCTACCAAGTGCCACGTACTTTTGAGGCTCATCCTCAGGCGGCTGTTTCCTTGAAACCGGCTCGAAAGGACCAATTTTGGATAGACCAAATAAACTTTAGCTTAAACACAACAGACCTGTTCATTTTTGTTCGACCTCGTGCTACTAAAAACACGCGCGCGCGCACTCATGGGAAACCTAACCCAGAAAACCTGGAGGGAGGCTGCTACCGGAAGTGACCGCTCCAATCTTAAAATCCAACTAGACTTAGACGTAAATAATTTTTATTTTTATTTTATTTTATTAGCTTCGCCAGAGACCTGGCAGGGACACTACAACAGCGTGCGCCAATTACTGTAGGCCCGTAACTGCAAATCCCTCCCCGTAACCACATTCTAGTAGAGACAGACAACCACACCGGGGACTACGTCCCCTACTCTTTTCGAACAGTGCGTGGGTTCTTTAACGTCGCGCAGAATCAATTATGAAGAGTTGTGAGACGGGGCCTACGGTTTATCGTCCTTATCCGAGAAGACTAGAAAGTCTAACCGTTTCAAGATATCATTACAAAGGCAGCACTTTCTCCTCAATTATTTAAAGACCCTGAGTGTTTGTCCGGCCGGGATTTGAACCCACGACCTCCCGCACGGTAGTCCGGTGCTTTACCACTAAGCTAACCGGTCGGCGGTCTTAGAAAATCAGCGGTTTTAGAAAATCAGCCACAATTTAAAACTTGCAAGCTGCAGTTTGGTGCCATTCGTGTTGTAAAAAGGAAGGATAACTTACGAATCTTCGAATATAGCGTGATAACAAAAACAAATCTAGAACCCGTAGTTACAACCGTTCAAGAAACAGGGAAATTCCACCGGTGTCAACAGTTTTTGAAATCAACAGAATCGGAGCTAAGTTATGGAACGAAATTCCTTTATCTTTAAGAAACCTCTCAAAAAATGCATTTAAAAGGAAAATTAAACAAAACCTCACAAATATCCTAAATGCTGAGGACTGCTACATTGATATCCCTGAAATTATCCTAAAAATAAAATCCTTCTTTATCCAGATCTCAACATAGATAGTCTAATAAGTATACAGTTCAGGCTAATTATACTTATTTAACCACCGTATAATAGCATAAATACTTTTATTTACTCGTTATGTGTAATCATTTATTAACTAAACTTATCTGTAACTTACTTCTTTAATAAACCACAAGATATTTTTGAAGTTCATTTTTTAATGAAAACATGTTTCGGATGAGACGTCATCCATCGTCAGTTGTACAGTAAAGAATAAAATGAAAATGACCAATAAATAGTGTAACAGAGTGAGATATTAACACGAATAATTAAGGGTAAACAAACTGTTTATACTAAGAAAGGAGACTAATTAATAAGAAAGGGATAAATTAAGGTGTTTGACCTGAGAATTTAAAGAAGGCTGCTCCCAAAGAATATGCATGGCTTCCTTGATTTTCAATTGGAAACTAGTGGAAGCGGAGTCGAGAATTCTAAAACAATCTTCAGAACAAAGGAAACGACAATTTTCAGAATTTTTCAGATGTTTGAAGATGTGGGAATGTTTGTCGGTGGAGAGATGTTTACGGATGCGAGTGGCAAGATGTCTGTTGGTTTCACCAAGTAACAGGCACTACAGCCTGCACATGAAAACTTATAAATGACTCG
>JAEMWC010000018.1:2180000-2257500 GCA_016490735.1 Pachyseris speciosa | reverse complement strand
TCACATTTCACAGGCCACAGGTACAGGTCACAGCTTTATTGATTTGATAACTAAGCCAAACAGTTTCTACACGTTTATTAATCGCGTTTCTTTTTTATTTGCAACAACAACAACGTTTGACAGATAAAAAGTACCCACCCGAAGGTAGCAAAGGCTAGTCGAGTCGGGTGGGTCAAAAGGATGTTTAAAATACAGAAGGAAAATAACACAAATTACAAAAATTAATTAAAAATGATTCAAGTACAGATTACAACTGGATCTTTTGACTAAGAACAAAAAAATAAGATAATTTACAGTAACACGATAATCTACAATAACAGCAGCTAAAATTTAATTCAAGGTGCTATTTTGGTTCAATAAATCCAACAGATATTTTAGCAACGATCATTTGTTTTAGGAAGATAATCATCTAAAACAAAATTTTGGATAGTGTTTAGGGCTAGGAGACACTTTCTGGCTTCTTTATTTTCTGTAGCACGATGACCTGTGGAATGCACAGCTTGAGATGTCGTTGTAAAATATTTTTATCCATTGCCGAAGCTGAGGGCCAAATTTATATACCTCTAAACATTTTTGCAAATAACTCCATTCAATAGAATCGAAGGCTTTTTCAAAGTCAAGGAACACTGCTGCACCAGGTATATGTTTCTGTTTTGTAAACACCATTATACTCAATAATGGCTTTGCAAGTGAACACCGTACGCTATCCAGAGGAGTTAGGCAAGGATGCCCTCTGTCAGGTTTACTTTTCATTATAGGTGGAGAAATTTTCGGCAATGCTATAAGAAAATCTACCGACATAAAAGGTATTGACATTGTACCCGGAAAAACAGTGAAACTTGCCCAGTATGCCGATGACACAACCATATTTGTAAAAGACGATCATTCCATACACAACCTGTTCAAACTACTCGACAAATTTGAAAGCCTTTCTGGCCTCCGGATAAACCAGTCCAAATCAGAGCTTTTATGGTTGGGATCATCGCGTCAACGCAAAGATAAAATCTTAAATCTTAAACTTAGCGAAGGAACTTAGCTTTTGGAATATACTTTTCTTACAATCTTATGATGAGCACGCAACGAAAAAAAATTTCTTCGATAAACTGGTCTCGTTAAAGAACATACTGAATATTTGGTCATCAAGAGACATCTCTATCTACGGAAAAATATATATAGTCAAAACACTTGCCCTTTCGAAACTCATTTTTGTCTGCAGTGTACTCGACACTCCAGTGTCCTTTACAGAAGAAGTCAACAAAATAATTTTCAGTTTTATTTGGAAGTATAAACAGCCCAAAATAAAAAAATCTACGATCAAAAAGTGTAAAGAAGAGGGAGGCTTCAATATGACTGACTTTACAGCGTTTGATAAGGTCTTAAAAATATGTTGGGTAGAGCAGTTCTGTTCTACTGATGACGCTCCATGGAAAGACATTCCTAGCTCTCTGCTATGAAACGTAGGTGGCACACTAATCTTCCAATGTAATTACGATATCAACCACATCAATTTAGATAAAACACTACCGAAGTTTTATAAAGATATAATAATCTACTGGCAGGAATTAGTCCACACTGTGCCTAATACTAAAGACAAAGTAGCAAATCAACTAATTTGGAATAATCGCTACATAAAAATAAACAAATATCAGTTTTTGGGATGTTCTTGTAAATTAGCTGCTATGATAAATTTCTAGCGTACCAAGTTTCTGGCAGTTGAAATGGGACAGCTACTCATTTATGATCTGTGTATGGAGCTAATGAGAATATCTAAGACCTACTTTATTACGTGAAATTTTCGCGACATGTTTATTTTGCGATTTCACGTGCGCTTATTTCGGGACACTTAAATTTCGCAATTTTGCGGGAATTAACTATTTTGAATCACTTTAATTTCGCGTTTTCGAGTGAGACACAATTTATAACTTGTCTTTGAACAAAATAAAACGGCTTCATCTGTTAACAAACAATGCAGCGGCAGATCTAAAGAACAGTAAGAATGGAAACATCAACAAAGAATATAGAAGCCACTGAGAGGTTCAAGCAGCCAGTGGAACAGCACGACAAGGAGCCAGTAAATGGGCGGTTTGAGGACTTTTTAAAAGAAATGTTGCTGCAGCGGAGAAAGAAAGTAATAGTGATGAGGAGGATCAAGACGTTACCTCAGAATAGTTAAAAATATGATTTCTAAAGGTTTCATCGCTAATAAACTCGTTCTTTCTTGATTATACAAGCATCAAGAGTTTTGCGCTTTCGGTTGTTACGCCCTGTATTTAACAATTATTCTACGAGGGCGCGCTGGATATGAAGTGAAAAATAACCAACGAGGCACGTAGCGCCGAGTTGGTTATAATCATTTCATATCTAGCAATCCCGAGAAGAATAATTGTTTGATTAAAAACTCTACGACGCATAATTGAGAATCTGAACAAAAAAAGTGAAAGACAGGAACTCAGTTCAGTTTAGGGTCCTTTTTGGAAAAAGTGCAGAGATTATTTGCTTTTAATGGTTGTAAATGGTCTGTAGTTTCGTAAAAAATATTCAAGCATTGCTCAAAGAGGGTGGAACACCTTTCGCGTAGATGTACGAGCCGAAGGAAGCGAATTTGTAATCCATCAAAACAACAGCACCGTGGGCGAATTTCATCAAAATGAAGACACAATTTCAATTTATTTGGACTGAAACAAAATATTTGAGGGATAAGATGTCCGGGTAATACTTCAAGAAATGGCTTGTAGAAATTTGTCTTGATGCGTGGAGCAAAAACTGGAACCGCGGCCGAACAGGAATACCAAGACGGCGATTCTCCTCGTTTTTTTAGAAAACATCATATCTGTGACCGGAAGGTTTGAAGCTGGTGATTGATACGTTGCATCGAGTACAGGTCAGAACATTTTCAATGTGTGTAAATTTTTTTAAAAGTGTCACTGATCCCTGGAAAGATTTTCATTAGTAGATTAGTGCTGCAAATTTTAGCTGAAGTTCTTGTTTGTTCAGTTTGTTTTGAATAGACTGGCCCGTGAGCATAGCTACAGATTGGTGACGTCGACACTTGTTGTTCAATACACGTTTTCAATTTAGTTTAGTTAAGTTCAAAAACTCGGTATTTCCGTAAAAAAGTGCGTTTTACTATTAGCTTTTACATCAACGCTGCAAGAAATTTTTTAACACGATCACAGCACTGTTTGTTGTCGTTCTAAAACACTCAGCAACGAAAAGTTGAATTCCATTTGTATTTCGGTTCCAGTTTCGAAATTTCTACTCGTTAATTCCGCCGCTGCGAGACGATTCATGTTTTAATGGTTGCCCTGTCGAAGGAAAAATTTTATTGAGCTTTCTCTGTTGCTGAGGTGTTCATTGACCATATAAGGTAGTGCAGGTATATGAGCTGAGAGCCTGTGTCCGGCTAGCCAATGAAAATGCTGGAAATCTGATATCCGTAGTTCAGTTTTTAATAATATGGTATAGGCTCTTCAGAAAAGTGAGCACCAACTCTCGAATGTCTTCATACTGTTTAATTTCATATTCGCGTCTGTTTATCTCCTATTTATACTGCGTTTTTTCACTGGAATATTACCTTAACACCTCTCGTATTGGTCAGCAATCCTGTAAACTGGTGAGTCAAGCCATTTTGTTTGCTTTTGACGCCTTTCTTGCGCAAATATTGCAAACAAACTAAATGAGTTTCGAGCGGGACGTTTGCTCGTGAAATGTTTCACGAGTGTAATCATATTTCTGTTTTGATTTCTTCTCTAGGTATGGCACCGGAATTGTGTAGTTGCTGGCTGTCCCAGCAGCGGGTAAAGGTTTAATAAATGTGCCAAACAAACCTGCAATGTTCATGCTTGTTTGAACGGGACACAGCCGAGCGATTGCCAGCCAACATTCAGGCTGTTTCCTTATCCCACGGAGAAAAAGGATAGCGAAGGAAGAAAACGATGGACGGAGAATATCAACAGGGAAATAAGGAAAGGAAAAGCCTGGACTCAATCCAAAGAAAATCGGTAGCCAGGATGTTATAGCATCACTTTTATGAAGCCAGTCTTTCAGAGTAGATGGATCTGGCAAATAAGATCCATTTCCCGAATCTAGCAATCGAGCTTTCTCGTTCGCAGTGGTTTCAATCCTTTCTTCAGGACAGCAATTCCCATTTCCGAGGCTGCAAATACAACAAGCAACCAGTTCTTGCCTGCACCCCGAAACTTTCAAGCCCCGTTTACGGCAATAAAGCTTTGGAGCGTCAGAACGCCAAGAGTTAACTTCGTCGGAATTAAATTATTGGCCTGAAATCATGACTTTAAATCTAATTTTTTCCCTCAAAATTATTCACAAAGCTGCACACTTGAATCTTTAGACGTACTTTGTTGATTAGGGTTGCTAGCAGATGAATTAAAGACGGAGAAATAAGCCAAGATACATGGTAAACAAACGCAATCTGAGTATTCTGAAACGGGAGATATTCACTTGGTGCTCACTTTTCTGGAGAGCCTATCCCATAATGCATTGCATGACACCGGAAGCGGGAAACTCTTGATGCTTGTATTGACATAATGTGAGTCACCTAATTTTCACGTCATGTTATGTTCGCGACACTTATTGCTCGCGCCACTTTAATTTCGCGAATCTTTTTAAATCACAAAATTCGTGAAATTAACTGGCGAAAATTTTATGTAACAAGACACCCTATGAGCGTTTACTCGGGATACCTTTGTGATGTAAAAGTCGGACCCACGCTTAACTATCCAGCTAATGATTTGCTTTTGGGTTCGCACAAGGCCTTTTTGTTCACTTTTAAGTGGAACATCTGGAGTTTACTTTGGCTCTCTCAAAACATTTTTCTCTTTGCTAAGCTTGAAAACATTCGCATAGACACTCCTCTGAACATATTGATTATTCAGAACTCGAAACACAAGGCGAATCGGTATTTTTTTGTATGTGACATGCTTCTCATAAGCAATCCAGATGTCACGCATTGTCAAAACAAAAACCCTCGGAATTCAAACTGCTCTATGTTCAAAACAAAGCGTGCCACTTGGCTGAAAACTGGCCAGCAGATATGTCTTTAAAATTTCATTTCCCTGATGAAGGTAAAACATCTAAGAATTCGCAAACTTGTCTCTAAATATAGAAGTGTCATAGCGATCGAGTTGTGATATCTTCCCGATCAAATTACACATAATCAACTTTATGCAAATTTGCTAAATATAGAACTGATAAGCACAGTACGTGCGAGGCTTCCAACCTTTTCTTAAATTCGGCAAACCTTTTCACACGGACAAACTCTACCGGATTAAATTGTTCACAACTTTACAAAGATATCGCAACATCTTCAGTAATCCAAGAAGCAAGATAGTCCACCACAAAGGCTGAACAGAAAGAGACTTATGAGTCATGTAGCTTAAAGCTCTTAATGGTGCAATAATGATGCAATGCTTTGCACTTTGGACTACGATGAAACACTGCCACGTGCCTTCTATTGTGCATTGGCCAATGAAAACACCGCCACGTGCCTTCTATTGTGAATTGGCCATCAAAACACCGCCACGTAATTGTTTTGTGCATTGTGCTGCACAGGGAAAAAAAGACGGAAATCTGACATGATTTATAACTCGGTATACTTACAGTATCTCGAGTAATGAGGTACCTGTCCCATGTCTAGCTACTCACAATAACATATGATTTGTTATTATGATGAAATACAGATCGTACCATTTGATTCAGTGAACAACTGATAAGCTTGGTTGGCCTGTGCTGCAAACAGCCCCCTCAAAGTGTAACTAGGTAACCACCCAAATTTATGCAATGTGCATTTATACATTAATGAGCATAATTTGGATGACCTTCGAAATAAAATCTTCCCAGAAATCCTAATGTTCATTATATGATCTCTTAATTGCCTAACAAACTTTGTAAAGGGCTTACAAGGTGATTTCAACCTTTGGGTCTACTGGACGAATTTTTCAGTGATGTGCATTGAAATGAAAACTATTGAGCATTAGTTTCCTGATGTGTTGTTTATTACACAAAGTGGCTCTAACTTTTGAGTCTGGATGAAATAATAAAGACCGCCAAGAATTTCCAAACAATTAACCGTCCTTTCTAAAGGCTGTTTCCTAACTTCTGTGTCTGTGGATAAAGACCTAAGCATTCAAGTATCGTCATCGTCGGTCGGCTGCAGCGCAGGCGGCTGAAAGCTTCCTCCAGCTGGCAAAGTTGGCCAAGAATATGTCCAAGCTACAGAGCGGTATGGTAGTGTTTACTACGCTGTATAGAGTGAAGATGTACAGTCTGTAAACGAAATCCTACAACGTAATTATTCGTGTAAAAGCCATCGAGCAATACTTTCTTGTGGTGGTTTTAACTTTTCACTCTCTGGATGAAATCGTGAAGTGTTATCATTCAATTGAAAGTTACTTTATAGCAGTAGTTTCCTGTGATGCTGTTTTTATATGCTGTCCAAGGTTGTTATAATATTTCGTCAGTTTCGTAGAATAAATCCTAAAGTGCAAACACTCTTATGAAAGCAATGAACCATGAAAGCCATTGAACTTTACGGTGCTGTTTATTACACTGTGCAGAATGGATAAACCTTTCTGCCCGTGGAAAAAATATTTTAAATTTTAATGATTCGTATGCTGTACAAGATAGTTATAAAATAACTCGAGTCTGTGGACGAAATCCTACCGGGTGACTTTTCCTCTAAGAGCTGTTGAACAGTTCTTCGAGGCAGTGCTGGTTGCTCCACTAGTGATCTTAAGCGGCAACCCCCCACTCCCTCCCCTTAGTTGAGTTATTAATCCTTGCTAATCATTTCTTTCTCTTAAACTTGATGATTCAGTGGTGCATCACAGCAATTTGTCGTTGATGGTTGCCAAATTCTCTGCACAAGTCTTCTTTCAATTGTTTTAATATTGTAACGGGAGAAACTGTACGTTTATCGCCACTGCCGTAATTAAATTCGTGCGGCAATTTTCATTTGTAAAACAAAAACAAGACCTTCTTGTGGCTGCAGAAAGATGGGCCTTTCACATGCAACAAAGGCAATAAACGATTAAACCAAACGTCCAAAGCTTCAATTTATTTAATTCACCTGTGCTGTAGAAGTTTCCACCACTTGAAAATAGATATCCGTTTAAAACACGCATCCGTAAATATAACAAACTTTTTGTCCGAAGAAAGAACTTCTTCCATAAAGATTGAGCTACTCGTTCCTCCCATTAATGGTAAGCTGTTCTGTGGTTTTTTTTTTTTGTTGAGCTGCGAAATGCCGTGGTAAAGTAAAAGCCCTTGACCCGTTGAATCATTTTGTTTTTCAACCACATAATTCAGGGCCTAACTAATCAATCTAAATCTCTTTCACGGGAACATATGAACCCACAATTGACCTGCTCCCTGACCAAGCTCACTTGGTTAGAGCATCGCACCGGTATCGCGAGGTCACGGGTTGAAACCCCGTTGAAGCCCTGGATTTTTTTCAGGCTTCTTTTCGCAATTGCATAAATTTTCGCTCACAACTGCGAGGATCATTTTTTATTTGATTTCATTTCCGCAGTTCATATTTGATTTATTTCATATATTATTCACACTCTTCTCTTTCACGGAACATATGAACCCACAATTCTCATGCTCCCAACATTAATGGCTTCATAGCTCAGTTGGTTAGAGCATCGCACCGGTATCTCGGTGTCACGGGTTCAAACGTTTATCAAAGTATCAAATCTGTGAAGCCGAGCACAGACGCTCTTCTAAATGAGGCGACTATCAAATCAACTCAAAATCAAGTAGAATCGAATCAAATAAAATCAAATTTTAGTTTTTGGCGAGAGGGGTAAACCGGTGTACCCGCAGAAAAACCTCTCTGAGCAGAGTAGAGAACAAACACACTGAGCCCACTTATGACGCCAAGTACAGGAATCGAACTCGGGTCACATTGGTGGAAGGCGAGCGCTCTCACCACTGCGCCAACCCTGATCTTCTACTGAACTAATATATTGAGGGAAAGAGAGGCTTTATTTTAACTTACATTTTCTGGTGTTCCAGTTCTTCGGCTTGTTTTGCCGAGTCCCAGTATTGGAAGTCCATTTTAATATAGAAACGACTGTTCAAGGTTCCCTAGTGGAACGAACGGTGTGAGAACTGTTAAAGGTTACTGATCGTTTCGACACAATGCAGTTAGTCGAATCGTTGCTACATTTTAAAACTGACAAATATAGTCTAATATTTTGATTGAATTTACACGTAACACCAACACTATGATACACAGAAACATCTAAGCTGATTTGTCAGCAAAATTCACTTTTAGAACAAGAAATAATCAACATTTTTGTACTTTGTTGTAGCGAAACAACTTCTGAACGAAGCGACATTGTAGTGAAACTACCGGATACCGTGTTCACGCGGTAATCGCAAAAATTTTAAAGAAATACAATACCATTCGATAAAATGCAATAAAAATACCGTGACCTTTTACTTAAAAGTAAAATTTCATACTACCTTGCAAAGAAACGAAGAAACCACGTAACCGACTTCATGCCCTGTCACCATGTGCTTCCAGCGTTCTTCTAGAAAGTCATGTTTTCGTGATTAACACCTGTTGACAGTTTTCATCGCCGAAATCTCCAGAATCACATTATACAGCAGAAACGTCGTTATTTCAATGCGCAGCAGTGAAAGTTTAGTTGAAAAAACAAGCTGGTAGCTTGCGGCAAATGTCTGTACTTGTGGAATTTGAAAGAAGAGCATCATGAATATTAATAATAATAATAATAATAATAATAATAATAATAAACCACCATTATGCAACTCGTTCCATGAATAATGACAAACACAATGATGTTTGAGTCTCTTGTTGCTATGGTAACAGAACAAGCTTCTGTCAGATGTCTTTAATAGTGCTTTCTCGGTAACAATAAATGAGCAAAAGCACTTAGTCAAGGGGGCAAGAAGCAATTTTTTACAGATTATGTTTGTACTGAGCTATGCTATGAAACCTAAACTTGTGGACTGAGTTATTTGTAGAGAGAAAAATCTTCAAATTTTCACTTTGCCAAAAATGGCTGTTTATGGCCTATACCTACCATCAATCTAAGGAATGTTATGAAAGAACAATTCAACAGATTGGCTTTATTCTGGAACATTGCATAGAATGTTTGTCTACCTCAAATTTGAGCCCTAAAAGGAAATTTATTACCTAGAGGAATAAATGATTTTATGCGCCTGGCAATGCTGGTTAATGTTTTACTGACTAGGGTCAGTTTACATACGGGACTCTAATTAAGGGCATACATAAGTGGAATAGGACAAGTTGCAGGCCTCTTTTTCTTCAGCTCCACGAAGGAAACGGTTTTTTCTGTTGAGGTCTTCCATTTGCGATCTGCTGCGGACATTGAAGGACTTGGAAGCTGAGAAAAAGATAAGTAAGACTATGTACTATAGTTGTGTCGAAGAAAATTGATTGCGTGCAGTTTCAAAACCGCAGCCTAGCGATCTATGATGGCTTCTAAACCACGCGCTCTTGTCTTAGGGCATTCATTTGTACGACGAGTAGTCGAGTTTATCGACCTCCAACAGGCAAACGATAGCTACCGCCGCGACCTTAACTCTCTGAAGCTTGCGATGTCGAGATTTTCGGTGTTGGCGGTCGCACGGTCGATAAGGTGATTCGAATGGATCTCGAAGTCATTAAGAGGAACGCCCCCAATATCGTGGTTTTGGAGCTCGGCTCGAACGATATTTGCGACAGTCATTGCGATGCGGATACAGTCGCGCTTTCCATAGTCGCCCTTACCGAATTGCTGATCAAGAGCTTCTCTGTACCATTTGTTGTGGTTTGCCAAATACTCCCAAGGATGCACACTCCATTCGAGGGATATAATGAGCGGGTCCAAAAGGTCAACACGCTGCTCCGAG
This sequence comes from Pachyseris speciosa, assembly GCA_016490735.1. Lineage (NCBI taxonomy): Eukaryota > Metazoa > Cnidaria > Anthozoa > Scleractinia > Pachyseridae > Pachyseris > Pachyseris speciosa. The sequence continues at coordinate 2,247,594 of JAEMWC010000018.1, read as the reverse complement.
AAGCACTTCAGAACATTAATTCCGCTAAGTTTTGGCGGCATCGGGGCCTTGTTAATCCCGCTAAGAACGTCTATGCCCGTGATGGCATTCATTTAAACGATTTGGGAAACGAAGATCTGTATAGGAGCTATAGGGGAGCCATTCTATTCGCATTATCCCAATTTAACTAGAAGGCCTGAGTCAACATGCAACTTCCTTACCTCTTGTGGTGAGTATCAGTTAATTTTGTGGTGACTTGTAGGAGTGACTCACAGTTTTTAATTTCAATTTATGAACCTGCCATAATTCCCGCACCCACCCCAGCATATGAGCACTTTGAGGCCCGCTTTGTTTCTTTGTATTTGTGTTATGGGTGTGGTTGTTTATAATCAACCAACTTGAGGATTGGTTGGGGGCCAGGCTGGTCAGCATGGGTCATGAAATACTAGCGGCCTGAGTAGTGCTCTGTGCCATTCATGACCAGGTTGTGCTGTTGCATCCTCTGGTATGCCTATTACAATGCCTTTAGTTGTAGTAGTAAGCTTCTTCAGTGTTATACACTGTAGTAGTAGCCTGAGCCCTCTTCCTTCCGATCTTGGATATCTTAGAATATCCTGTGTGATCATGGCTGTTTGCCTAGATAGTTTTGTACTTGATTTGTACGTGATATGCTATCAAGTGGGTCTCGGGAAGTTGTTGCTCCATGATATAATTTATGTGAGGGGAGGGACTAACAGGTGCTAGCAACTTGCGATTTCATTTGCCTCCTTTTTCTTTATACCCTCTTCTATTTGTTACCCACAGAATGTCTAAACGGACTAGTTTTCAGGCAAGAGCAGCAAAACGAAGGAGACCTGCTGGTGTGTTAGCTCCTCATCCGTCTTCTTTACAGCCTTCCTCCTCAGCCACTAGAGACCCCAGTCCTGCTTCAGCCGGCCACAGCGGCTCCTCATCAACAAGCCAAGGCAGTAATGTCCTTCCTAGCACAAGTGGAATGGGACAACTATCGCCAGAAGTTCTTAGCGCCATCACTAGGGCGGTAATTCAGGCTTTGCAGTCTTCCTCTTCCTCTGGTCCTACTATACAGTTTGTCCCTGACCCAGCATCTACCACACCACAGGGTACGCACCATGCCACAGAACAGCAGGGCCCCTCATTAGAAACCACAGTGCAAGAGTCAGTTGATGCTGTAGTCCAGAGTGTCATTGGCCGTCAAGACTCACAGGGATCCCAGAGTAAGAACACTTTCTTATCAGCAGTTATTCCTTTAAGTCATAGAGTGCCTGATAAACTAAAAAACCAAATATGGGCTAATGAATATGTCGATTTTGCACTGCTGCTCCACAATAGTGTCACCAATCCTGCAGAGGAGCAGTATACTGTCAAACTAGACACCTCTCAAGAGGGTCAGCAGTCTTTAGTTTTGGTACCAAGCACTAAAAGGCATCCCCTACACACGATTGACCAATGGATGTCAGCATTCCACATCTATGTTTCCATTTATGCAGAGCGTGTCCCTCAGGACACACCTGCTTTAATGAAATATGGTTCTATTGTAAAGGAACTAGCCACCCTAGGGGCTAATTGGAATTTTATGACGAGAACTTTAGGAAACTTAGGGAGTCGCAAGGGGTGCCATGGAACCAAGTTCATTCCGAATTGTGGCTGAGGTCCCATTCCTTTCGCGCCAAACCAAATACCCAGCCACGGAAATCCAAGGTCGACGGCCCCTTCATTCCCAAAGGTTACTGCTGGAAATTCCATAGAAACCTTCATTGCCCCGGGTGCTCATTTAAGCATCAGTGTTTTCGATGCGGGCAGTCACACCCCATTGCCAAATGTTCCCAGCCAAAACCCCATCCAGGTCAAAGGACAAAGCCCAGTATTCCCCCGGTCCGGAGCACTCCCAACACCAGTCAAAGTTGAGAGGCTGGCCTATTACTTAGAAGGATACAATGTCCAAATTTATGAGGAATTGCTTTCAGGTTTTTTGCACGGTTTTCGTTTACATTTTCATGGACCACAAATGGGTCACGTTTCCACTAACCTTCTTTCTGCAGCACAACATCCAGAAATTGTTGATAGTAAACTAGCCAAAGAGGTGCTTGCAGGGAGAATACTAGGCCCATTTAAACATCCCCCATTCGAGAATTTCAGAGTGTCCCCCCTGGGGGTTATTCCTAAAAAACAGGCTGGTGAATACAGAATGATCCATCATCTCTCTTTTCCCCATGGTGGCTCGGTCAATGATTTCATTCCTTCTGAGTTCTGTTCAGTGCACTATGCTTCCGTTGATGATGCAGTGCGGATAATAAAGAAGTTAGGAAGGGGTTGTACTCTGGCTAAGACTGATGTTAGGAGTGCTTTCCGCATAATCCCGGTACACCCTAAGGACTACCATTTATTAGGGATGAAATGGAGGGATGAATTCTATGTCGATTGCTGTTTGCCTATGGGGCTAGCAAGTTCCTGCAGAAGTTTTGAGAAGCTTAGCACTGCAATGGAATGGGTGGCTCGGAACAAATTAGATATACCATATATTATTCACATTTTCGATGATTTTCTCATTGCTGCAGAGTCCCCTAGTAATTGCAGGACTAGCCTTCAAACCTTCTTGCACTTCTGTGAGGATTTAGGAGTCCCCATGGCCCCTGAGAAAACAGAGGGCCCTGCCCAGGTATTATCATTTGCAGGCATAGAATTGGATTGTAATAGGCAAGAAGCTAGACTTCCGAGGGAAAAAGTTACCAAATGTTTAACAGCAATAGGCCAATTGCAAAGCCGGAAAAAAGTGACCTTGAAAGACCTCCAATCCATTATCGGCCTTTTGAACTTTGCTTCTTCAGTGATAATTCCAGGCAGGGTTTTCCTGCGCAGGCTGATTAATCTTACCATGGGCATAAAAAAGCCCCATCATTTTATCCGCTTGACTACAGAAGTTAAAAAGGATTTACTAATTTGGCAAACCTTTTTGGCATCTTTCAATGGTAAGTCCTTTTTCCTTGAGGAAGGCTGGTCTTCATCTTCCAGCTTTTGTTTTTATACTGATGCCGCACAATCTAAGGGTTACGGTCTCATTTTTGGCAAACAGTGGGCATATGGCAGGTGGCCAGAGTCATGGACAGAATACAGTATTAGCTTTCTTGAGTTTTTTCCCATCGTCGCTGGCCTCAGCATTTGGTCTCACGAGTTGAAACACAGGCGTGTGCTTTTCTTCACTGACAATGAAAGCATTGTTCATGTTATTAACAAACAAACAACGAAAGATCGTAAATTGCTTGGGCTGCTGCGCACCCTGGTGCTCATATGTTTGAAGAACAACATTCTGTTCAGGGCACGCCATATTAGGGGAACAAAGAACATCCTCGCTGATCACCTCTCTCGTTTGCAGTTAGAGAGATTCAAAGCTCTGGCACCCGATATGAACCCGGTGCCAACATCATTGCCAACTCACATGGTACCAGAGAACTGGGACACACACTAAGGCTGTTGCTAGGAGCAAGTCTGAGTACTACTTCATTCAATACTTACCGCAGGCCATGGCAGCTATTTCGCCAATTCTGCTCAGATAGGCTACACATTCAGGGCCCAATTTTCCCGATCTCGACTGAGCAGTTGGCGCTTTTTATAGCTTTTCTTGCGGAACAAAAGTATGCTGCTTCAACAGTTTTAACCTACATTTCAGCATTGAGCTTTCCCCATCGCTTAGCTTCCCTCCCCGACCCTACAAAAACGGATATGGTTCAACTAGCACTGCGGGGTTACAGTAAAATGAATCCTTCTCAGGACACTCGCCTCCCAATCTCATTGCCTCTCCTTGAAAAAATCATTTCTGCATGTGACCACACACAGTCATCGGTGTACAGTAGGAAAATGACACAGGCTATGTATGCTATGGCTTTCTTTGCAGCCCTTAGGGTGGGCGAAATCACTTGTAGACCAACCCAACCTCGGGGCAATGTCATTCTTCTTAACCAAATTGTTTTCATGAAGAATAGGGAGGGCGTCGTCAGTGCAATCAAAGTCACTTTAAGGAATTATAAGCATAGTGACCCTGCTGTTCCAGTAGATATTTTTCTCTATCGGGAGAAACCAGTGTGCCCTGTTTCCACAGTGCTTGCATATTTAGGGCTCCGGGGTATCTTTCCGGGTCCCCTGTTTTGTTGGCCAGATGCTTCGCCAATTTCTCGCACTTTTTTCACTAAGCCATTATCGGATGCACTTCATTATTGCAACCTTGACGTAGAAGGTTATAAGTCTCACAGTTTTCGCATTGGAGCAGCTTCCTGGGCAGCAGCCAAGGGCATGTCGGATGCGCAGATTAGAGCTTTCGGCATGTGGAAATCCAATGCCTTCTTGCGTTACATTAGGACTCCTTCTTTAGGGTCAGAGTCTTAGTATCCAACGGCTGCCTACCATATGCTCACAGTGGTTACTATTTCTACCTTACACTTATTTACCCACGGGCACAGCTTTTGAGCAGGGGCCAACTGTCTGTGCCCTAGGGTACCTCCTTATTTTAAAGATTATTCTCTCAGTGCTACCAGGTGTTTTGAGCAGGGGCCAATTCTCCTGGCACTGGGGTTGTACATACACATATACTATTAGGGCTCCAACTGCTGAGGCTCTCAGTTGTGCCGCAAGTGTCTTTATATTCATGTTCGGCCATAAATGTGCATTCTAGTCAAATCCGTATGCGGCTGCTTTCGCACCGACCATTGCGTTTGTACGGAGACATTAGGATTGCACACTAGGCTTTACAGTCAGAAAGGTCACGTGGTCGTTAAGGTATTATAATGCTTTGTACTGTTTTATCATGTTTTGCACTGGGTGAGCAGGGGCCACCCAGCTGCAGGCTAATTGTTAAGTTGTTTGCTGTGTTTCTATTATCCATTGCCTTGGCTTCGGGTGGGGCTGCCCTTTCTCTGTGGCTCGAAAGGGCTTTGGCGGGTTTGCCCTCACCTTTGCTGGAAATAAATTGGGGTATCAGATTTCATGTAATTTGGTTTAGTTGTTATGTAATAAACGGCCATGAAGGTGGCCAAAATATGGCAAATCATGTCTCAATTTTTATAGTTAACTCCAGCAAACAGAGCTCAGCCAAGGCAATGTGTTGTATAATGGTTAGGTTAAGCGAGCCAGAGGCATAAATGCAAGTTAAGGTAAAAGCATGGAAAGTAATTAATTTTTGCCAACTACAAATTCCATGCCAGTTTCAAATTTCAACCGGCATACGGTCAAGAAGAAACTGCTGTGGTCAGGTTTTTCCATCTTTCCCAACAATATCAGTGCAAAAGTGTTTGTTACACATGAAGTAAAGTGAAAAAACTCAAACAGGCATGATAATGCATTTCTCCAGCAAGGTAATAGCATAGAAATGGAATGGAAACAACATATCAGCTCCAAAATAGTGCAAGAATTGAATGAAAATCTTATCTCGCGAACGAGCAGTCTGGACAAATCTTTTTTCAACTGAAACCTTTATTCACTTTACTTACTTTACTTTATTGAATTCGTTGCATTCATATAAATAAATAATGGATAAAGAAAGAAATGAGTAAACATTACAAAACAGCTCTTCTGCTTCAAAATTAAAGAGGAAGCTTGGAAAATGGGCAAAAAAGACCTCTATCAGCTCCCTTTTTATCAGCAATCTCAACCAAGCAGTCAAATAGCAAGACTCTGACCTCTTTGCATCCTGGAAAAGTCCACATGTCTTTGAGCGGTAAAGGCTACTCCAAAACAATTTACCATTTTCTTTTAAGTCTCAGACCAGGCTTCAATCCTGCACCAAAAGTTGTTCGAGCACCTTCAGCATTCAGTGAAACTTCCGCCAGTGAAGATTGGAGCCTGGTGAGACAAGGCACATCTGCTTTTAGGCTCCCGGCTTGTCCATTCTTTGGAATGGGCAAGGTTTAAGCCTTCTCAGCCCTTGACGATGAGCTCTGGCATCAGCAAATGACCCAAAACACAGTAATTTAGGGCAATTTTCACACATTCCAAGGTAAATCGGCCGACCAGAGAGTGAATTCAAAGGAGTCGAGTATAACCACATGACCAGCTGTCATGTGACAAGATACAGTCCCCAATCAAACTCTTTGAAGACGTAATAGTAGTAATACCCACCCCAACTCACTTTAAGCAAAAACTTATGATTTCCATACATTTCTATTGTATAAAACCACGTTAAAAATTATTATTATTATTATTATTATTATTATTATTATTATTATTATTCAATTTGTCTACATATGCCTTCTAGGGCCAGAACCAAACCATGGTTCTAAGGCACTAGAGGAGTGTTTGTTCGAGTTACTTGATTGAGAGGACCTCTCTCAGAATGTGTGCTGTTCCCAGAAGTGCTGTTTTCTGGATTTCATGTAGTTTGTTGTTGCCTGGGATTTCGCGCAGCTGTTTTTCAGTTTTTCTCATCTGTCACATACGGGCTATTTCTATCTCCAGATCTTTGTATTTAGACAGTTTCTCTGATATTTTAATGGAAGTGTTTTTATCCGATGGTATGGCCACGTCAATTAGGGTACACTTGTTTTCCCGCTTATTCTTGATGACAATGTCTGGGCGGTTTGCTGCTATTGCTCTATCTATCTGGATGGGCATGTCAAACGGGATAGTGATATCATATTTTTCTACCACTGGTTTTGGATCGTGTTCATATCATCTATCTATAGTGTCCACATTGTATTTCCTACAGATATTCCAATGTAGGTGAGTTTCAACCTTATTGTGCCAATGGATATATTCTGTCTTTGCAAGTTCTGGGCAGCCTGATATAATGTGATCTATGGTTTCTTGGGATTTATTACAAAGGCGGCAATGGGGGTCAGTGCCATCTTTTATAATGTGGTGCTGGTACGCTCTGGTGAGGAGAGCTTTGTCCTGCGCCGCTGTAATTAGTCTCTCTGTTTCTGATTTGAGCCCACTCGACTTGAGCCACTGGTTTGTCAACTTCATGTCAACATCTGCTTCTCTTATCCGTGAAGGGTATCTACCATGCATTGGGTTTCTTCCCATCTTTTCTGCAGTTGTTGCTGGCCTTGGTGTTTTGCTTTTGCCTTGATTTCCTTTGCGTGTAGAATTGCCGTTTCATCGTCTCTAGGGGTCGTTTCTTGAAGATCTAATTCAAGTTTGTACTTTTCAGCCTCTTTTGTGATAGAATACAGCTTTTTCTTTTCTTCATGTCTTTGGGGCAAGTGTAGGAGTCGATCGTTGCTTGATGTCAAGTAGGCATCTAGGCCAATAGTGGTCAGTTCTAGTTGGGCAAGGCCTCGTCCTCCGTCTGCTCTTGGGAGATATAATCGATCAATATCAGCTTTTGGGTGATGCATTTTTGCCGTCGTGAGTAGCTTTCTGGTTATAGTGTCTAATTTCTTGATCTCAGATAATTTCCAGTTAATTACATTAAAGCTGTATGTGATTACTGGTATAGCTAAAGTGTTTATAGCTTCAATCCAGTTGGTAGCGTCAAGTTCACTTTTCAGCATCAATCTGGTTCTTCTATAGTATTCTTTCCGGATCTTCTCTTTCATGGCTGCGTACTGAATGCCATCTCCCTCATTTACTCCCAGGTATTTGTATGTTCCTTCTTTCTCTAGTTCTTTTATGGTGGTTGAAGTGTCTAGATCTAGATTTCTGGTGTTTTCAAGCCGACCTCTTTTGAAGGTTGCTTTTGCACATTTCTCTAGGCCCAGCTCCATTTCAATGTCATCGCTGAAGCTTTTTACAATGGTAAGGACTCCCGTTTGTTGGTCGTCGTTTTTAACAAAGGTTTTCAGGTCGTCCATATAAAACAAATGGCTTGCTTTGTTATCTAGGATTTCATATCCATACGTAATACGTATATCCATACGTAATAATAATAATATATATTTAGCCAAGCCTAAAAGCGGAGCTCCAAAAGCATTCTTTTTCTACTGGCATTTACATATAGTCTGCTTGTCATATCACCCATCTGACCTCACTCAAGCTACAGACCCAATGCTGTAGAAAATAGTATGGAAAGGTGATCTGAGCCAGTGGCACAGTGGATTTGGACCCCACGTGGATTTGCACCCTCCAGTCCAGATCTGCTTGTGGATCAGATTTGGACCCCCTAGTCCAGAACTGCTAGCAGATATGAATCCCCTTTTACGAATTTGGACCCCCACCCCTCCTAAAAACAAGCGTTCTATTGAGTAAGGTAATAAAAATTCCTTTCCAAACTGAGTTTGGAGATGTTAAAAAAGCAAAATAAAAATATTGAGGTAGGTTTTTTTTAAAATAATCTTTAATACCTTGTGTAAAAAAGAACCTGCAAAGCTAGTTTTCATCTATAAATTTTTAAAACAAAACATTTCTTAACATCTTAGAGCAATACCTAAGGACAGGTCTGTTTCCCCGTTCAACTGTAGGCAACTTAGTTACATACTTAGCTACTTAGGTATGGTTTAGAGCCACTAGAAATTGGTGGAGAAGCCTGGTGATTGCTCCTTGGAATCAGTATCACATCAGATATATAGTGATTCAGATCATCACTTCATAATGAATGCAATTTCAATTATCCACAGCCTCCCATGAGACAGTCAGAAATCGGAAATTGTGTATCCTCTGGATATATGTATGCCTCACAAAAATTATGAAAGAAAGATACATGGAAATCAATAAAAATATTTAGATGCCATGAATTAAGACCAAGATATTTATTTTGATCAATTACTTCTTGACGTTACTATCACAAAAAAAAAACTTGCTTCTAACATTAAGTTCATCACTCAATGCACCTACAGTGTTTTCAAAAAGAAATGCAGCTGCTCTTAGCTTCTGGCCAGTTAAGTGCAAGACCAAACAACTTGATAATAATATATTGGGCATTTGGTTGATACCACTATCAAGGTGATTCATCAAAGCAAAAGTGCTGGAAATCCGTTAGCCATCTTAACTTGATCTTAACATACTTCATCAAACATCAGAGATTCCATTAAACATTAATGCCAAATGTCATCCAAACATCCCACAAGATTGGTGTGACCAGCTACTAATAAAATTAATTGAAAGACTGTATGCAGGAGGAGGAAGTCCAAAGGATGTGTACATTGATGAGAAAGAGCTTACTTTAAGTTTAATTTTAAGTTTTAAGTTTAGTAATACTTTGTCATGTGAATACAACTAAGTTGATACAAAACAAAAAAGTGCATGACTGGAGAATAATTAGGAGAAACTAAATTCCCATACAAAGAATATTATCTAATATTACACATTCTAAAAACTAAGAGGTGAAATTTAAACGTGGCCCAAAGCTAACCTAATCAAATTAAATCAAATACTTGTCTCTTACAAGTCACCCCTGATTTGAGATTGAGACTAAAAATCATGAAGTAATCCAAAGCCAACCTAATTAAATTACATACTTGTCACTCACAAGCTACATCTGATTTAAAATTGACACCAATAATGTAATAGATAGGACTTAAAACTGCTTAAAGAAGGTGCATGCATGATGTTCGATGGAACACCATTCCAGTCTGTTATGTAGCGATTAAAAAAAGAAAAGCTGAAGGCCATATATATATATTTAGCCATGCCAAGCCTAGAATCGGAGCTGCACACTCTCACCGAGCAACTTCGCAAGAGTTTATTTGGGCCAGTTTAATTTGTGTCCAAAACAATTGAGCAGCAGCAGGGAAAACGAAGAGTTTTCGATAGTAAACGTTTGCAAAAAGAAAAAAAAAAAAAAACGACGGACATTCTTGAGTCTAACTACTTTGAGATGAAAGCGTAAAGGGATTCAAAGCGGATCAAAAAAACAAAACAAAACAAAACAAAAACACTGCAAGCGAACAAAGTACGATGCCGGCGAGTGTTTGCTCGAAGAAGGAGAAGTGGAGAAATTAAACAAGACTAGCTAGTAATTAAAATAGCTTGTAATGATAAAGCTAGGAAAATCGGTATTTATTTTGACATAAATGCCCCTAGAAAAAAAAATAAAGGGTACAAACTCTTCGTTTACAGCAGTCAACAGGAATTGACCGCGGTTCAGAAACAATATAACAACAAACATAAGACTTATTACAAGAAAACAAAGCACAATATGAATAATATTTCTTCGAAGATTCTTGGAGAAGGTGCAGAAATCTTGTATTAAGCTAGAAAATTTCCTTAGCAGATTTGACATAAATGTCCGTAGAAAAGACAAAAAAAGAGGTCCGTACCTGATCGTTTAGAGCAGTCAACAGGAATCACTGAGACAGCAATCACTCGGAATGCGACAGAGCTGAACAATAGAGCCATTTCCCACAAATCTTTCCTTGGCTTACACAAAACACTTAAGTGCTTTGATGGTTTTACTGTTACTTCCCATGTCTTCCGAAGAACCTTCTTCAATTAATGATTCTCAGTGGCAAAACATCATCCAGATAACGAAGAAAGCGCTTGCCAAACCAAACGAGCATTTCTCTCGCAGACCCGTCCACTTTAAAATTTATCAAAACCAGCCAGCCAGTCAACCCATTTCGCTGTTTTTAACATCCAAACGCTGATTCTTACCGGTTCAAACAAACGACATGTTTAAAGACGGCGAAACTTAATTGTTGTTTACAGGCTGCTTTCGACGAAGATCTCTTAAAGACTTGACGAAGTGAAGCGCGCTGGGTTTTGACTGTTTTGGCAGCATTTTGACAACTTAATGTCAGATTTTGAGAAGTGCACATGCACATGCATTTGATCGGATTTTTTATTTTTACTCGAGCTCGAGTCTCCCCCTTTAATGCTTAATTTACGAGGACTCATTGCGATTACGTGTTGATAAGATAAGGGCAAAAGTTTCTTAACGCTACTGTGAGGAACCAAGGTCGAAAAACAGTCAGCCAAGCCGAGTAAAACACTCGTTCGCTTGCAAAGAAAACAACGTAACAAAACAAACAAACAATTCAACTACTTCTTTGCGTCCAAAACGAGTACAGATGATTGTTATTTATATCCATTCGAGAGAAAAATACAAGTTTCATTCCTGAACAAAAGTAACAACGATTAAACCAAATGTTAAGCTTCTATTTATTTATTTTACCTCACTGTCCTGTGTTGTAGAGGTTTCTACCACTTGAAAATGCGTAAGCTTCAGTAAAGTAAAAACAAGCATCCGCAAAAATAGCAAACGGTTTGTCCAAAGAAAGAGCTTCTTCCACAGAGTTTGAGCTACTCATTCCTCCCATTAATACCGGTGAACTGTTAAGTGACTTTTCTTGGTGAGATGCAAGATGCCGCGGAAGTGAAAGCCCTTGAAGCGTTGAATTATACTGTTTTCAACCGCACAATCTTTGAAGCTTTTCCTGAGAAAAATCTTCCGTCCTTCCTGTCATCACTTGAAAATTCACCTTCCGGAGTATCTTTTGACAAGTTCTTGATCTTTATGCTTTTTACGCGAAAGACAAACTTCGATCGAAGATGAAGTTGTTTTGCTCAAAATAAAGAACCAACTGAATGTGAAATTACCAGCCGCAGAAAGCGCGCGAAAAATTTTAACGGCCTCGATTTGGTTTGGGTGTCCCACACTTGGCTTGAGCCTGCGATCCAATCGAAAGCAAGTACCTGGTCAGCGGTCAACTTCAAAAAAACAGCTGACCTCGATGAGGTCTTAACTTGAGCCCACGATATGGTCACGTGACACTGGTCAGCGGATACCTTGTTTTGACAGGTGTCAATTGGCTATAAGATGGATGTCCAGTATCAAAGATGTACGCTGTAAAGTAGCTGGTCAGCTGGGCCAGGTGGAGTATGGCCGCCATGTTGATTATTATGATTATTATTAGGATATTATTAATTATTGGGCGACTCCGTCGTCGTCGTCGTCGTCGTCGTCGTCGTCGTCGTCGTCGTCGTGCGTACGCGCCACGAGCAATACCGCTAGCCATTTTTACCATGAGAAAAGCAGTTGACGGGTTTCTATAGGTATGGGGGCTCCGCTTGACGCCCTTCGGGCCGTCGGAGCTCCGCTAATAATAATAATAATGTCCAAAGGCGCTTTACAAACCTTAATTAAGGCAACAATTAAATTAACAATTAACAATTAAAAAAATTATACTAAATTAATAAAATAAATGAATAAAAAATAAAAAATATATATGCAAAAAATTTAGTAATAAATTATTAAAAGTATATTAAAAAACTAAGATGCATTATAAGCAGAACGCATACTTGAATAAAAACGTCTTCAAGTTACTTTTAAAAACATTAAAAGATGCACTGTTTCCTTACTGCAGTAGCAGGTCATTCCATAGGTTTGGCGCACAAATAGAAAAAGCTCTATAACCATATGATTTCGTCTTTGAAAATGGAACTGATAAAAATTTCTGAGAAGATGACCTGAGATTAGGTTCAGGGGCATAAATCTTAACCAAATCACTCAAGTAAGAAGGAGCTAAGCCACTAACAGGTTTGTAGGTAAAAAGTAAAATTTTAAAAACAATTCGCTGCTCCGCTGTAGCCAATGAAGATCTCTCAGAACAGGTGTTATGTGATCATGTCGTCTTGCATTTACCACTAGGCGAGCAGCACAGTTCTGAACACGTTGAAGCTTTCAATTGATTCTTCGGCAAGCCGTAGAGAAGCGAGTTGCAGTTATCCAATCTGCATGTGACAAATGCATGGACAAGGGCCTTTGTTGCTCTCCTCAGACAGGAATCTTCTAATGCGAGCAATGTTTCTAATATGATAAAAGGAAGACTTACAAATGGATGCCACCTGTTTCTCAAAGTTAATCTTATCATCTGTGGTGATCCCAATATTACGTGCAGCATTAGAACTGAAGACAATTTCAGATCCAAATGTTAGAGTGTCCAGCTGCGGTCTAGCGGGTATTGCGAGGAAATAACAATAAGTTCAGTCTTGTCCTTATTCAGTTTCAATTTGTTGGCTGTCATCCATTTATCAATATCATTGACACATGACTGAATAGTTTACTCTCGTTCAGCATTGTGCTGAGAGGAGCAAGTGCAATGCAAAATAGGAGGGTGATAGGGTATCTCCCTGAAAAATGCAGCACTTGATTTGAATTGGCCTGGATGCCATGGATTCGCTGGAGTGGTTTAGCTACAAGGTTGTTTTCCACGATGTCATGCTTTCAGAGATGAACCATAATTTTATGTTAGTTGGGCACACTTTGCGCATTTCTAGTGTCTTCGCAATCCACGGTGGGGGACGCTATCGAATGCTATTTTGTAATCGATCCATGCTGTTGAGAGGTTTTTCTCTTAGATTTGGCGTCTTGAAGCACAATTCTATTGATAAGTAGTAGGTCTTTACAACCATAGCTTCCGCATCTACAGCCTTTTTTTTAATCTGGTAATAAGTTATGTGTTCAAGGAAAACATATGTTCTATCTGCCAGGATGGATGTCAAGATCTTAAACATTGTTGTAGGCAGGTGATGGCCGGACGTTAACGTTTTGGGTCTTAGTGTCTTCTGACTTGGGAAGTGGGTAGGTAATTCCCTCAGTTAGCCATGTAGGGAAACTGCGTGGTTTTTTTTACAGTTTCGTTGTATCCCTTAGCAAGATCTTCATGGAGAGCATGTAGGCTTTTTATCCAGACGTTTTAACTCCATCTGTTCCAGGGGATTTCCAGTTGCTTGATTTCTTGATAGCTGCAGTAGTTTCGTCAAGGTGATATCTTCCCAATTTTGGCTTTCCAGGTCCTTATTTGCATCTGCCTGTTTCTGAATCCAGGTTGCATTCTCATTGTGAGCTTTGTCTTCTCCAGATGTTTTCCCAGAATTCCTCAACCTTCTCAATAGGGGCTTACTCATTTCAATTGTTTTCTTCCCCAGCTCTCGATAGAAGGTTGAAGATTTTGTTCTGCTTGAAGAAGGCAGTTCTTTTTGAGTCTTGTCTTAGCCCTGGATTCTTCTGTTTGAGTATTTCTTTATCATCTGTATATCTTCTTTGTTCTTGATCTTTGGCTTTCGTTCTAGTTTTTTTTTCCAATCTTTGATCTGCGAACTTTCTCAACTTCACTAAGGACGGAGAGATCTTTTCTTAGTTCGTGATTTCCTTTGGTATTTTGTCCTTCCAAAAAGGTATTTTTTTTCCTCTGGGTTTAAGCAGTCTTTTTCAAGACTTTTTTTGATGGTTGGCGCAGTTGCATATAAGTTGATTAATTTGATCCAAATTTGATCTCTCAAATTGATGCCTCATTTGCATGCTTGAGTGGGTTGTGGTTCGGTGATCAATCTTGATTTTTTGGTAGTGTGCATTAGTTTTTCTCATTAGTCGAGTTTGCTTGCTTCACTGTTCTCGGAAGGTTTGAGTTCTACATCAGTCAACCTTTTATTTTTGATGATATCCCTACGCACATTAGCAGCTTGTTTGCATCTATATTAAGTCTAGTAGTAGGATTTTGTTGTCTCCAGATCTTGTATGTTGTTTGGGTGGAAGCAGTCTCAGAAAGGTGAATGGTAGCTTTGAAAATTGCTTCAATCACTTGTTTATACTCTTCGCTATTCCATTTCGTCCGTTTTACTTTCGAGGGGTTTTGATTGTGTGTAGCCACAGGGTCTCTGTGAGGTGTGTCTTGGCGTGGTTATCGTCTGGCGTTATGTGAGAGGAGTTTGTTCCAGTAGCAGAATTTTCGGCCTCAGCCTGGTTCCCTGCTGAGGGACGCGGTCCTTGTTCACCCGCGCGACGAGCGATGCGATATGATAAGCTAGTGTTATAATTTGTCATTATTATGATCCGAACTCGTAACCCTGAGTAGGGGCCCGTAATGGGTGCTGTCAGCCGGAGCCAGCCGAGCCCGGGGCTCACGTGGACAGGGGCGTCACTCCCTGAAGCATTACTTACGGATATTATTAGTTACGGATTGTATTACTATCCGTTACCCGCTATTATATTATTATTATTATTATTATTATTATTATTATTATTATATTATTACTATTTATCATCATCATCATATTATTATTATTATTATTATTATTATTATTTTATTAGGATATTTAACAATTATTCACAGTAATGAGGTGAATAGTGGTGGAAATAAAAATATCCATCACTTTCACCGACTGAGGTGAATCATTGTTTTAATATATACCACACAAGCTGAATAATTAGCGTACAAAACATTACTTTATGTTTGACAATATAGCGACAAGCGGCAGGAAATGGTAAAATCTCGCGCGCCGGCTGCGCGGAGGTGAATAGTACTTCCTAATCACCGCGAGTTAACCAATCAGAGCGCGCGAAAAGCACTATCTTTTCAATAGTGCTTTCCGTGCGCTCTGATTGTTAAATCGGAGTTGATCAGCAAGTACTATTTCACCTCAGCGCAGCCGCCGCCGTACTATTCACCTCCACTTTGGTGAATAATTGTCGTGCGGTGGGCCCACAAGTATACCGCTAGCCATGATTACCATGAGAGTTCGCTGGTTCCTAAGTATGTGCTTCGCTATAATGTAACAAAGCGGCAGTGCTAGGATTCCCCTTAAAAAAACGTAGAGAGAACATGGAGTCATGTTTTTAAGCACAGACCGCTCAATTGTGCAAACCAGGCTCTACTTCTCCAAACACGAAAAAACTCGGTTCGGAAGAAAAAACGGTGTTAAGTTTAATTAAGAACCACGACAACAAAATGACTTCCACAGGAAGAATAAGGACCATTTATTACATATTGCAACTTACATTGCATTCTTCATATTTCTTTGTGGATGATCTCAAGTATATATAGGCTGTGTGCAGAATAGTGGTATATATAGCTTGTGTGCAGACGTCTCCTATTTCCTTTGTTACTATTATAAGGAATAGTGGTATATGTGTAGTTAGGAATATACAT
Source organism: Pachyseris speciosa (assembly GCA_016490735.1). NCBI lineage: Eukaryota > Metazoa > Cnidaria > Anthozoa > Scleractinia > Pachyseridae > Pachyseris > Pachyseris speciosa. Next base: position 2,231,800 of record JAEMWC010000018.1, on the reverse strand, counting down.
CGTACTCTGACAATGTTTTAACACTCGAACAATATTGTTATTAGTTGTTGTTCGACAATCTCCTGAAGAAGGAGCAATAAAAGTTAGTTTATCACTGAAAAGAACAACGTTAATGTCAAAACATTTTCAGAGTTGATTTATAAAATGCCATGTAATTTTTACACAAGTTTAACGTTTCTTTTGAGACACCTGTTATTATTGAATAATGGATACTCTTTTTATGTAAATAGTTAAGTTACGACTTCTTTACCACATAACAAATTATATCGCATGTCCTGTTATTATAAGCCAGTGAAAATTAATTGGTACATTTTTCATAACAATTTCGCCATTTCATGTTACTATTTGCAAGGAACGACACCAAAGTATGAAGAGCAAAGCTATTGAGACTCGTCAGTGTTAGTTACGGCGTATTGAACGACGCGTGCTAGATGCCATCACTACTGAACACCTTTAACAACCAAAAGGGCACGGGGCTTCCCTTAAATATAACTTGCGATCAGGCGTCCTTTTTTCTCTTTTTTTTCCTCGGAAAAAAGCGGCGCCTGATTGCATGTTACCACTCACAATGCCGTCCAGCTCCTCCTAGGTAAATAACAGAACGTACGGTTTTGTACACCTTCCTTTAAATTTTCGATTAGAAAAACTGAGCAAATCGTGTACTTATGGCATAAATAATGTTGTCAAAAATGATCATAATTTTGTAGCCTTTGTATGAAATCCCAGCCTGTTAAAAAGTATGTTAAGAAGTATTTTGCAAGAGAGGGGCTCCACAATTTGTTTTCTGTTTGTTTGTCAGTTTTTTACTGCCATTTATACAAGCCTGTCCCTTTTTCTGCAGAACCGCCACTTAAAATATACCTTTCAGTCACAATTCTTTCCCAAAATTAATTCACATAAAAATGACACTCATCATCTACAGGTTCCAACACTCAATTATAAAAAAATATGTAGCTGATAATAAAATATTCTCTAAAATAAAACATACTGTTTCAAAATAAATTAAGAAGTATAAATATCCAAATAATCTATAATCCGCGATTTATTTGAAAGTGAATGCTATTTTCCACGTTTAACCTATATACGAGATTCCTCTTCAAATTCAATTTTACAAATAGAATGATATATTTTTTTAAGTGAACGTGCAATGAGGTATATGTATTTTAAATCGAAAGCGAAATTATTCGAAATACTTGTAGCTGCTTACGTCGAACGATTAATGGTCAGAATTCGATTTCTACCAATGATCACATACCGTGAAACTTCAACTACAGGCGTTGACCTTTCTTCGCTGTAAAGAACGTTTTAACAGGGTCGCCTTTGAGGAGGGCTTTCAAAATTGGTTCGCGTTGCTGGTAAACATGGTTAAGACAGCTTATTACACTGAAAAGGAATTTTGAAACACTAACCTTAATGCTTACAACAGCTTATCCTATGAATCGTATTATTTGACATGCCATATTATTAGAACAATTATTACTGTTAACGTTTGCGATTTTTTAGGCTTATCACTGCTACAGTTGTTTCTGAGGGGGTAAGGGCATATTTTTCCCGAGAGGCCTATAGTTGCTATTTCACAGTATGAAATATAGTTGCCACGAGTCTTCCAGTAAAGGTTTGTGGGATAAATTGATTTAGAGGGTACCCCTACATTTAGGACAAGGTAGATATCTTATTTTTGTGCAAAGTGTCTCAGTAAGAGCATAACATTGCTGACAGCCTTAAAATTCAGCATGTGACAACTTAAAAACTTGGTTGCATCTAAAAGCATGCGTTTTAGACTACGTTTACACTAGGGAAAAATGTTTCCGGATTCATCAAATTTGGAGTATTCGGATTCGAGGATGTTAACCCTTAAACATTCTTCGGATTTGAATCCGGTATCAGCGCTACGAATTCGGAACGTTATAAATCCGCCATCTTGTGTAAACACAAGCCAGAAAGATCGCGGGCGAACGTAGAAAGCCCGGATTCGTGGATAAACGGTATACACGAACAAAACGTTTCGGATTCAAAGTATTCGGTATTCGGATTCAAAGTATTTGGATGCCGGATTCATAACGTTCCTGATTCGTGACAAAACTGCGATCTTTTTATACCGGATTCATGTTTTGTGTAAAAACACCAAAACGAATCCGGTGTCAAAACGTTCCTGATTCGTGACGAATCCGGAAGCTTCTGTTCTAGTGTAAACTTAGTCTTAAACTGAAAACGTATGCTGGCAGACTCATGTTTTCATAAAACCTTTTCAACCTCAACGTCAAACGCGAACGCGAACGCAGGCTCAAACCCAAACGCACTCGGTGCATGTTAACTGCCTTGGGGAAACGCAAGTACAAATGTAAGCACCGTTGCCAAAACGGAAAATTTCCATTTTCTGACGCTTGGCATGAGCTAATGTTTGTTTTGTCACGTATGTAAATATCGCTAAGCCAAGCGTAAATACAAACACAATCCGCCAGATGAAGCGTATCCAAGAACGGTATTCATTCCACTTGCGTTTGCTCGTGGAACCTGGCTTTAGTAGCGGCGATGGCCACGCAAACTAAACCTTTACTTAACACACGAAATTAGCGCTCTTTAGACTACTTCACTTATTGTCTAGCTATTCATGAGCTGAATTAGTTCAGATGGCATCGAAGTTCTGCAAAAATAAACAAAGACACGTTCTCTTTCTTAATTAAAACCTTATATGTGATCATTTGACGTCGCCATTTTCAAAGGACTGGAAAGAAATCTATTAAAATATACAACGTACGCGAAGGGCTATTTTTAAGTAAATTATGCAGATATATCTTTGTACATTCTCATTGGAACCGTCGTCGCTTATTCACAGCCCAAGCTTCATCACATTGCCAACGAACTAGAGATGATGCTGTTCATAATACTCTCAATCCGCACTGCTCCAATCAAAGGAGAGAAGAACAGTTCCTCAGCCGCTCGTTTCGTCAGCATTCGTGTGGCCGGCAGTCGAAGCAGGATCTTGGCAAATCTTTCAGGACTGTTTGGGTACTTGTTTTCAACATACTGCTTGAGAGCGCGGTGCGCCTTTTCCTGGAGCCTTTCAACCTGTTGTGGGTTTTTCAGACTTGAACAATCTAAACAAGACGAAGGGTTACTTTAAAACGGGGAAAGGGCAATAGCCACTGGCCTGTATACTGTATTACAGGGCTGTGTGCTTCATAATGTAGCCAGTCAGTTCTCACTTTAAAAGACAGGAAGTTAGAAATCAGCGAATGAAAACAGGCCTTTTTAAATAGTGAATGTTCAAAACGAAAGCAAGCTACTAAGTTGATGAACGACGCAAGAACCAAAAGCAATAAAAACCGGTCTAGTGATTCATCGTACTGTCAAAACTCAAGTTCACGTTTAAAAGTGGCTCACACGGTTCTTTACGAGGACAGCCGTAAAGATCACTTGAGGTGTCCAGATTGCGAAGGGTGAACGCAATACGACTCACGAGAGAAATGTAATATTTTCTTGCTGAGAAGTAATCCACTTCTTGCAGCCCCTTGATAATAGCTTTCCGAGTTTCCCATGCGTATAATAAATTACCTGGATTGAAAAGCACGATGGTCTTCAGGAATGCATACTCCACCAAGTCCATTTCAAGTTTCTCAAGGCTGAATAAGAGGTCCTTGATGCTCATCATTTTCTCAAGCAAATTTGAGTCCTTCATCAGTCTACTGGGCTTCTGGTCTTCACCTCCCTCGCCACGCTCCATATGCACAGCGGCAAGGGTCAAGAGAGGGGACAAAGGAAAAGAACTGGAGCACTGTGCCACTCCCAACATGAAAAGGTCAGACCATGAACTCTGCAGCAAAACAAGTTGATCGGTAGTTTCCAGCCTGCGAAAGGCCTGAATGTTTCGCGTCCAGTCAACGGTTAGGAACAGAAGACGGGTGGCAATTTCATAGACGTATTCCATCGATATGGAGGACACGCCCAGTGTTGGGGGATTCAGCTTAAAAGGGATATTTTCCGCGCTGAGAATTCCGTCGCAGTAATCAGAGGGATGGATTACTGATGATGCTGATACTGGGGAACACCGTGACTGTGGTGAAAGTGTACTGGGACTCGTCGGCGTGAGAGGTTCAAAATCTGTTTTTTCCTGATGAGCCGGATACACCAGATGTCTCGGTGGAGAGATACTCACGCCTCTCAAGGGGCTTTCATTTGGGTCATCTTCTGTGGGTTTAGTTATGGGCTTTCTTTCACACTGCACAGCTAAACCGAAAGGAAACACAGAGAACGAAAATGTCAGTCTGAGGCAAATGGTTTTGCGATAATAGTGAAATTTACTTGCAACAGCTGTACTCTAACGTCAACCCATTTAGTGTACCCTGATTCTTTATGGCCGACCCACTTGAATTGCTTAACTCTATAACCCCTTACGGGTCTCCCTTTGACGAGCAAAATCCTCTGACGTTAGAGATAGTAAAATCTGCAAGTCACTCTTAGGAAGGAAAGGGTTAATATGGACCCGTATGCTCTTATTACTATATTCAATTTATTTCGTACAGTACTTGTTGAGAGAACTTGCGCAAACATCAAACTATTTCACTTTTTATCATTTCCTTCATGTTTGATCAAGTGTGATATGATAAGGAGAAATTTGAAGCTGATCTCTATTTGAGGCTTAAAGGATTAAATTCTCAGGTCCTTCAGCCGTGTTGTATGAAAGCGAGGGCCATTTAACCCCGTGGCACTTAACAATAAAGACTCTTTGACCACATTTATACCACAGACCTCTAGACATCTAGACATATACTAAAATAGACCGTCTGCGACTAATAAAAAGGCAGGACGTCCTTAATTTTGGACGGCAAAAACATAAATCTGTTTTTCGAAGGAAAAAAAGAGAGGAACTGAGTATTGAACACTTCAGAGACTGGAATAAGTTCTGAAAAAAAAAAACTGTTACTGACCCCTGAAGAGGCTAAATCTAACAGTTTCACCAAAACGTTCAGGACAGCTGAACATGACATCTTTACCAAAGAAGTCATGCCTCAGTCAAGGCCAATCCAATCGTCTTAAGGCCTGGACCCTTAAGTACTTAGAATAGAATAGACAAGGGAATGCTCTGCTCCCACATTTGGGACGTATTGTTTCGTTTTTTTTTAGTTTTGTAGGGTAGTTCAATTAAAACGTTCAGCCTTAGAGGTGCCGAGCACCGGTGTTCTCCTTACAAGACTCCCAACGTCCTCAAAGATACAAGTCATGAGATAAAATAAATTAATAACAAGCTTAAATGTCTCCGGAGCACCTCTCTCAACTCAGTGTTTAGGAAATGTATAAAGAACAGCAGGGAAAATTCTCGCGTTGATTACTACTGACCAGCAACCACACTCGTGGTTCCTATAACTTCGCTTGTCACGCTTGACCGTGACAGCAAATGGAAATTAGCTTCGAATCATTACTGTAAATAAAAACTGACTCGTAAAATATTGATCGTCAGCATTATGCAATCCTCCGTTGGATAACGTGTTCCCACGGTCGTGCGCTAACTGGTGTAGTGGAATTATGTTATGCAACCTAGATAGATGCTTGTATTATGTAACCCCTGTTTGGTATGCATTCTGTGATGTTTTACAAGTACCACAAGGTAATCAAGCAAGGAGTTTTGAGATTGTTCAGATATTGAACGGAAAAAGAGACAGAGAATGTGAAAGGTCAATAACTTCATTGCTATGATCTCAGGTAAAACGGAAAACTTGTGTGTGGTTGTTTTTAAATTCATGTTGTGTGAGATTTGCCCTTGATCCACGTGTATCACAAAAAACACGTGTTTGTAACTCTAAATACCAGCCGGCTTTTTGTTGATAGAAATGCTCGACAAAGAAAACACGAGATGTTGACTGAATAACTCATTTTTCAATCGCCAGTCACAAGAACTCCAAAATATGATAAAAAATATATTGGTTTTAATTCATAGTACAGTATGGTGACGATTTTAAGTTAAGAAATTAAAACTGGAATATTGTGAAGGAAGTGACGATGTTAGCAGAAAAAGGAGACTTGTAAGTATGTGATTCAAATCACTTGTCCGAGTGGCCTCTCGGTGTTTTCTCGTGATCAGTGTGCATTACATGATAAAATTGTTTTTAAACTCTTAATACCGATCTCTGTCGATGTAAGTAAACAAAAATAAAACACGTGAGTTGAGTCGCATGTGGTGTTTCGATGGTCGTCGTCGGTCACGAGAAACGCAAGAAAACGATACAAATTGAGGATCAACTGAAATGACACAAAATGCAAATCGACGATCATAATAACGGCAGGAATACGATGCGAATTTGGGGCTGAATTACACAGTACCTTGAGATTTGAAAAGCTTTGCTAGCGCATTGTAATCATTTTAGGTAGAACGGAAAAATTGTGGAAATTGAGTCGCGTTGTGCGAGGCGTCGCTCGCCGGATGAATTCTCGTGATACATAAACGTGTTAATTCTTAATACTGGTCTTTGGCGACGTAACTAAACAACTTGAAGAAGGCACGTGAGCTGAGTAACCTGTCTACGTACCTATCTGGGTCTCTCTGGCGTTACAATGCAAGTCTCTGATCACGAGAACGCAATGCTAATTGCAGCCGGATTACAGGATCAAAAATGCAAATCGCCGGTGGCGAACACACAAGCAGAAGTTACAAACTTGCGGTTGAAATGCGTGATGAAACACAATAACCGACTTAACACCGTTTCGATTTCAAAAACAGGGTTAACGAGATGAGAATGCACGTACCATCCTGAAAAACAAAACAAAAAAATATTGTTCTAGTTTGAAATAAAAGATATTCAGATTAAATCTGTAGGCTTGAGTTGACAGATTTAAATGACAAGGTAACTCGTTTATTGATTAAATCAGCTAGGTCGTGTTGAAATGAGAACGAAAGAAAGACAATGCAATTTGCCCGTAGTCGGATTAAATGTTTCTTTCACTGACAATACAGTACCAGTGGTTACATTTTATATAAAGCCAAAATCACGCTCCTGAGAAAATTAGTATGGGCTCCTGGCTCGGAAAGGCAAGAAAACCCTCTCTCCCCCCCCCCCCCCCCCCCGAATTATTGACTTTGACAAATTCAAACAACCATTGCCCAAAAATTAATATGCTTTTTCTCGTTTTTTTGAAGCGTGTTACAGGTTTTTATGGAGAGGTAGTCATAATTTATACAATAAGAAATGCTGCTTGTCAGCTAAAATGCCGGTTGCTAACAGGAGGGCCGCTAACTCGCCTTTCTGGGGATGCCATCATTCAACAACTTTACTTTCCCTTTGCAATGTTGTTTTGACCTCTAATTCCCGTTATAACCTTGGGGCGCCACGCCAACGGTTGTTTTCTCTTTGGAAGTACTTAAACAGATTAGAAATTCAGATCTAATTATAGCAAAAAAGAAAGAAGAGTTTTTCTCTGTTGAAGTAACACATTGTACGTTCGTAACATAGGAAAAGTAATTTTTGTTCTCAATGTTTTGCATATGAATAAAACGCACTTATACCTGTTTTACAAGATATAAATGATTTCACAAGTCTATTCGCGCCCATATTTCAGTGTAATTGAAAATATGAAATCTGATACGACAATAACTTTGTAAAAGTTCAAAACGTACACTTTTTTTATTTCAAATGTGTAACATTAAGACAGGCTAAACGAGCTTGTGTCCTGAATAAAACCGTATATCAACTACGGTTTTCGATTTATTTTACGCGAGTTGGTGTGGTCTCCACGTGCAAATCAGGCGTAGCAACGCGTGATGGTCAAAGTTCATAAGGGCGTTGCATAACTGAGTAAGTTGACTTTGAACCTAGAATTCCAAAATGGAGTGGAAAACTTAAAAACACGAGCTGTTGTCTATGAGATAATGACTAAGCACGTGAGCCAAACACATCATGTACACATTCATTTGTGATTTAAGTAGCCCGTCAATAAAAAAATATTCGCGTTGATAAAATTTTTTAAGTTCTTAGTTGTTCTGTGGATGCGTTCACTTTGATGCCCATTTCATTTATACCGTTCAGTGATATTTCCATAGAAAACTGGTAAAGATAAGCAGTATTCAACCCAGTCACAATAACCGATCACAGAAACACAAGCAATAGGCTTGACGTTCCCAGATGAATGGCTTGGAAGTCGAAAGGACTATAGCTCCGATTCCATCGGCTGTCTGTACTGACTTGAATATAGCGGTACAACGCGACTGAATCCAAAGTGTAAATTGGTGTTATTTGTGCTAAAGAGACCCAAACATTAACGGAATTGCTGTAGAAAAACGTGGGTGGACATCGACGCGACAAAGGTATCAATGGAAAGAATTTTGTCAAAGTATGTGACTTCAGATTCTGAACATAGCCTTGTTTGCTGCTAGTGTTTGGATCAACGCGCGCCACCTTTGTATGTTTGAAGTTAAGGCTACTCGAATCTCTTATGCTGCTTGCTAACTATTGCAAATGTGATCAGATGGCTACCGTGAAAGCCAAATTATCATCACGGCAATTTCTGCAGTGTATTTTAGCCTTCTTTGTAGCTAGTTATTGGTTCAACGCGCGCGACCAAAGTTAGTTTGAAGTTAAGGCTGCTTGATTGTCTCATGCCGCTTGCTAACTATCGCCAATGATGACTGCCGAGAAAGCGAAATGATCGTCATCAATTTCTGGAGTGTATTCGGCCGGTCGGTCTCTGAATTTGCCGCGTTTGACGTTGCCAGATGATCAATCATTACTTTTCTTTGAACGGCTCATCAGCCATCTTCGGGAACACGAGATCGAGTCTTTGTACCGAAAATGTTTTTTATCATTGTCCAGCGATTTGTACTGAAATAATGTATCTTTCGTAAATTTTGTTTCTTCGGGATTGGCGTAATAAGGTTTAGGTTTCCCACCGCTTGGAAAAAAATGTGTGTACTTTAGGCTGTAAAACTTAAGAGATTTCGGAAAAATAAATGCTGCAACTCGACACAAAATGTGAGACATCGATTTTTGAAGACATACATGGTTAACTTTGAGTGCTGGAGATTTGCTGGCCCGCCAGTAATAAGTGATGACTACAAGTAAGTGTAGATGTAGATCAGTGTCTACATTGAACTAATGGCGACTATTGCTTCGTGATTCGCACTTCCGGGACATGAAAAAGCGGAATGTGTTCTTTCTTCTGGGAAGTTTGAGTTTGATGTTTTGCTTGCCTTAGTAGTAGAATAAGACTGTTCAAAACGAATTATGTGATGTAAATACATCGAGAAATAAAGGCTCTTGGCTCGACTGATATATGTTCGTTTGGCTGGACAGTAAATGTAGAAAAAGAAATCGTAAGGTGTACGTCTATAGCAGGTTCAAATGGAGCGGTAGCTGTCTTGTTTGGTTTTCAACATTAAGGTTTGGGTCTAAATATCTGATTGCTTGTTTGCATCTGCTGTAGAAAAAGAGATAAAGGTGTTGGTGGATGCCTTCATATCATGGATTTAATCTCCTTGACATTCTCAATCGAGTCATCAACTACATGGCCGTCCCTACAATTAGCACAGGGCTCATTTCATAAACTCCTTGTTCTGTAGATCTGCTCCAAGTTGAACAAGGAATCAAATATACAGGCCTTACATTAAATGCGTAGACCATTTCTTTTTTTTCCATAAATCTTCTCTACATGAGCCAGATTGTATAGGGTTTGAACTTTCGATTTTGGGCATTTGACAGTCGATTAAAAACCACTAATGCACAGATTTGTCTCTTCTTGCACTCTACATCTTCTACCGAGCATTGTGAGTCAATACATATATAGGAACTAAGCTTCATTCGGACATCTTTTAGTGCTGTAGTTGCTTGCTGTATCTCGAACCATACAAGGTCTCCCGTGTGTAGACCTTGCGCGTATCCAGAAAAGAAATAAGGAAAGGCCGATGTTACAACGGATTTGTTTAACAAACCGTTGGTGTGTTCACTTGAGGAGTGGGTTTGGCTCGAGAGTCAAAAGATTGAAAGAAAAAGGTCTTTGTGTTGTATGTACAAGTTTAGCGGTTGTTTTGGTTACTTGCTTGGCTTGGAGTAAACATGCAGAATAAGGAATCACTTACGCCTACATGACGTGCAAAGTGTATGCAAATAATAACTTGTTTTGCTCGGCAAAAGATCCAAAGAGAGAGGCAAATGATGTGTGTGAATGCAGAATGCAGCCACCGGTTTGGTATGGCTTGGCGGAGCGGATTTTACTCGGGGTCAAAGTGGTTTGTGTCTACTGTGGTAGGTGGTTAGAAATGGCGTATCTGTCCTGATCCTGTAATGTTATGGCGAACCTTACATAACCCAGTCAGATGACCTTCTTTTTGCTTACATAATTTTTTTTAGTTTATGGAGGGATTTCGTTACCTTCCTTTTTCATGCCCATAGTTAAACACTTATTCAACCGGCATCTCTGGCATCTATTTCTGTGAACCTTGTCCACTGGGCACGCTCCATTTCCCTGGCATCTGTAATGTAAATTCTTTCTCACACTCCTTTTAAAAAACCCCTTACAACCTTCGCAAGCGACTATGCCATAATGCTTGCCGGTTCCTCGATCGCCACAGACCAAACAATCTCCCCATATTGGCTTTAAAGTTGCGCTTGAGATACCATCGCTAGCTCTGAAAAATTCGGGCCTCAGCTCTGAAACAACACAAACAAACAAAACAACAAAAAGAAGCGAAAATTAACGCAATTCCGTTGAGCAAAAATTCATTTTAATGACGGTCTTTTTTGTGTTTAATTAGAGCGTTCTATTTAGTCAGCCAAACTACTGACGAAACAATTTCCCATTATTTTCAGTGTATTTATTTTGAGATTTTAAATACACTCGAAGTTCACTCGGAAGTTTTAAAATTCAGGAAATCAACAGGTCATGACATGATGTTCTTGAAGTTTCTTTTTAAACACCGACCGAGAAAATGAGACAGTATCGAGGAAGAGTTACATAACGCAGTTGAAAACAAAGGGAAAATTTAGGCAGCAAAATACTTAAAGTTTCAGATCTTTTAAGAGCCCTTTGTGAGAGATAACAGTTGATCTCTTAAGTTAAACCGCAGAAATTTTGGGTAACACGATCCAATTCTCCGAATTTCCAAGCTGATTTGGGTTTCCCAAAATCTTAGATTGCCTTAATTTCTCGCCCCGACAACATTCTTACCCAAACAAAACGAATTAATTTTCCTTCGTTAGCAAAGATTGACATCTTATTCTACCGGAACATTCGCACTTCCAAGGCGCTAAAAAGCCTTGGAAACATTTATTATTAGCGATATTCCATCAAGCTAAGTGTTGAATGTTGTCGCTAATGTTGTGATTTGAGGAGTTTGGGCCACGCAAAATTTAACAATATGCAATATTCTAAAAAAACGTTCATAAAATAGCCCCGTTCTTACCAGTCATAGTTCAAGTTTGTATTAATAGCAAACCTCTACCGCAGATGAACGAACCACGGGCAAGACAACTCTTCTCGAAGACGACGGGCAGGTATGCGAGGAGCTCCAAGTCAGCAAAGGATGTCTAATGACAATTGAAACAGATCGCGAATTGATGAACTACCGTAGCTCGATCCCGGCAAGTTACATGTTTTGACACGTGTTCTTCGCCTTTTTCAAGCTTTTACCTTTCACTGAATGCACTTTTAGGTCATCGGCAGCACAAATGCGTAGCTAACTGGCATTGTGATTGGCTACTCGAGTGGATTGAACTTTACCTGGGCCAATCACTAGAGATTTTTCAAAAACGGAAAACACGAGTCACGCGAAATTTCATGGAGGTAAGTACACGTGATTCCACACGTGTAGTATTCGCGCTCAGAAAAAAAAATCACGCCATAACCAGAGGCTTTTGATTACGTAACTAAGCAAACGTGACAAGGGAAAGAGTCTCGGAAAATGCTGAGTGTTCTCATTTCAGAATTATTTCTTTATCTTGGGATTTTAATGTGATTCCTCCCTTATGGACCAGCTGTATTGCAGTGACCCAAATGTCACGAGAACATCGCAATGACGGACCCTCCGCTATTTCGGGACCCTGGGAAGACGTCAGAGTTGAGAACCTGGATTCAAGCCCCTCCTCGACCATTGGGTTTGTTTTTACGATGATCCTGCGTTCAACTCCCAGCATTTTCCTCGGTAAAGTCACTTTCTCTCGCTACAACATACAAGCTCGTTTCGTGAAGGAAAAATGCGCGTTCCATTGATTCAGTTTCTTTAATGAGCAAATCAGCACTTTGCTCTGCCAGTGCCTCACTGGAATACAACGAGGAAGAAGGTAAGGGCTGGTTTGAACGTACCACATAAGCACAAGAACATTTCCACGTGCAACACGCATATGCACAAGAATAATGTACATACGCAGGTGCAGTTTCAGAGAATTTTCGCGTCTTCCGCTGAATCACTTACGGAAAAGCAATGATTGAGAGCTTTCAATTTTGTGTTGACATTCAAACATTGCAATCAAGTCGTCGTTAGGAAAGCAGTATATCGGAAAATTAGTGCTAAGAAACGGATCTGAGAGTAACAGTATACAATATACACACGCAATACAAATAAAAAGCCTGGCATGACATTTATTTTTTGGTCACTTCCCTGTCACAAATATATATTACCTTTTTTCCTTAATAAATATAGATACACCTATGAACTACTCTTTACAGTATTTACAAACTTTTAAAAATGAACAGTGCAAACCTTCTACAGTATTCGCTAAAAGCTTTTACTTGAAAAGCTGATGAGAGTAACAGCGCCCAATGATCTAACTCCTTTTAATGTTATCACTGCATAGGAAAACGTGTAGAACAAGAAAGGAAACGACCAACAACGATGAAATGCTTCAGCGGCTTAACAGTCCCTCTCGCCTAGAGCGCATATAGCCGGAGAAGAGGATATTAAATCGATTGATACTAAGTTTTTAAACGCGGCGACCGATTCTGTGATTCAATGTTATCGTTTTCGCCGATAAACTCAAAATACCTGGTGGCAAGGAACGTTTTGCAGGAAACTATATAGCGTTTAAGATCGAAGCACCTTTTTTAGTTTCCTTAACCCCAAATGCTAAAAACTTTAGCCAGTTAGTGATACTCGATCGGTAACCTCTGAAGCGGCGGAAACGACTCAGTAGTACGGAAAACGTTTTTAGGGAATATTATTCTTTTACTTGACGCAGAATATCGCGCCAATTGAAACTCGCAAAAAAGTCAGGCCATGCAGGGATGTCGTCTTTAAGACTAACTTAACTAACTAAAAGTATTGGGGACACACACATCCCCGGATACATAGACATTTTAACTTATTTACAGGGAAATGGTTAATTCAGTTATGTAGTGCAGTTATGTGCAACTATATCAACATTTTACAACCCAAGCTCTGCTTTTTTTATGAGTACTGTGAGTACTGATGTGTTTTCTGCATACTTCAATTTGGTTGGTATGAAAAGTGTCCCTTGCTTTGCTTGCAAGTACAGTGGCGATGACAGACAGCTTGATTCGCAAAGGTCTGGCATGGCCAACACAACTCTCGCTTAACCACAAGAATGCAAACAACTGAAAACCAATCAAAAGGAAAATGTGTGTTCTAGCTGTCGCTTCTAGGTTATCTTTCATTGTATGACACCTGAATAAGCTTCTAGATGGCCGCACAAATTTCATCTTCAATTCTGTAGGAGAAATTTCGCTAGATAAAGTGTGATTTAAAGGTGCACTTTATGTTACGGAAGAGCAACTTCAACCTTCCTCCCTCATCAAACAGATGCATCTCCCGAATTCATTTGCTCGTGAATGAAAAGTCATTTTCATATGGATCTAACGGCTGTGCACACTTTAAAGCCTGTTTAACAAAAAAAAGACTTTCAATTTGACCGAATGTGGTTATTTTTTTAGGTTGTTTAGTTTACCAGCCAACGCCTTATGAAAGCGCAAAATAGACAACGCCGAGAAAAACGCCAACGAAAACATCACTCAAAAATATCAGTTCACTTTGGTCTGAATATCAGATATTCAGGAACTGAAAATCTACGGGTAGGCGTTCAAATTAAGAAATGGAATGATAAATTCACCTCAGCGTGGACCCGTTCTCAGTGTAACCTTGAATTCGATATTCACCGCCTCCCGCTGTTGTTTTTCATGTCAGTGAAAGGTAAGGAAATTGCACCAGAATTTAACACATCTTGGTGATATTTACGCCTTAGGGTCAAATTGAATCCAAATGCCCTGAATTGCCATTGCTTATAACCAAAATGCTCGTACAACGTCAAAGCAAAGTTCTCTGAAGGTTTAGTAAGCCATAATCCCTATTGGGCTATCCTTCCACAACACGTACAAGAGCAGTCAACTTGAAGAACTTGGCCCAGTTGTTTCAACTTGCATTTCATTCTGAGTCTTGCCATCCGTAGTTTTGGTAAACTAGTAAAGTGATTTTTAAATAAAGTTTCAACTATTAGTTTTTGGGTATTCCTTGCTGCCATTATCTTTCAGCTTTTCATAATATATAGCTCCTTTAGAAGGCACGTGCAGTGGGAATTTTCTTTTGATTAATTTTGACTATTCTTTTGGGGCGTACGTTGTGCCTTCGTTGAATATGTGCTATCTCTTGTGACCTTGTACAATGTGCGGGAATCTTGATACGACAGGCTCCTGAAGAAAAATAGAAAGGCATAATTGTACAATTATCACGATAAACGAGAACGTGCCTTTTGTCTAAGGTCAACTTATCTATTTGGAAGCCCATGGGAACTTCTAAGTGGTAAAAGGTTTTCTTTTACAAGCACATCACGGTCTTGGAGATCAAAGCACTGATATCATGATCTGCAATGATTTGATTCTCAGATTTTGAGAACAGTACATGCAAAAATGCAAAGTTTCGTATCTCCCTTACTGCACCCAATTCTCCATTCTTTGAAATCGAAGTGTGCTATTAGATATTATAACGTAGCGCGCGTGCTTCCCAATCTAATTCACTTTGGAGTCATCATGGTATATTTCTCAACATACGCACGGCCGTGCGACCATCTGATGGTGTGCGGCAATCACACAAACTCGAGTTTTCGTCGCTTTCTACAAGGTTTCCCAGAAATGGAGGAAAATAATGCGGAAATTGAAATTGGAATTGAGTTTTTAGCCCTTCGAAGAAAAGCACAAGCAGTGAGATAGAGCGGGCGTGTTTTTGTTTTCGTAATCGCGAGCAATCGTAATCAAGCGTACTTTCCAAAATTTTGAAAATGCAAGTGTACTTAATCCTGAATTGTACAAGAACCCGTTGCGATTACGTGTTTATCAAATAGGGGCGAAATTTTCTTAAAAATGTCGAGTAACGTCGAAGAACAGCCAACTCAGCGGAGTAAAAACACTCGCTCGCCAACTTAACAAACAAACAAACAAATCAACTAATTCTTTGCGTCCAAAATGAGAATAGATGACTGTTAGTTACATCCAGTTCAGAGAAAAATACAAGTTTCATTCGTAAACGAAAGGAGCAATGATTAAACTAAATGTTAAGCGTCAATTACTTTGATTCACCTTTGTTGCAAAGGTTTGTACCGCTTGAGAACACGCATCCTTGAAAATAGCAAACGTTTAGTCCAAAGATCGAATTTGCGGACTAACTTCTTCCACCGAGTTTGTCCTTCTCCTTCTTCCCAGCCAACTATTGCATGATTCTATGTCCTTTTTTGTTTTTAAACTGATTCGAAGAAGCGAATTTTCATGGACAAAGTTCACACTGAGACGACACCATTGTGGTGAAGGTTATGGCGTGTTTGTAACCCGAGCCAATAAGAACCTTTGCTTTTCTGTATACAGCGCATTGAGATGGTTTTGCAATCAATCACGCTTCCCGCATGCATTCATAACTCGAAATACGCAAACTCAATCAACTCGTAACTGATAAAGTTCATGGGAGGTTGTTACTGAGAGTATGTTCTTTTTCTTACAGAGCACATCCCCACTTACCCGAGGTGAGGAGGACGATCTATAAGCAAAAGTGGACTTGTTGCCGTGGCCCTGTTGTAAAAATGGAAACAAATGGATAATAAGGAAACATAATTTACCAGAAAAGTTAGTCCACCACCCGATACCCAGCATAAGGTTGCAACTTCCCTCTGGATGGTATGCTACTTCATTATAGGATAACCAGCATGAAGTGACTTGGTATATTGCCACTTTACCCTGGATGGGATTGTAGTCCATCACAGAACACCCAGCACCAAGCGACAATGAGTGTTATCACTCCCTCTGGGTAGGACGCTAGTCCATCAGAGGATATCCAGCATAACGTGACTTAAGATATTGCCACTTCCCTCTGGATGGGATGCTACACCATCACAGGATCACCACCATGAAGTGACATAGGATATTACCACTTTACCCTGGATGGTATTCTAGTCCATCACAGGATCCCCAGTATGAAGTGACTAGGAGTGTTAGCACCCCCCCCCCTCCCTGGAAGGATTCTAGTTCATCACAGGACAACCAGTATGAAGTAACTAGCAGCGTTGTCACTACCCACGGATGGGGCGTTAGTCCATCACAGAATACCCATAAAGTGACTGGGACGAATACCACTCCCTCCTAGACAGGATGCTAGTCCATCACTAAGTTGTCCCCTGCAGTATGTCTCTGGTACCTCCTTATACTCATTGGTTTAAAAGAAACATTATGTAACAAAGGTTTTTCCACTGAAGGAACAAGATGACGATGCAGAGAACAAACCTTGAACCAGCTATCCTTTTGAGCCTCCATACAAATTTATTTAGAGACGATGAAAATGTTTTTCTTCTAAAATTCGACCCATTAGCGAGTCACTCTGACTCAGTTTACCAAGTTTAGCTCAACAACGCAGCATGAATTGGCGCACTATCATTAGTTCATAGTACATTGCAATAAAAGATTTGTTCATGTAATTGGAGAGAAGTAGTAGGAAATAGTAGTTTGATACCTTTTGGTTTTGAGCCTGGTTTGTGAGCCATGATGACTGCATATTGATAGCAGGTGTCTTAAGCCTTTCTGGTGTCTCAACCTGAAATACATTTAAAAGGATAAACTGACTGGCTGACTGGCTAATGAACTTACTAGCTGACTGACTGGTTGGTTGGCTTAGTAGCTGGCTGCCTGACTGACTGACTGACTGACTGACTGAATGGCTAGCTGACTGAATGACTGACTGGCTTGTTAACTCGTTGCCTGACTGACTGACTTGCTGACTGGCAGGCTGGCAACTGGCTTACTGAATGACAGACTGACTAGCTGGCTGCCTGACTGGCTGGCTGGCTGGCCAACTGACTGAAGGGCTGACTGGCTGATTTACTGGTTGGCTGACTGATTGACTGGCTGGCTGGCCGACTGTTTGGCTTGGTGAAAATTTGACTGATGGAACTGACTGACTAAACAAAAAGGCTACTTCTTAACAAAAAATGATCTTTGAATTTTCAATCTCTTATGGAAAACTGGCTAGCTGGCTTAATGGTTGGCTCACTGACTGGCTGGCTGACTGGGTGGCTAGCTGGCTGGGTGACTGATTGACTGACTGGCTGGGTGACTGACTGGCTGACTAATTAACTGGCTGGCTGGCTGGCTGAATGGTTGACTGACCGACTGACTGACCGGCTGACTTTCTGGCTGGCTGGGTGACTGACTAGCTGGCCGCCAGCCTGCCTGACTGGCTGGTTAACTGGTTGTCTGACTGACTTCCTAGCTGACTGGCTGGCTGGCTAACTGGCTGACAAACTGACTGGTTGAGTAGCTGGCTGACAAGCTGGCCAACTGACTGACTGAATGACTGGATAACTGGCTGGCTGGCTAGTTGACTGGCTGACTGGATGGCTAGCTGACTGACTGGTTGACTGAAAAATTGGCTGGCTAACCAACTGGCTTGGTTGAAAATCTGACGGAACTGAATGACTAGCTAATAAATAGAAGGCTGCCACTGAACGAAAAGTGATCTTTGAATTTTTCAATCACTTACTGAAAAAAGAGGACGCTGTCTTTTTAAACGTAAGCACTCTGTGGCCAAAATACTTACCCTGTAAACCGGAAGTGCTCTGTACACCGCTCCAGTGTCAGGGGATCCTGAACTTGTGCTCTCCAGGTGAGAATTGTAATGCTGACAAAGCGGACATAAAGAAACGGGCTTTTGCGTGACACCATCTACTTTTTTAAGTGATACTTAAGCAGACTTTCCAGCTCCATAATAATAGTAAATTAAATTTCGTAAGGACAATCGCGCCAAAATCATTCCATGTCCAGCTTTTAAAACCTTTTCTTGTGGTTAGGCACGATTTTAACTCGTGCCAGAAAGGCCAAAATATCGCGCGGTTATTAACAAGGTTGCCACTCACTGGGATAGAAAAAAAATTCCTGGCATTTCCCTGCCTTTTCACTGACCAAAAGCCAGTTTTCATAGACAATCCAAGACAAATCCTTGGGCAATAAAGCCAGCCATGAAGTCACAGAAATCAATTCCTTTGTACGAATTGTTTGAAACGGCATTACCTTTCCCAACAACGAATCTCCTTCCCGTACGGGAGACCACAATGTTAATGGAGAATATGGTGATTAATGCAAAAATGGGTCACCTTGCTTTAACTATGAAAAAAATAGCCTGCTTGCAGGCGGTGGTCCATGTTGCGCGAGATTCCGGTCGCCATATTGGACGGGTGGAAGATCTGGGACGAGATCTGGGGCAAGTGACAAAGCGAGGGGGAGGGGGCGGGGGAGGGGCCACTTGTCCCAGATCCTCAACTATATCGTCCAATATGGCGACCTGAATGCTACCGCGACCGGAATCTCGCGCAACACAGACTATCGCCTGCAAGCAGGGTATGGAAAAAAAGTGTAAATGAACTTCCCTAGTCAAGGTTTCTGTGTTGTGCTTTGATGAAACATAATTAGTTAGGCTTATCTATTTCTGACTGCTGCCATCCCTTCTTGAGGAATTGTTCTCGTTTCATTTCTATGCTAAGCACCATTTCACTTACCTTTGGTTTTGACAGCGAATCAAAGAACTTCTTGTTGTTGCCTTTGGGTTTTGTTTCTTTTTGTGCGGAATGACGGAAGGGTAACCATCTGTTGACCAGCAAAGGATTCCCTGTTACCCTCGTAAACAAGACATACCCAGAACAACAGTTGGAACTATTTCATAGGACACAATGGTTACTGGTCGGAAATGTAAACAAACGTATTGCTGTTTCGCCATTCTCCCAATTTTCTACCCTCCCTTCCCGTTAAACCCCGAAATGGGATACCACTACTACTACTAATCCCCGGGTAGCAGAAGGGACCAACAGTATTACCGCTTTACCGGATGGAATGATAGCTCATCACAACAGATACCCAGATTAAAGTATTGGAGTGTCCACTAATCTTTACTCTCTAGTACTCTCACAGTTCCCGTATAAATTGATTTGGAGCATTACTACCTCCCCCCCCCCCCCCGGTAGGGATGCTGGTCCATCACAGAATACCCTGCGTGAAGTGTCAGAGTATTACTACTAGCCCTGAATGGGAATCTAGTCCATCCCTAGAGTTTTGGGAATGAAGTGACTGGGAGTATTACTACCCCCCCCCTGGAGCGTTAACCAATAGGACTCCATCACAGGATCCCAGTATGAGAGTGACAAGGATTATTGTTGATCCCTTTTCATCTCAGGATACCCAACATTAAGTGTCCCTGCTGGAGGAGATGCTTCTCCATCACAGGGCTTTCCCCCTGCCCCCGACATATTGTTTAAATCTTTCCCAAAAACGTCGTTCATAACCATTTTATAAAGGTAGGTGGAAAGGTAAATTAAAAGTAAGATGTCTTGTCTGAGGAGACGGCAAATACAACAATCGCAACAATAACTATAACACCATCGACAACAAAAACAACAACAACAACAATAACAACATACCTTTCGTCATCAAACATCAATGGACAGTCAACACCACTGTCGGTTGTTTTCTGTACCGCCTTCGTAGCAACGTTTTTCAACGTTTTTATCGGTCCCTGAAATGAAATACAGCAATAAAGAGTCAACAAAGTGAACAAAAGCTTTCTTCAGATTTAAATACGGCAATTATGGAAACGAAGAAAAAAAATTCTGAAGTTATAACTAAAAAATACAACGGAACCTACTACGCCGAGCAGCAGTTATCTCAAACATCTCGTTTTCTCTCATAGATTTTCGCGTCCCTTTGTGTAAACTGCCACTGTACCGTGCTCGATTAATTGTCCATATTCAAATAAGCGAGCCCTTGATTAACCTTTGCTCTGTCCAAGTTGACACTGTTAAAAGGTGGACACTTCGACACTTCTTCGAAGTGCTATTTCATTACGATTAGGATGCTCGTTCTCTTCCAACAGGGTCAGCAGCTCCTGTCACATACAGTCAAATAAGCAGTCACCTGACCTAATTAAACTTCTTTGTCTGTTACATCTTTATTTAGGGCGTACACCTCATTAAGGCAGGCACCCAGAGCTGGCCCAGTGGGTGGTCGTCATGGTTTTATTACAGAGGTGGTTCGAAGGCTTACAAACCTCAGAGATGTCGTAGGGTCTGACTGGCGTGGAAGGCACAGACTTGGCCGAGGGCAGATGCCACAACCGAGGCTGACTGAAAAATCCGATGAAATGTCCCGTGTCACGATACCACACCCTGAGAAGGCAAACAAAGAAATTACAAATTGAACGCGACTGCTTTAAACAACGAAACCTTGTTACTGCACGAAGGCCCAAAAGTACTTTGCACAAATTGTGCGCTTCAAATACGCATTGTTTCGCTCACGGCTCACGGGAATGTTCCTCTGGTTTATTTGAAATATGCAAGTATAGCAAGCAGTTTATATCAACCCATTTACCTCACAGAGCAGTCAGTTGAGGCAGACACAATGACCTCAGAGCTCTGCACATGCTCCAGTCCAACAACTCGCGTGAGATGACCTCGCCAACAAACCACCTGCTTGATTACATTCTACAGTAGGAGAATTTGGTAAAGATTACACAGGCTAATGATATCATTATCCTAAAATCCCACGCCAGCAACAAGATCACATACTCAGCTAAAATCGGTAAAATTTCTTGTTTGGTTTTCTTGCTACATTCTCAGTGTTGCGTCTGTCTGTCGGTCAGTTTGGTTACAAAAATTAGGCCACACGGCAAAAATTTAAGTCCTATTTGAGATCAAACGAGCTCACAACCTACACCCCATGGGTCAGACATGCCACTGGCATAGTACTGTCATGTAATTTTGATAAACCCAAAGATTGATTGCCACAATGAAACCTCAAGGAGTTTTGCTTTTTTGTTACGAAGTTCTTTCGTCGTCCGTCCGTCCGTCCGTTCCGTCCTTCCTTCCTTCCGTTCCTTCCTTCCTTCCTCTTCCTTCCGTCCTTCCTCCTTCCTTCCTTCCTTCCTTCCTTCCTTCCTTCCTTCCTTCCTTCCTTCCTTCCTTCCTTCCTTCCTTCCTTCCTTCCTTCATATCTCCCTTCCTTCCTTCCTTTCTTTCTTTCTTTATGTTTACTTATAGACGGGTAACATACATATGCATGCGCATTGAATCTATTTGCGGTTGTCTATGGCCACGGATGACAGGGAGGAAATGGATTGAAACTTGGAAAAAGTAGGCCAAGTCTTTCATGTTTTATGATTGTGTCTTGGAAAAATCGCTATAAAAGAATAGTCGAGTTTCTTTTCCTTCCAAAAATTGAAACCTACCTCTTCGTGTTACACAGGCCGTTCGTGTAACAGGATAAGTACCTACTCACAATTTGAACAAAATTATAACAAGAATACCTTTGACAGTGGCCCTTAAAATGGCGGAATAACCGCCTAGGGAGTGGGTGGCGGGGGGGGGGGGGAATTAGCTGAGCTCCGAGGGTGGTAGCTTACTTTGGGGGAGGGGGCTGTTAGCTTACCTTGGGTTCTTTCTTTGTTTCATCCTTGCTAGACTCCTGATCGTCTTCTTGATGCTCTCCGTTGTCGTTTTCAGTTGGCAGATGAAGAAGAAAGTTACCCACATCCCATACCGTGATGTACCCTCCTGATAGCAAGTACAGCATGAATTCATGATCACTAAATACGGCAATTTATATCAATAAACTTCAGTAATTCAACTGATATGTATCGTTCCGTTCAGGGAATTTCCGGATAGTCACATTAAGTTGGATAAGTATGAGAAAATACATAGTTTCACACGCCGTATTGTTACCCACTGTTTTTGCCCCAGAAAAATACCAGAATCGAGCGATAACAAGGTGTCGCCCCGACTAAATGTTGCTTTGTAACAAATTAACGCTGCTTGAATGGAGCAACGTTATGAGTTCATATGCGCTCGGCAACTGTCTAAACAATATCAATATTGATTTAGAACGTCCACACATACTTTGCATGATATAAAGTAAGCTTTACGAGCGCCTTCCAAGAAACTCTTGCATGTGCAGTCGGAAATGTGTTCAGTCGGAAGACCGAAGCTGATCTTCAAGGAACAACCTGAGAGAAAAGTCCTCGACTCCCCCACCAACCACCGGGATAGCCTGGAATGTTATCGTCAACCACGGCAAGGTAGCTGAAGAACACAGGGATTCAAAAAGCTGACGTTTCGAGCGTTAGCCCTTCGTCAGAGTGAATGGAGCAGTTGGGGGTCGATTCGCTCTGAGCAAGGGCTAACGCTCGAAACGTCACCTTTTAAATCCCTGTACGGTGGTCAATTTACATTATTTATCAGCTGAAGAACAGCCATAGCTGATGCAGAAAGAGATGTAAGCAAAGCCAGATCTAAAAGCACCTCAAGCTCAACGGGATCAAGTCTTACATGCGGGACATCCCGCAGGTTTATACCACCAAAGGCCTCTCAGGGAACCATTCAAGGCATACATGAACCATCCTTCATAAGCTCATAACATGGCATGGTCCTTGTTAGAGTCTGCTAAAAATAGTGTTCATAATCGTAAGCCCTATATTTCAGTTTATAATATAGCTCGCGCATCTCTTCATTGAAATTGAGCGTGCCTTATGAGAGTATAAAGCACGCAGATGACGCCATTTTTCTGCGGTGCAGTTTCGAAATCATGACAAATCTGGCATTTTCATAATTCAAAAGATAAACTTCTCGATTAACTGAAAATAGTAAAGACATAGTAAAGACGCAGTGGCGCGATTTTGCGCGCACAAGCTGAGAATAAAATTTGCTCAGTTTTCTCACAAATTTAAACGATTGAGGAAAACTAAATTATAAAATAATTATCTCACTTGCATCTCCACTGATGACAAAATTGCAGTCTGCATCTGTACACATGGCGGTTACAGCTGACACTTGTCTTCTGGTAATTGCACGAACCTCTGATAAAATAGTTCCCTATGAACAAAGCCAACCATTCCTTCTTAGAGAGACTGAATACCTACAATCAGTAATCAGTAACCCCCTTTAAAGCTTTCAGTCACACTAAAGCCCCGCCTAAACGACAAAAAGTATTCGTCCAACATAACCTGCGATCAGGCGTTCTCTTTTTCATTTGTACGGGGTAGGAGGAAAAAAGGACAAATAGCTTAACACGAGATAACATCGCTGTTGACAGGTAAACAACCGAGAGGCAGCCGACGACTCGTGAAGTAAGTGTATCGGGCGTTCCTTTATTACCACTTCCACCGTCCGCCGACTTTCGCGCTCTCCCCCCAAAAAAGAACTCTTGATCGCAGGTTACGTCCAACATCGTGTTTGTTACACGCGTTATTCCGTGGCTAGATTGGCACTAAAACTTAACATCGCTGTTTGAGTGTTACCGCGGAAATTATGACTTGACTAGTTCTTGATTTGTTGCTTTTTCCCGTCGCGAAAGCTTCAAGAATTGACCAGGAATGTTCTAACTGGTGTTACACGAGCATTATGCTCGAAAGGAAAGGTACGTACCGTAAAGTTCCGAAAGTAACGGCCCTCGTTACTTTCGGATTTAGCAGCCTTTTCCTATCGCTACTTTCGGGGGACCGCTACTTTCGTGTGGCTAAAACGTGTACCCTACATGGGCCGTTCGAAGTTAACAAAATTGCGACAAATGTGAACTGACATACACACTTTTGACTTGGAGAAACTTGTTACATGATATTGTTTTGAATAACAATTTAAAAGAATCAGCCTTTGAATAATCTATTCTATCTAAATGTGAACTGACATACACACTTTTGACTTGGAGAAACTTGTTACATGATATTGTTTTGAATAACAATTCAAAAGAATCAGCCTTTGAATAATCTATTTTATATAGCGACAGCCAGTTCCCATTAATGCCGTTAATATTATTGTGAGCTGTTGGAGTTAGCCGTTGCAGGCTTTTCCTCGAGTCTTTCCTCAATTATGAGGTCGCCACTTTCGGTGGGTCGTTATTTTCGGGGGCTCGCTAATTTCGGGATTTGCTAACACCTGTAAAATTATATCGCTACTTTGGGGAGGTCGTTACTTTCGGAACTTTATACTATTCCTTTTTTCAATGGTTTTGACAAAACACTAGCAAGTCTCCGCTACGAAGTCCCTTAGTGCATTATATCTATCAGACCAGGGCCTAGTTGATGAAGTTGTTGAAAGCATCCCGAGTTAGAGTGAACTTCGAGTCCAGTTTCGTTTCCGTTATGTAAAAGCATTTCCAAAATATATTCACCCTTAAGCTTTGACTGCAATTTAACTTTATTTTAAGGGTAAAATTGATTTTCAAAACCTTCCCAACGAGCGAAATGAAAAACTCTTAATCTTGGGTTAGCGTTCATCGGCTTTCGAACAACCGGGCTCAGATCTGCTAAGCCTAATGAAGACTGCTATATTGATCGCAAAAACGTCCCAATAATTATTTTCGGTGAAAAGCTGTGCGTCAATAAACCAGAGGAATTTTTAGGTTGGGAGGCATCCCTGGATATGAATGTTAGTAAACATGTGAGCACTAAGCACGCTTCCTTAATTCCAAAGACCAAATTTTGAATACTCACCGAAAAATTCCAAAAGCGCAGAAAACCATCATGATGCGAGGAAACCAAGGCTGGTTCACTAACTTGCAGAAACGCACCCAAAATAGCTTCTTTGTCGACTCTACTTATTTCTTTCATCTCCTCATCATTAGCTTTATCTTCGGTCTCCGTTTCTTCGTCTTCTATTTCTCTAGTTTCATCCTCTCCCCTGTCTCTACTTTCATCATTGGTTTCTTCCTGGTTGAGTGGATTTTCTTGTTTACCAAACTCGAGGACTCCATCTTGTTCCTCACTTTGATGGTCTTTAGATTTCTCCTCCGTGTTAATACTCTCATGATCTGGGTCATGACTTGAGAGATCAAATTTGACCTCGTTTCTAAAGAAGAAAGACCAACATTGTGGGAATTACAGTCACGCCTCCAAAAAACGTAAAACCAAAATGTAAAACCAAATCGATAGATTTCACTCCACTCTTAGACCCCATCCACTTTCAACCTTACACTTCTTCCTGACCTTATGAAGACCCACACTTTCAAATGCTCTTGTGTCTAAGAACACAGGAACGACAGAAAATGCTTTCGAAAACTATTTTAAGGTGGCTCCTACCAGTTTCCAGCATTTTCAAGCATTGCTATTTTGATGGATTATTACTACCAATCTTTATAAGTAAATACCTTTAAATGGTATCAAACAAATGCCCATTCATCGGTGAAAAAGTTACGAAACTTTTTTGACACAACAGGTTACCATAACAACACCGTAGCCTGTTAAAAACACCACTTATTTTAGCTTTATGAAAAAATAATAAAACTAAAAAAAACAGCACGGTGACCCCCATTTTTTATTGTTGAAAAGTAATAAGCGTGTCGAAAGCCAGCTTTTCGCAAAGTTTAAAAAAAAATTGTAGGAGTGGATTCAGAGCCACCTTAAATTTCCGAAAATTTAAGGTGGCTCTGGATCCGCTCCTACAAATTCTTTTTTCATAAATTGTTCACCAATTATTAGGCATTTCTTTGATACCAATTTAAAGGTAATAACGTGTTAAGATTGGTAGTAATGATCCATCAAAATATTGCTGCTTGAAAATGCTGGAAACTGGTAGGAGCCACCTTAAAAAGGGCGACGTATAGTGTTAAAACTAGAAAGCTTTAGTGTCGACCAGGCAGAAGAAGAGATTTCTAAAAATAGCAAACTATTCATCGAGACATTTGCGGCAGTTCTTTGGGGCAACTTTTCTTGTCCCGATTTTGCTACAAAACAAGTGCCGCAGAATATGGCCTACTGTGAAACCGCCTTCTAGAATGGCAACTACAAACATCAGATTCAGTTGTAAAGAGCAATAACGAACGAACCAGGTTGGATATAATATATAAATTCTTTTACCTCTTGCCATATATTATGGGTTTCCTAACTCGATGAACAAGGTAGAGGCATTTGTACACCAGCTGGTCATCTCTGTGATGGCGTCTATTGTTTGCACTCCTGGATCTTGGCGGCTCACATCTGCAGACAGCAGTGGGATAGAATAAACCAAACAAGTTTCTCAAACGCTGGTTGTGTTGTTGACTGGAAAAGCTGGTGCAGGTGAAGACAAGTAAAAGAATCCAAGTAGAATTGTTCATTTTGATCACCCTGGAGGGATAACGTTCCTCGAAAACGCCAGGAACACAAATGATAAAGACTTTTAAAAAATTAAAGAAAGAATGTGTCTTATATTTTTACTATTTGAGCCTCAGACTGACAGTCTCTGTTAAAAAAGCCGAGTGAAGTTACGCGGGGGCTTCACCGAACGAACTACCTAGCGACGAGCGGCGTTAAAAATTTACAGGTTAGCTAAGTACATGCAAAAGAGCTAGGATAGAACTGCGCCTGTGAAGAGCAGAAAACTGGCAAAACCTTAAGACGATCTTCTCAGTCTCCAGGTTCCACGTGATGACACACCCACTTGTTGTACCAGCAAAGAGCAAAGGCGTTACATGCTCCAAACATGTCACGTCACAATGAGACAGTGCATTTTCCTGAAAGGGAAGCAGAAAGGAGTAAGATTCTTTTACTCGGGCTAAGCAGTGCTAAGAAAAGGACGGCGTAGTAGCTTTTTACTTGAATGGTTCCACTGAAGGATTTCATTGAAACGAAAGAGTTGGAACGACCTTCAAGCAGTCGGAATAAGTACTTCTCCATTACGCTGTCATTTTCAATAACAAAAAGCACTTCAGAAACCACTGCCATAACGGCTTTCAATTAAATTGCTCAAATTTCAGTATTTCATTACAACCTCAAAAATTTAGAACCACCATGTAGAGCATAATAAACAGCCTACAAAAAGTACTGCTTAGTAGCTTTCTCTGAATTATTTACTCCACAAACTCTAAACCTAGAAACGAACAACATGAATCGATCAAAGTTTGACTCTAGAAGTAAGTAAGCTGCCTCTTTTTACAGACACCGTACTGAGGTAGGCATCGGTTCCATCCTGTTGGCCACCCTTTCAGTTGAGTGTCCATTTACTTCGCTCTGTGATTCCTAGCAAACCCCGCCCCTCTTTTTCAACCAATCGTGACTCGCTCCAAGCATTTTCCCGCGCTTGGCGCCAATATCGATATCAATAGACCGATATCACATTTCTGATGAACAATAGATTTTGCCCGTCCAGACTCGTCATCAGGATGAGTTCTAGCTCCCATTGGATAAAGATCCTTTGTGTTTGCTCGTTTTGTGGACGAGGCTGGACGGGCAAATCTATTGTTCACAACAAGCGTGATATTAGTCTATTACATGCTGCTACAAATTTTGACTGTTTCGATAGTTGGGATTGGACAGGGTAATGACTGGGTTTGGGCTTACGACACTCAAATGAAAATCGCTCCATGCTGTAAGATTCTCCCAATGCGAAAACAACAACAACAACAACAACAAGTAAACAAGTCTTACTGCACCTCATTTGGTGATTTGACCTCCTGCGATTCTCCGATAGTGGGGAGGGGAGCTCTGGAAATGAAGGTCGCTTCCTCGTCTGGAATAAGCACAAAACGACCCTTTTAGTTCATGATATTTCCATTGTATTGACCCACCTACCATCTCAAGTAAGCTCAACTGATAGGTCCAGTAAACTTCACTTTGGCCCCATGAAACTATTCCTAATGCCTACCCTATACAATACTTTAGCTTCGATTTTGGAACTATGCAATAGTGAGAGGCCTAGCGGGTAGCAAACACACACGATAATCTCGCGTTCGTCTGCATGCTATAAAAGCAACACAAACAAACAAAACAAAACCCAACATACAACAAGTGATTGTATGTTCAAGGACTTTGGAATCCCTCTAGTATTTCTAATTTGCTTCCTGTGATATAAGCACAAAAAGACGATCTTTTAAATCACTATCATCTAAAGCATCAAAGAGTATCTAATAAGAACGGAGGATTATTTTATAGATTTTAAATTTGATGCTACCTCCGCCTCAACTGCACGCGACCTTATATACAACCGATTAAACTATTTTAGAATGTAAATATTGTAGAGATACTAGTTTTATAACAACAAAGAGGTGTTAGTAATTATGCTCAGCATGATATTTAGTATTTTAGTGTCACTATAACTTATAATTGTGATTTATTCCAATAATTTATTTTTATTATTTTATATACGACCTCACAAGCTATGTAGCTTTCACTCTTATCGTGTAAAAATAAAGAAGACATGACATGACCTACAAAACATAACATAACATAATCTAGGAGTGTTAATCTGACTCACACTTGATTTACAGTGCACCTAAAGGCAAAAAGAATTTTCTTTGATAAGACAATTCTCTCCAGTTCTAGCAAACATATTTTACCATTTTCACCTCGACATTTTGCTTTTCATGCGTCGCACAAGCTATGCAAAGCTAGCAAAACTAGCAGTCATATGGCCCCACGACCGTGCTGAGAGGCATGGGCCTATTCTCGATTTTACGTCACAATCTGTTTTGCAATGCAAAAACTCTTTGAGAACTTGAATGCAAAACAGTTTGTGACGTAAAATCGAGAATAGGCGCATGCCTCTCACAACACGGTCGTAGGACCATATGACTGCTACTTTTGCTAACATCACATAGCTTGTGCGAGGTGAAAATGGTAAAATATGTTTGCTATAAGTGGAAAGAATTATCTTATCAAAGAAAATTATATTTGTCTTTAGGCGCAGTTTAAATCTCGTATCCACGGAAGTATTGACACTAAAAATTGACATCATATATACTCGACCGTCGGACCGTTATTTTAAACTTGAAAATGAAATCAAGATGATTTCGAGACGTCGATTATTCTCGCTAATTTTTATTATTGTGTATCCAGGTTTGTATGAATTTTTTCCTCCGTTTTAGCCGTGATGGGTACAAGTGCATGTTATGTAATGATGCAGTGCTGCAAGTGAAAGTGATGATCTCCATGTAAGGGCACAAAATATCCGCGATTCTCATTGGTCGGCTAGATGGACTAAAAAAGGGCGTACTCAAACGCTTCTGCTTCTTACATAACCTGTTGGAGATCCAAGTTGCATAACCATTGTATTTGAATTATTGCATAAACTGGTACATGAAGTTGCGCAATTTTTCGGAGGAATAATTTTTGTAACCTTTGATTTTGGCTTCTGTCATATTATATAACCAGTTGGATTTCCACGTTACATAACGTTACATGTCATTTGAATTATTACATAAACTGTAAGATAGTCATGTAAAACAATCATGATTTTAGGGATATTATATTACAATTAATTAATTATGAGCAGGGTTGGGGCTGCGCAATTTTTCGGAGCAATAAAAACCATGTTTCGTCATTTTATCTCATAATCTCTACAACGGTGGCAAACAACATCGAACACCATAAACATTTTTCACTTTTACTTGACTTAGCCATTATGCCGCTGTTACAACACAAGTGTGAACCAAGCTTACTTGAATATATATGACTTTTCAACCGTTAACCCAAAATGTCAACGTGTCTTTTCTCGTCACGGTTCCCAAATATTGCTTTTGGTACAGTGGTAATGGTAATGGTAATGGTAATGGTAATGGTAATGGTAATGGTAATGGTAATGGTAATGGTAATGGCAATAGTTCCCATAATAATCCCTTAAATTACCGTGTAGCATGAAATTTTTGCGGGACTTTTATTTTGCGGATTAGCGATTTTTTAGATTCGCGGAAAAAAATTTTTGTGGCTCGAATTGACTGAAATTTTCACTGGGAACTAGTTTTTGCGGTTTCCTTTTCATGCAGCAAGAGATCAACAAGGAAGAAAATGTAATATTTTCAACTGTTATTACTTTTTTAGGTAAAACAACAGTCTATACTTCTCAGACATTACAGTCAATGACAAGGCGGTCGGTACTTAACCTTTTATCGTTTCGTTTTATTCGTAGCAAGCTCCGATTGCTTTTTCTCAATGCAAATATCAAAATACACTTAGTGTTTGTTATATGATTGTTGTTGTTATAATTTAACGGGAGTAAATGTTTGCGGTTTTAAACTTTGTTGGGTTTTTTTCTGCTGGAATTTGTTTTTGCGGATCAAGGACTATCCGCAAAATTCGCAAAAATTAAACCCCGCAAAATAAAAGTGCTACACGGTGGGGAGAATTTGTCTGAGCATCGTGACCACACATTTCGACATACTTTTTTTTCGATTCTCATGTCCTGTATAATTGACGAATTTTGAATATTGTAAGGAGAAGTTATATGCTGGTCTTCATTGGTACTTTTAAGTCCTTGCTTTGCCGACCGGAATACGAGTTAGCCTAACACTGATGCAGTCATTCGGTTTATATTCGGAGGAGAGAGTCTTTAAGTAGCTACAATCAAATCTTATGTCCTGTACAAGCCCTAACTTTTAATCGCTGGCTTTAGATTTTCGTCTGCTGAAGTTGCGAAACCACTACGATGAACCATCGCTTATTATAGTATGACTGGCTCTTGCAACGGTCAAGATGAATCAATTCTCCTGCTGTGATTGGCTACCCGCGAGGTCAAGATGGAGCCATCTTGACCTCTCGGGATAGCCCGTTCGTCCCGCGTTTTACTGTCTCTTGATAGCGTCCTTTGAGTCATATAATAAATCCTTTATTGACCAAGCTTGTTCGGTCAAGATGGCGGGATATTGGCCTCGTTCTTTTTTTGCGTGTTTATGGACCTCGACTTCGTCTCGGTCCATAAACACGCAAAAAGAAAAAGACCTTGGCCAACATCCCGCCATCTTGACCTCACGCTTAGTCAATAACCCATATATATTGAATTCTACTACTTTTGCTGTCATTACCTTTGTCATTCCTGCTTGGCACCGGTGGTATAAAAAGATCTGACAAAACTCTCAATTCAATAAGAGTGGGTACGTCAGCTGGGTCCTGTGGAACATTAATTATAACAATTATATTCACAACAGACCTGTTTTTCGATTGGACGGATGGGTCTCTTAAGGTGGGGGTACACGTGAATTTGAGTGAACTTTTTAGGAGTTCGAAGAAGGGATGTTTTGTAACACCACCAGAGAGTTGACACTCCACAAGGGCACTGCAGGGTGCTGGGGAACTATTTGGTGTCCGTCTACTAATTTCTAACTTCAAATCCCAATTTTAAACTTTCATTAAATCTTCAATATTTCCTATTTCCCTCAAAATAACTAATCCTTTGAGAAAAATTATTCCTTCCCAAATATACCCAAAAATTACCAAAAACGTCTCAAAATATCCCACAACATAGCTTGGTGAAATGAGCATAGGGATTTTTGATTGCTTGAAACGCGAACGAGTTATTAACATTAAAACCATGTTAAGGGCGAAAAAATGATGTTCAGGTGTAACCCTGCCTTAACTCTGAGCCTGGCCACAAGAAAACTTAAACCAAAGTCACATAATTTTGTGGCAGGTGCAGTTTATTCTAGCAGTTTATTATCATGTTTCATGGATTGGATTTAATCGAGGGCAGTACATATTTTATGAGTTTGAGCCATTCGATTTCCTTGCGTAACTTTAACTTTGGGCGCAATTGTTTTGGGGCTATCCCGCTTATTCTTATTCTTATTCTGGCTTAGGGTTAAGAGAATAAGGAAATATGTGGAATAATACGTATGTACGTACGTACGTACGTACGTACGTACGTACGTATGTATGTATGTATGTATGTATGTATGTATGTATGTATGTATGTATGTATGTAAAATGAATATTCTGAGCAAGGAATACTCTTGGTGGAAATGACCTAACACCAAACCGCGGACTCGTCTGGGCTGAGTGTATGAACCTAACTCACTGTAAGTCTTCTTATGGAAAACAGGGCCCAGCTACCACCCAACACTGAGACATCGTGTAAGCCAGGGTACAACAACAGGAACTTAACGCACCCTATCTCTTTGCGAATAGTGTGTCAGTTCTTTAAGCCCCCTTCCCCTATAGCACCAAACAAACCAAAACAACAACAACAACAACAACAACAACCACATAAACAATAACACTAACAAAATCTAACCTCCATAATTCTAATCTTCTTTCCCCAGGACGACACTAGCAGGCACCTCTTGTTGTACAATGTGTGATAGGCCAACCCAGTTATCGTGTCTTCGTGTCTCTTCTTCGTTTGTTCATCTGGAAACGACTTATACAGCTGTCCACTACCGAAATCCCACACTTTTATAGAACCTGAATTACAAGGAGAAAGATTGGCTTTATTACAAGTGCTTGTATTGTTTTATTCGTCGCGAAGTAAAAATGCATGTGGTGTGGTGGATGCGGAAACCGCTAAGTGTAAGGAATGACTTCTTACGTGTCAGGCACACGGGAAGTCACCCCCAAACCAAGCCATGTCCGTTTTTTAATCCACAGTTTTCAATTTTTAGCACAAACTTGTAAGTGCTCCTAAATGAGAAATAAAACAGTTGAGACTTAAAGCTTTCAAAATGAGTTAACATTACTGCTTTAGTAGTGTTCATAACTGCGATGATCATTCACATATTCATTTTAAGATATAAGGAGTTTCGAAACACGGGCTGACTTCAGGTTGACCATTATACCCTAGTTGGGGCTGGCTAACTCTGGCAGCAGAGCCAACACGAAGAGCTATGACTGGACACAAATGAGACTGGGAGAAATCATGAAAACATAAAGCTCAAGCCACTCCGACGCTTTGGAAGACTGACGACTGTTCAAACTTGTTTCATGTAAACAGAAGCAAGATTTAGTCTGAACAATTTCTCTGACAAGGATGTCATTAGTAATATCTACTTATATTTTCCTTGCAAGCACATCCCGCTAACTAAACCTTTCTTTATTGCTACGAGCTACACCTTTCTTCTTCCTTCGTCTTGGGGGAGCTAAAGGCCGCCACACACGTGAGGAAACACCTGAGCGAAATGCCTCCCAAAGCAGATGGCTCAGCAGTTTCCTTTTGTGTGGTGAGAAATTCGCCTCACGGCCTCGCGAGGCGAAAATCTCACAAAAACCTCGCCGCACACGGGAGGAAACGGCTAAGCCATCTGCCTCGAGAAGCATTTTGCTCAGCTGTTTCCTTACGTGTGCGGCGGGCTTAACAAAGTCTGAGCGCGACATACAAGTGAAAGGGACCCACTTGAAATCACCATTGGAAAGACTAAAGATAGTCGTGCTATGTTTCGCGATTGCGATATAACTCACCATTGTAAGCTCCTGTTGCAAGCCTGTACCCTGAGCTGTCAACAGTCAAGGCAGTGATCTCAATAGACGGACCATGCGCATTGGCGACCTGGTACACAAACTGGCCGGTCTCCATTTCCCACACCTGACAAATTTTAAAAAGGCAATCGGTATAAGGGTATTGACGAGACAGGAGAGAAAGAAACGGAGATGTAAAAGTAGTCTTGGCGGGTCCTCTCTTATCTTACACTGACAGTGTTAATGATAATTATTAGTGGATGGTGAATCTTATCCATCCACCAAGGGAAAAAATTCTCAGAGGGAAAGACGGATAAATGCACTACAAACCCAACACATTACAAATGTACGGAGCGTTTAAAAGGACACCGGATATACCTGATCGTATGAAACAATAGGATTTTTAGGAACACACTTAATTTGCCAGTCTCCACCATTTTCTTTCAGTACTGGTCCGTACTTTTCTCGGGCGCTTGTTGAGATGTTGGAAGTTAGCACTCGGGAAGGAAGGAAAGTCGCGGCTAGGTTGGGCGATATCTAGGCTGTTTCTGTATTTTCGGACGATTATCGTATGAAAACAATAGTTTTCAAAAACGTTTTGCTCCAAGTGGCCATATATGCGCTTCTGACTTCACCAATTTCTTCGAACGTTGATACATTTTAATAGGAACTTTGGCGACAGTTAACGCACCTTCAGAATTCCTTCAGAACAGCCACTAATAACCTGGTTCATCTGTGGATTATAGAGTAGCTGAAAAACCCAAACCCAAAAATATAAATAAAATAAAATACAGTAAACGGAGTATGCGTATATACGTATTTATTATCCATCACTGTTAGTTATTGTACAGACAATGCACGAGACGAGTACAGCTATTCCGCGATATTGTGCATTTGGATATTTGTACTGTAGAAACGTACCTCGCACGCGTCACACAAAAGTCACACTTTCCCGAAAAATGTTCTTTTAATAAATTCTTTGTTTGCAATACAAGTTGGACTCGTTGTTTGTATAATAAATACAGCACAACTCGTAAAATACTCCGCGATACTACACGCAAAAACATCTTATAAGATATATATATATAACATTGCCATAACTTCGTGACAATAACAGTATTAACAGAAATTTCAAGCTCACGATACAACTTTTTAAAGACATGTTTCGGCATGACTCATGCCATCATCAGTTTAATGTGTTGTTTCCTTTTCCAGTGTTTATAAGTACGTTTACAATTTGAGTACGTTAGCAATTTGAAATTTAAAATACAGTAACAGTTACAATTATGCGCGTGCAAATGCATGAGTGTGAATTACGTAATCGAGTCACAAGAAGCAAAAATCGTTGTTGTGTTGTAATTGCGCATTTAGTTCTGGTTTTAAGCGGCTGATGTAGATCGCTTCTTTGAGCTTAAGACATTGTCTAGTTTTAGCTGAATCTATAATCTTGAAGTAGTCAACCGAGCATTTGCGTTTACAACTAAGTGAACCGTTCAGGTGTTTGAAAACATGAGAATTTTTGTCTGTTGAGAGATGCTCTTTTACCCTGGTTGTAAAGTGGCGTGACGTCTCGCCAATGTAACGGGAGTTACATCCCGCACAAGTAAATTGATACACAACCAGAGATTTTAACGCATCTGGAATAGGATCTTTAAAACTGAAAAAATTCTTGATTTTGAAAGAAGAAAAAACAATTCTGATGTCTATATCTTTGCAATCTTTTTTCCCGCCCAATGGTGGTGTTGTTGATTTTAAAAATTCTGTCAACCAAAGTGTAAATCAGACCAACCTTATACCTAAAGGAAGTAAAACTAAGGAAATTAGTAAGAAGCCCAGTGTAAGTGCTCTTGTGATATATTGAAGTGATACAAGAAGCCCCCGAGTTATCCACAAGAACATCCAGAAAGGGGAGTTTCCCATTGAGTTGAGTTTCATAAGTAAACCTAATGTTAGGACCTAATGTTAGATCTTCAACAACTATCTATAACACTTCAACGCAACTCCTTTCCTAGCCATCTCATAGATAAGATCATTAAGGGGTATAAAAACAAATTGTCTTCTAGACCAACTCAAAACAACTCTTCTACCACTGGGGAAAACACTACAGGTATTCGATACTTCAAACTGCCATTTGTGGGTGATTCTTTCAAAATCAAGAATTTTTTCAGTTTTAAAGATCCTATTCCAGATGCGTTAAAATCTCTGGTTGTGTATCAATTTACTTGTGCGGGATGTAACTCCCGTTACATTGGCGAGACGTCACGCCACTTTACAACCAGGGTAAAAGAGCATCTCTCAACTGACAAAAATTCTCATGTTTTCAAACACCTGAACGGTTCACTTAGTTGTAAACGCAAATGCTCGGTTGACTGCTTCAAGATTATAGATTCAGCTAAAACTAGACAATGTCTTAAGCTCAAAGAAACGTTCTACATCAGCCGCTTAAAACCAGAACTAAATGCGCAATTACAACACAACAACGATTTTTGCTTCTTGTGACTCGATTACGTAATTCACTCATGCATTTGGACGCGCATAATTGTAACTGTTACTGTATTTTAAATTTCAAATTGCTAACGTACTCAAATTGTAAACGTACTTATAAACACTGGAAAAGGAAACAACATCATCAACAGTATCGTGAGCATGAAATTTCTGTATATATATATATATATATATATATATATATATATATATATATATATATATATATATAGTACAGTAAGGTAGGGAGGGGATGTATTAGCAACTGATTGCCTTAATTACTTAGGATCACCAGCCTATTCCCGTTTGGATGGCGATTCATTAGAGATTTCCTGGCTGAGCCACATTTTCACTTAATTACTTAGTTGTTGATTTCTGTTCCCAAATTAACCTTGTCTGTTTATATTTCTCAGAAATCTCTAATGAATCGCCATCCAAACGGGAATAGGCTGGTGATCTAAGTAATTAAGGCAATCAGTTGCTAATACATCCCCTCCCTACCTTACTGTACTTAATTAATTTCCAGGGGGATTTGGCCGTGCATCGCCGATCGACCGGGGAGTAGTGACGTGATCCTGGTTGCAGAAAATGTGTGAAATTGTCTCCTCGGACCTTACCATAAAAATAAGGCCACACTGTGTATGTGTTGTACAGTAAAAATATGTGTTCCCAGTGTGGTTGGTTCAGTGGCCTAGTGGTTAAGGCATCCGACCGGTAATCTGGAGACCCAGGTTCGTTTCCTGGCTGAGCCACATTTTCACTTAATTACTTAGTTGTTGATTTCTGTTCCCAAATTAACCTTGTCTATATATATATATATATATATATATATATATATATATATTATATATATATATATATATATATGTATATATATATATATATATATACTAAAAACAATGAAAACCCAAAGTCTTTTGTTACTTTGCTTTTGCGCTACGCGTTTCACCGCTGTTGCGGCTCTTCAGGCATAGCAAAGTGTGTTTATTGACTTATTGCGTCACAGATGTAATTACAATTATAATGGCTATTGTAATTCTAAGCCCGCGCGAGCAATTAGCGTAATTTCAAATCATTAAGAACGGGTTTATACTTCAAAATAAAAAACCTCTCTTTGTTCTTTCTCATGCCTTCTGAGGGGCTGAGAATCTTATAAAACGGAAAGATAGTGAACTGAGGTGACAATCCCGCAGCACATTCATCAATATGCTTGCTGACTCCTAGCATACGTGTGAGCCTAGTCCCTTTATTTCGGATAAAGCACTCGATGAACTGCACCTCAACGAACTTGATTTACGTAATAACATGTGCAGGATGTGGACATAATTATATAGGAGAAACGGGTGATGTCCTGAGAAATAGAGTGACAGTTCATAAACAGCAAATTAGAGACCCGCACACACGTATGCATCCGACCGGTAATCTATGTAGGAATTGATTGATGAAATTTTTCCACAATTTTACTTTTCCACTTCACTTGCACGTCAATGGTTATATCTAACCACGTAACTGGTTTGCATCATTCGCATTAACAATTAGAACTATGCTCTATACTGAAGTCTCCAGTATAGAGTCATAGTTCTAATTGTTTGCAATAATATTTTTGTTTTATTTTTATTTCGTGACATACCTGTGAACTAACTAACTGTCGCAGGAGCCCATTGTACCGGCCGTGTATAAAAATCTTCTAATTGTTTCTTACCTGGCATATGGGTCTGTCGTGTGTGTGCGGCACTTGAAGTGCATCCTGAATGGCTCTAGTGAGTGGCCAGGTGTCAATCACACTACAACCTGCAAACACCATGTGTTAAAGACAGGTTACAGGGAGCTAACATTTGGTTCGCC
The DNA here is from genome assembly GCA_016490735.1 of Pachyseris speciosa. Lineage (NCBI taxonomy): Eukaryota > Metazoa > Cnidaria > Anthozoa > Scleractinia > Pachyseridae > Pachyseris > Pachyseris speciosa. The sequence continues at coordinate 2,193,900 of JAEMWC010000018.1, read as the reverse complement.
AAGTTGAAGAAGAAGAATGTGCTGTATGCGTTTGGCGTTTTATCTCCATTTCGCCTTGGTCCTTATAAGAATTCATAACCATTAAAAACAGAAAGGTTTCCACTGAAAATTAAGGAACGAGATTCACATCTGCGCTGGTTTGTTTTTCTCTTTGGGGAGCAGGGTTGGCGTAGTGGTGAGAGCGCTCGCCTTCCACCAATCTGGCCCGGGTTCCATTCCCGGACTCGGCGTCGTAAGTGGGCTGAGTTTGTTGGTTCTCTACTCTACTCCGAGGTTTTTCTCCGGGTACTCCGGTTTTCCCCTCTCCCCAAAAACCAACATTTGATTTGATTTGATTTATTTAGAGTTGATTTGATTTAGTCTCCCCAATTAGTAGAGCATCTGTGCTCGGCTAGATAGATTTGAGACTTAAATAAAGTTATTATTATTATTATTATTATTATTATTATTATTATTATTATTATTATTATTATTATTATTATTATTATATTCGCTTTCTGATTGGTTTCCAAATCTTAGCAAAACTCGCTCACTTTCTCGACCTTCTCTCGCGCTTATAACATGTCACATATATCTGGTCCAAATTCTAATTCCTCACTGCATGTGTAGTCCGTGTCTTTCCTGACGACTCAGTGTGTTCACTTTCCATTTCTTTTCTGTAAATTGGTAAATTGCAATAACATAAACTTATTAAAACTCTTTCATCGTTTTAATTTTCAAGGGCAACTACGCTTTATATCCTCAATGCCTTCATACCTGTTATAAGTCGGTCATGCTTAGCGTCAAAGAGCATGCACGAAATCCGTTTTTCTCCTGGTCTTATTTCATTGTCTGTGAAAACCTTTACAAAAAGAAACGCAAATTTACGTGAGGTGTGACATTTTCGGATGGTACATTCATAGTCGCAAAATGAATGTCTCGGCAAGTTCGCAAGCTGAGCTCACATCAGGAAAAAAAGGTTCGAGTAAACATGCGAGTATTAACGCGAAAAACATTTCGCTCCTAGCATGTTAGTATTTGCATTTTTCAGATGGATGTTTGTTTCAAACACGATTCAGGCCTAAGTGGAGGTCACTGGCATTTCGGAACACGAATTCGTTATAAGATTAAATAATTTCAGGCTGATTGCTCCTTTCTAGACTTGCAATTGACTAAACTAAATCCACTCCGCAATACCCCAGAAAAAGCTACATGCAGCTTGTTCTGTCAATTTCATCTGTCAGACCCTCGATCACCCCATAAATATGACCTCCTTTTACCATCCGTCACTGAGTTGTCGTCAAGCCACACTGTTACTCACTTGCAAACAAGTCAAGGTCTGGATGTCCCACACTCTGAAAACCTAACGAGATGAAGAAATGCGTGATTAGTAAACAAGTTATCCACATTAGCTGTGAAGAGACATAGAAACGAAAACGTTGTGAGCAGAGTAAAACGAGTAGAGACTTGGGAAGGGGCCCCGCTTTTCGCTGCTCCCCAGCTGAGTTTCCTACCCGTGCTGTAGACAAACTTATGAGTTGCTGATCCTTTTCATTGACTGCAACATCAACGATTGTGAATAGGTGGCCAAGTAGCTTTCCTGGAAAATGATCAGTAAACGCACTGTAAGAACTCCTCGTTTGAAGAAGGAGGGCGATACTGGAACCTTCTTATACAGTTTCCTTTTGGCGGAGAACAGTATGGCATGAAATTCAGTCTGCGGGTTTTAATTTGTCTGATCATTGTCGCACGTTGTAAAATCTCCATAAAAAATTAATTGTGAAATTCAGTTTGTGAAATCTAATTTAGGCGATGATTGCCACAAACTGGAAAAAGGATAAGTTCTTAGCAAAACTCACCAAAGGCAGTTTTAGGACTCTAATTTGCGCGATTCAGAATCAGATTTATGCGATCATACTTGTAGTTATAAAATGGAAACTGAAGTTTAAGGTCATGGAAAGTGACCAAGAAAGTCGTTTTATGTAACCAAATTTCTGTCACCGTCCTCATAACTGGAAAAGTAAGCACCGGTTAAAACTTTTGAATTCGAATTTATGCGAAAATCGCCATAAATTGGAGTAGCACATGTCCATCAAAATTTCTCTTTCCGCAGCAATCAGACATTGTTTACTTCACCTGTTGGCCTTGTGAATATAAGGGGATGCCACACGCGGATCACCTTGTCTGCACCTGATAATAATAGAACATCGAGGCCAAAATCATTAACATGATGTACTGTGTCAAAGTCCTTATAATAATAATAATAATAATAATAATAATAATAATAATAATAATAATAATAATAATAATAACAATAATAATAATAATGATAAACGATTTAGTAGTAGTACTTCCACAAGGTGGCTCTTCGCCTACTAATCACAAATCTCAAATCAAATCAAATTAAATCAAATGTTGGTTTTTGAGGAGAGGCGAAAACCGGAGTACCCAGAGAAAAACCTCTCGGAGCAGAGTAGAGAACCAACAAACTCAGCCCACATATGACACCGAGTCCGGGAATCGAACCCGGGACACATTGATGGAAGGCGAGTGCTCTCACCACTGTGCCAACCCTGCTCCCCAGAAGACAGAACATTAAGGATCCTTAATGTCCTGTTTCTGAACATGCAAGCAGATTTAACATTGCTTAATTGCTGAGAATTTTGCCACTTTCTGTCTTTGTGGAAAAAAGAAATTCGAGCATATAACAGCCAGACTATCCTTAATGATCTGTCTTCATCAGATCTCTGCTTTGTCTTAAGTAATGATTTGGACCGTATATCTTATTGATAAGTTACGTAAGCTACAGAATGCTGCACAACACCAATCCAGCGCGTTTAAATGATGATAATTCAGTGATAATGTTTTGACTACGAGGAAAGCTTCATTGCAGTAATCAGATTTTGGTTGACCTTTTAGAAAAAAAGCTGAAAATTGAAATAAAACTAACGCAGGCAAATTGGGCAGTCAACTTCCAGCCAATAAAATGTCATCTTAGTTTGAAACATGAAAAAAGCAAAAAAAGAAAACTACCGTAGTACAAAAACTCGAAGAAAAGTGTCATGATGTACGAGGAGAAAACGTTTCTAAACGAGTGTCTAGTATAAACAGTAAACAGTAGAGCAATCAATACATGTATACTTCATAAATTGTATATTGTTGCAATCAAAAGGCGCAGTACCAGCAGTGATGATGACATTAGCTTTAGTGCAGTAATCAAAGCAGTTAACTCCCTTGGGAACACCAAGCTCTCTAACAGGACTAAAAACCGAAAGATAATACATACAACCAGGTCAGTATTTTAATCTCACATATATATGTAGGAGAGTAAGGGCTGTTACGCCGCAAAATGTAATAATCGCCACGAAATGTAATATTAACGCAAAATGTAATAACAATCGCCGCAAAATGTAATACTAACGTAAAATGTAATAACATTGACGCAAAATGTAATAACTTTTCAACGCAAAATGTAATACCTTTTCTAACGCATATTGTAATAACGCAAAATGTAATAACTCTCGAACGACATGTACGATATATCGAAATTAGTATTATGTCTCGGACAACGTTATCCTAACATAGGTAATACTGTGACATGTAGGAGAATTGAATATTTGGTTCAATTTGGTGTACAGGTTTTGTTTCGAAAAAAAAAAATGTGCCATAGCTTCCAGTTTGAAAGCTCTGTTGATCGGAATCAGGTGGTAAATCGGGCTGTAACCCCGTCATACTTTCACAATCTTCAACTCCAGAGATCATGTTTCGAATAAGCGCCGCGTTGTTATTGAAGGGTGCGGTGATAGGAATATATGGGTACAGTCAACTCAAATCTTACAGACAAAAAAATATATAGACTTTAAATTGAAAGAAACTTCCGTTATTACGGACTCTTGTATAATAATAATAATAATAATAATAATAATAATTATTATTATTATTATTATTATTATTATTATTATCAGCTTTGTGAACTGGATGATCTTTTTCCGATTTGCTTCCTAAGGGAGCAGGTCATAGCCCATGAACAAAGGTCACTTAGAGTTTTCTCCTTACTCTAGAGCTCCAACACCTTTCTCAAAATCCTTGTCGTTCCCAGTAACGTAGTATTGTTTCCCGCTTGAGCCACGCCCAACAAACTTGACCGAGCTAGTAAGGGGCATGGGTATATTCCTGATCTGACGTCACAAACTGCTTTGCATGCATGTTTACAAAGACTTAATGAGGTGCAAATCAGTTTGTGACGTCAGATCAGGAATAGACCCACGCCCCTTACTAGCTCGGTCAAGTTTGATGGGCGTGGCTCAAGCGGGAAATTTGAACGACGATTTCAGGGCAAAATCACGGCGGAATTCGAAAAAAAATTTTTGAACAGCTATCTACTCCTTATGTATATACTAGAACCACAAAAAAAAATAGAAGACGATATAGACACTTTAATTATTTCTCGTAACCTACTGATAGCACCGCTATTTTTTCCTTTTAAACGCATAATTTTGCGCACTCACTCGACGAATATCGTTTAAGTCATTTAGTTCTGGAATGTACACTTGTGGCAGTGGTTCTCGGTCGACAATATTTCTAAAAAATCTCGAGACAGCCCTCAACGAGGGACGCATATAAGGATACATTCGTAATGCGTGTCGTATAATTTCCTCCAGAATGTCAGGGTTTAAATACGGCCCTGTGTATGATGGGGGAGCGTTTGGTTCGTTAGCAGTGTTTGGCCCGAATTCACGCGCGTGATCACAGTTCTCCGGGTCTGGCCCGAGCTCATACTCATAATCACAGTTCTCCGGGTTTGGCTCAAGCTCATGCGCATGATCACAGTTCTCCGTGTTTCGTTCGCCCTCACAAGACTGATCATCGTTCACAGGGTTTTGGTTTCTTTCGTCTTCTGAAGGTACACCACCAACGGGGGCACTGAACATGTCTTGCGAATTATTAGTTTCAAAATCAGCAAAACTCTCAGTCTTATTATTTACTTCATTCGGATGAGTTTGAACTTCTAGACAAACATAGTGTTCTCCGTCATTCTCTGCAAAATGCCCCAAAATGAAAGTACATAGCGGGTTTGTAGCCGTTGGAGAAACAGCGGTTGCGTACCCTGGTCCATTAGATGATAGAACTTGAAACTCGACATTGTACAGATCGGATGCGGCCTGAAGCGTGATGTGGTCACCAAATGTACCATTTTGAGACATTGAAGACAGATATGCGGGCCATGGCAGATCTGTGAAATTTTGTAACGGTGTTCCATCAGCAGCACATGGGTTAGTGTCCAGGCGCTTGACGATTTCTTCCCTTGTCGTCTGGTTAGAGCGATGAATTCCTATGCTTCTTAAAAATTTGCTGATGGCAGAAAACTGACAGTTTCCATTTTTCGGGGGATCGTAGGAGATAATAAAATGGGCCGAACCCACACGATCTTCAAATAAGGACCTCTGGTTGACATAAGGTTGCAAATATTTTTGCCGGTGGGCTTTTTTCTTGTTTCCTCTTTGGGCACGTTTTCTAACATATTCCTGTTTTTGTTTTTCCCTTTCCATAGTTAGGCTTGTTACGTCACTGACAGGAATCCATTTTGTTATCAGCTTCCCAGTTGTTGGGGACATAAACGTGACTTTATATTTCTGAAGACGTAAATTTCTTTCAACAACATCAGCCTCCAACACGTGTCTTTTGCTTACAGATTTTGTTGCGGAAGGATAGCGAATTAGAACAGTCTCGCCTACTTCGCAAATCGACGGGGGATTTTCTTTCTCCACGTGCCACCATGCGGTTGGCACATCTTCGTGTTCCTGACGACGCCAAATTCCTGATTGCAGAAAGTTTTTTTTCATGTTTTGAAAAGTCTCTGGGACGGGGGTGTATAGTTTGTTGATATTTATTTGACGCCATATCCCACTCTTGCACTCTCGGGTTTTCTGTACCAGCAACGTTTGGCTTATGACCATAATAAATCTCAAAGGGAGATTTCCAGGAGAGCTCTTCTCAAATGAAGAATGATCCTCGCAGTTGTGAACGCAATTTATGCAATTGCGAAAAGAAGCCTGAAAAACATTCAGGACTTCAACGGGGTTTGAACCCGTGACCTCGCGATTACCGGTGCGATGCTCTAACCAACTGAGCTATGAAGCCACTGACGCTGGGAGCAGGTCAATTGTAGGTTCATATTTTCCCGTGAAAGAAATGAGTGTGAATGATATATGAAATGAATCATATATGAACTGCGGAAATGAAATCAAATGAAGAATGATCCTCGCAGTTGTGAACGCAATTTATGCAATTGCGAAAAGAAGCCTGAAAAAAATTCAGGACTTCAACGGGTTTGAACCCGTGACATCGCGATTACCGGTGCGATGCTCTAACCAACTGAGCTATGAAGCCACTGACGCTGGGAGCAGGTCAATTGTAGGTTCATATTTTCCCGTGAAAGAAATGAGTGTGAATGATATATGAAATGAATCATATATGAACTGCGGAAATGAAATCAAATGAAGAATGATCCTCGCAGTTGTGAACGCAATTTACGCAATTGCGAAAAGAAGCCTGAAAAAAATTCAGGACTTCAACGGGTTTGAACCCGTGACCTCGCGATTACCGGTGCGATGCTCTAACCTTCTTTTGGATCCTCGTTTAAGGATCTGGCGTACTTCGGTAGCGACTTACTCCAGTTGACACCGGCCTTTCCCATGACCAGGAAGTCGTGCATAATCTTCTTTTTAAAACGACCGATGTGCCCTCTCAACTTTTCCTTGCGATTGGGGTGATAGGGACGACCTTTAACCACTTTGATGCTTAGCTTCTTACACAATTCTGCTACCGCTCCTTCAAATTCACGACCTTGGTCATGCTGAATGACGCGCGGCGCTCCGTGCTCTCTGTAAATACGAAGCAATTCACGCGCCACGTGGGAGCTCTTTTTCGTTTGCAATGGTGCTAACCAGTGGTACCGGCTGAACACGTCGATAATTGACAGAACATAATTGTATGTTTTCCCTTTGTACTTTGTGCGTAATCTTTGCATGTCTACCAAGTCTATTTGATGGCGAATTTGGACAGTTCTGGCACGGACTGGTCGAAGTCTTGCTTTGTTTTCAAAGCGAACGTTAAGCCTTTGGTGAATAGATGATTTGGCAAGCACTTTGTGGACGTCTCGCTCCCCAACGCCACTATAACTGTTTTTAAGTCTGTGATAGATTTTTCGGACGCCTGATCCTTTAGACGACTTATACATATTTTTCACAACATCATGTAGTCCCTCTTTCTTAACAACTCTCTTTCCATTAAAACACAGCATTCCTCCATGTAGGGACAAGTTGTCTCTGTTTCTCCAAAACCGTACGAGTGCGGACTTTTGTTTGTTTGTCCTGCTCTTGACAGGGACAGCAACCTCTCCTTTAATCAGCTGTACGAATAAATCATAAGTTTCGGCGTCAAGGGTCGAGATACTGGAAACACCTTGCAGAAAAATAGCGATTGTAACGAACAAAACATTGACCAGGACTAACGCCTTCATGTTTCTTAGCTCGCAGCAACGTGACCGTTTGGGCAGAGGACTTCACAGAAATCTGAGTTTGTCTTAGATCGCTGATAACGACTGTCAAAAAATTTAACTGGTTTCCGGCCATGACGGTTATGCTAACACCTCTGAGAATTACAATGTCTGGAACGAAATCAGATCGCGAACAGTTTTCGTAAAACTTCAATCAGGTCAAATCCAAAAATTAGAAACTTAGCACACGGCAAAGGATTTTTCTTACATAATTTGAGAGATCAATTAAGCTTTGCCAGAAAGGATTCCGTTGCATTTTGAATTTCTCATAATTTTGACCGTTAATGACAGATAAAAATACGCAAAACGCAAGTGTATGCTTTCTAGAAAAGCTAAATTCCTCAAATTTTGTTCGAAAAATCCTTTGCCTATTGTCTTAAGTTTCCGATTCATGAACTTTTTCATCAACCGTTTATTATTGAATTTCGAGCCAAAGACAAATTTCTAGACTTGATTGTATCATTTCTCAAAGTACCATTTCGTTGCGTTTCGTTTCGTTTTGTTCCCTTTCGCAAAGTACCGTAAGCCCTCCAAATGGCGGAAACCATCCAACAGGTTCGTTTTCACGGCGAGTGTTTATCGCCCTGATAAATGTTTCATCTGCAGACGCATTTCCTGAATCTGTGCTCGTCCACCTAACTTCTGGCTTCTGTAGCTTCATACACCTTACAGAAAGTGAAACTAGCTACTGTATTGCGACCAGTATTACATTCGAAAAATTCTTACCCTGTTTAAGGTCAAAACAAAATGTGCGATTCGGAGTAATAGTCCTTTAATAGCGAAAGGCCGTAATAGCAGGCTGCGAGAAGATATTTCATTGATAACATTTGTTTTATAATGATAACAGATCTTTATTTTCAGATTGACTTAATTTATAACCAACTCTAGACTCATAAGAGTCATAATACTGATTTCGAGATATCGTACACGTCGTTCGAGAGTTATTACATTTTGCGTTATTACAATATGCGTTAGAAAAGTTATTACATTTTGCGTTGAAAAGTTATTACATTTTGCGTCAATGTTATTACATTTTGCGTTAGTATTACATTTTGCGGCGATTGTTATCACATTTTGCGTTAATATTACATCTTGTGGCGATTATTACATTTTGCGGCGTAACAAGGGCCTCTGTTTTTCGCTGTACATGCTATGGGTATACACTCATTGGATGCATCATGGGTGAGGATTTTTAGCTGTTTGGGTCCAAACTTCGATATGGTTTTGCAGTATGGCCTAAAATGGGCGTGGTTTCAAAAAATGATTATCTCTTTATCTTGACAAGAAACAGTGAGAACGACAAAGTATCGAAAAGTAATTACTTTCATAATGGTTTGACAAGTCAAGTATAGGCCATTTCGGAGTTGTGCAGGGAACTGGGGCCAGTAACAAATTTCAACCAATCGATAAATTGACACCATCACATATAAGATAACGTTGTAAAAAAATGTAAATGTAATTTGTTTACCCGCGAACCACCATAGGAGATGAGGACTCGTTCAACATGTGGCCGTGCGTTCCAGATGGAATTGGAATTTAGAAATGTTGGTTTTTGAGGAGAGGGGAAAACCGGAGTACCCAGAGAAAAACCTCTCGGAGCAGAGAAGAGAACCAACAACAAACTCAACCCAGATGTGACGCCGGGTCCGGCCATTTGTCCAAGTTTGATGCTTCTAAGTTGGACAGAGATCAAGTGATGGACTTTAAAACATAGTTCAAAATCCATACAAACGTCTCTAATTTTGAGGCTTCGTCCAACCATATAAACTCTTAGAAATATTTTGCAGTTTGTGACAATTGTAAAATCCCGTCATGCACCTACTATTTGGAAATAAGTGAGGTGAAAATCACTTTGTTTGCCCATTTTTACGAATATCACAGAAATCGCAAAAAATGTAAGAGTTTATATGGTTTGGGGGAAGGCAGTCTCAAAATTATAGACGTTTGTATGGATTTTGAACTATGTTTTAAAGTCCATAACTTGGTCTCTGTTCAATCTAAAAGCATCAAACCTGGACAAATTGGCATTTTTTAAGTGGTGGTGTCAATTTATCGATTGGTTAAAATTTGAAACTCACCCCAGTTCCCTGCGCAACTCCGAAATGGCCTATAGTCAGGAATGAAAAAAAGGGCGGAATATAAGCTTGATGGCAGGTGACAGAAAGGTAATGAAAAGTCAGGTGGACAATGCAGGATGTCAGGGATTGAGTAAGTTGACCCAGAAAACTATTCCAAAGCATACTAGTATAATTATGCAAACCACGGCTTACCTGTTATCTAATATTCTTTCAACGCTGCCCAAGATAAACGAGCACGAGCTACTTGAAGAACAGGAGCCAAACATCTCAAGTTGAGGAAAATATTTAATCTGAAAAGCAAAAGCAAGGATTTGATCATTTTCAAGCTGTAGACACATAATTAAACCGTTTTAGAGCGGTTTTCAATTGAGTGTCGAAAGCAATTCTCGTTTTGCTTTGGTTTTGCATTGCTTCGCTTTGTGATTGGCCAGGAAAATTCGCGCCACTTTCTCAACCAATAAGAAGCAAAACCAAAAACCAATCGCGACTTGCACGCGCGCATTTTCCCGCGCTATGCGCCGGTTACATGTAATTGCTTCGTATTGTGATTGGCTCATTGCGTTGTTTGCGACTGTTGTGACTGGTCAGAGTAATTACTTTGGTTTTGGTTTTACGACGCTCAATTGAAAACCACTCTATTAAGTCAAATTTAACTTACTTTGGTGAATCGTTTAGAGCAAAATTACCAAGAATTATACATTAATTTTGTTCCCAAGATGGTGTGGTAGCGTTAAAGGAAAACGTTAGGGAGTTTTAAGCAACGACTATGGCAACGGTACCGAGAACGCCCCTAAACAATAGGTTTAAGGAGCAAAAACGATGGCTTTGCACATGCGTTAGGAAATTTTCTACTTTTCATTACCATCCTGTGCTAAGCCTTGCGCATATGATTATTGCGCATATTGATTATTATTGATGATTATTATTGATGATTATTGCGCATATTGATTATTACTGCGCATATGATTATTGTATACAATAAGCGCAATATAAATAATAAATAATAAATAATAATAATAATAATAATAATAATTATTATTATTATTATTATTATTATTATTATTATTATTATTATTATAACAACATCGTGAAATGACCAGATTCAAGTTTTGTGGAGGGCGTGAACGCCCGACGACAAATTTTTCATTCTCTTTCTTAAGTCGTTTCTAGCAATTTAGTTCCTGAATGGTTCGCTCATTTTTACATGTTGAACGCGATGGAATAACCGCGAATTAGTTACAATTCTTGTGATAAAAACTAAATGACGTGCACGTGGCGTTGCCGTTGCTGTAGTCTTTGCTTAAACAGCCTATTATAGGGTTGTCACATTTTTAACAATAGGGAGTTTAAGAAACTAGGACGCGACGGCAACGAAAACGTCATTTCAAACTATATCCTCTCGTTATTGTAGCACTTTCGCGATTATTCCAATGGGTTCAACTTGTAAAATGTCGGCGAACTATTCAGGAACTAAATTTCCATGACCGGCGTTGAAGTAAAGGAAAAGAAAGAAAAATTTGCATCATGTGCTCACGTTCTCGCCAAAACCTCAAATTTGGTCATTTCACGTTGTTGTTGAGAACGTGAGCCATGATGGCAAATTTTTCTTTCTTTTTCTTTACTTTAACGCCGGTCATAGAAATTTAGTTCCTGGATAGTTCGCCGACATGTAACCAGATGAACAAATTGGAATAATTGCGAAAGTACTTTAATAAAGAGAAGGTATATTTTGAAATGACGTTTTCGTTGCCGTCACGTCCTCGTTTCTTAAACTCCCTAATATCAAGCACTGGGACTTTTGGAAGACATATACACATACATGTATAGGGACCAATCGAAATTTTACTTTAGACATACATGTACACACAAAATATAATCTTCATTCCTTTACAATCGTCAGTGAGTCAGATATACACAAGACGAACGTGTTACAATTAATACAACAGTAGTCCACACCTTGATCACCCAGTCATCATGAAATTTTCTTCTTTCTATTGCACTAAAATGAAACGCAGTTAGCCAGTGCAGTCAGAAGAAATCAAGCATCCAACGTAACCACGCACAGAACTAAATTCTACAAAGGACTGAGTTGCAGAACATCAATTCATGAAGTCATTATGAAGGATTTGACAACTGTTAAACAAATCCCAGCTGTAAATACTTAAACAGTAGTGAAACATAGCAAACAGAACTATTGGGCAGAGGTTGCAGTGACCAGAGAGCTTAAGCAACGACGACGGCGACGGCAACGAGAACGCCACAAAACAATAGGCTTAATGAGGAAAAACAATACTCCTGCACGTGCGTTTTACATTTTGGTACACTTCTTTGCCGTCCTCAGCAAAACAGCAACGTGAAATGACCAAATTTTAGGTTTTTTGGAGAACGTGAGCGTACGACGGTGAACTCTTCTTTCTTTTTCCCAACTTCATTGCCGATTTTACTAAGTTAGCTCCAGGATAGGTCGCCAGCATATGACAAATTAAACAAGTTGGAAAAATCGAGAAAGAGTTACAATAACGAGAATTTACATTTTGAAATGACGTTTTCGTTGCCGTTGCCGTCGTCGTTGCTTAAGCTCTCTAATTACAATAGTACAGGCGAGTAGGTGCCTTTTTTCCACTGGAAGGTGTCACCCAGCTTTAAAAACTAGACTAAAGTTTAGCTTTTCTATGATCTGTTTACCTTTTTTAAAATGCACAGGGATTTCTCCTATGCCAAAGAGTCAATAATTTCTGGGACACTTTCATTTTGATCTGGATTCAAGGGAGCAGTGTTAACCGCTTTTGTTATTTATCGTCTAAAGACAACAGCTAGTCGTAAAAACATGAGATTTGGTAGACTATGATCATCATCATCAGTTAGGCCAGTTTGAAACGTCGTGCTACTGCCGTACTTGGCTGGCTGGACCGTCGCACGACTCCAGTACGACTTGGTTTCACACGTCGAATCTAATTCAATCGAATAAAAAGCTGTTGCCGAATCTAGTACCCAGAATCGTCGGGTTTTATAAAAACACTGACCAGCCATTGTACGAAGCAAATCCAAAATGTTACTTTATGAATTGAGTTCGACACGGCAGTAGCACGACTTGGTTTCAAATGTCGTGCTTAAGTCGAATTTTATTCGATTAATCGAGTTCGACACGGTAGTAGCAAGATGTTTGAAACGGGCCTTAGTGCTGACATTAGCACCTCCACCAGTCATTCTAAAGGCTATAATCATTTGCACAATTAAACCATTTGCAATGATGCCTTCATTACACCACCTTTAGGCCTAACGACATTATGACAGCACTGCATACATTTAACATACAATGCTGTACTGAGTAAGTGTATAATAGTTGCTTTCCCTTTCTTGGCACCCATAAACTGGTGTAGGTACGGGGGGGGGGGGGGGGGGGGTACTAACAAAATTTTAATACGGGGAGGCTCCGCCCCGAGGTCCGACCCCCGACCATTTTATATACCATTTTTGACAGAAAAGGTACCTCTTTCGTATACCTTCCATTAACAAATAGTACCCCTTTCGTATACCTTAAACAGGAAGTCGTCTTGCCATTTTCATGTAGCGTTCAATAAATAAAACAGTACAGTCGTAAGGTATGTACGTTCGAAATTTTTTAATGAAAGGCCCTTTTAAATACCTAAATAACAGATTTCCCTACCTTTTCATATACTTCGACTCGTGAAATTCCTACCCTTTCATATAACTGCAGCGTGAAAAAGGTACCACTTTCGGGCGGAGCCTCCCCGTATAGGCCATTATAGGGAGTACCCCTCACCCCGGGGGGTGTAGGTATCTCATACTTACTAGGTCAGCTTGCTTGGTTCGATAGTTACAATCTGGGAATCTGCTTTCCCTAATGAGTTTTTCATGTGGAGATCTTTTGAGGATACTGTCATCATATTCACATAGCCTGCAGTACAAGGAATACACTTGTATATATAAGAACAACTTTTTTTCTGTAATTTGATTTCTAGTAAGGGAAAGTTTTTCTTCACGGTTGGCTCCTCATTTACCAACAGAGGAAATTAAAATCTACAGAATGAGGGTCAGGAAACTTACCTTGGTCATCTCCAAACAGTATTGTGTCTTCATTGAGGGATTCAGTCCTCCAAGGAATATAAGTCATGCACTGAGGTGAATTTTCCATTGGCTTGATCTGATAAATGGTCTTCAGTAAAACAAATACAAACTTGTGGAAACAAATCTTATAAAAATAGTGCATTAATCCAACACATTGTGACATTGCTGTGGTTTCCTACAGAATTGGGGATGCACC
>JAEMWC010000018.1:2137500-2172500 GCA_016490735.1 Pachyseris speciosa | reverse complement strand
GATTACAACAGATAGCAACCATTTAAATGAATAATTCTTACTGGCAGTTTTTGCAATCAGCAATCTCATGTGATCATGATTGGGGTTTATTATAACTGTCTTTATAAGCCAGTCAGTGACCCCTTTAATCTACAGTGTTTATTTATATATTTTTATTTTATTTATTTTACTCCACAGTACATGTAAGATATTTCTGTTGTATTTTAGCATACATTATCATCGTATACTTATACAAGTAAATTGAACTAATAAACATTGTACTGTGCAATAAGTAAGCAAGTTGGCGCAGCAAATTAATCAGCAGAATTAAACAAGCGTAAAACGAAATTATCGTATGTTTACCTCGCTCCAGTCAACTTGGGCATCGGGATTTAGCGCGATCTTCCTAAACAAGGCTTTGAGATCTTGGGTGCTTACATCGTTACCAAACAGTTTACGAATGGCCTCGCAAAAAGGCTCATAACCTATAAGACCAGAGCGCAAAGTTAGACAACAGTCAAAGTGTCGTTATCGAAAGCATGGGGCACTTTGTAAATAAACCCATCGTAGGCATGAAATTATGTACGATACGTAATTGAAGACTTAGCCAAATATTCGCAAAGAAAAACGGAGGGGTGCGAAATATCAACCAGCGATTTCTAGACACTTGCCGTTTGTCAAACGCACTTGTAAAATCTGCTGTCGCTCCTCGGGATTAAGTTCCTCGTCCACATAGGTGAATTCTTGAATAAACTGCTCGAACAAAGCGAGTTTCATTTGAAAGCTCCCGACAGTGTAAGGCCGGGAACTTTGCCTCGAAAACATCTCGGCGAGTTAACTTCAGCTGTCGTTGTTGTTATTTCGCCGTATTCATAACAAACTTCATTTGCGTGAAACTTTTTACACCGGGCCAAAACCCTGAGTTCAATGGCCTCATTACCACAGCAACACGAGAACTGACAAACAACCAATGAAAAATATTCTTTTGTCGGAGAGTGCCACAAGAACCAATCACAGCACCGCTTATAAAAAAGTTAATTCGGCGGGAAAGAACAGAAAGGTGAGAAAATGTCGGAGTGAGCATTTGAGATGCAAATTTTCCATTGTTTTTGTTGTTTTTTCCAGCACAAAGTGACTTTTTGAGGCTTCAGAGGTGCCAAATATTATTTCAGGTAATTAAGTTTGTTCTCCATGACAAGGGTTGAGGGTTGCGACGAAACTGATGAAAATTTCACACAACAACACACTCGACTTCGATTGGCAAAATGCGGCTGCAAACTTTGTCCAGGAAAAGCGTCCTAGCATGTCTTGGTGCCCTCAGGTAACTTCATTTTAAACTCTGCCAGTGTTTAGGTGACCTTCAATGTCCCTTTTTTAATTAACTTCACAAACCGCCATATACATCTTCCGTGAAACACTTATGAGTCACCTCTCGAGTCGAACCGAAATTAAGCTTATGTTCAACTTTATTTCTACATTTTCAGTAAAACACTTTGCTAAGTAATCAGGGCCGTAGCTAGTATGAGGCGAACCGAGGCACTTGCCTCGGTAAAAATTTTGAATTTAAGTTATATTTTTCCTTCCTTGTGTACGTGCCTTACGAAAAAATAAGCAGTCTGTGTTAAGTTTCACAGAAGCGTGAGCATGTTTAGATGTTTTAAAGTGCTACTACGATCAGAAAATCACTTGTCTTTTTTCTTCAAATTTCGAAAGTGTGTTTGCTTAACACCCGACTCGCGAAATTTCAAGCAGAAGACCGATTAGGCCTCGGAGAGCTGGATCCAGGATAAAATGACGTCATTTACTCACTGGTTTAAAATTGCAGTGTGTGAATGCAGCTTATTAAGTATGCAAAACACGAGTTTGAGAGTCTGAAAGCTCAAAATTCCCGTGCTGCATACTAAATCAGCCGGGTTTACACACTGCATTTTTACTCTTGTGAGCTTTCTACGTCATTATGTCCTCGATCCAGTTCTCTCAAGATTTGGAAGTTAGTAATGGCAGATCACCAAATAGAATATTTCAGTCAAAATAAAATAACTGACTTTTCCAAATTAAAGCTTGAAATTTCGCGAGTCAGTTGTTAAGCAAACACACTCTTGAAATTTGAAGAAAAAAGACGAGTGATTTTTTTGATCGTAGTAGCACTTTAAGAGGCTATACATTGAAAAATAATAAATGAATATTAACGCAGCTTCGGCATGTACCAGAGCTCCAAAGAAACGCCTATCACAAAACCCCAAAACCAATAGTAATACAATGTGCTCCAGTGCCTATATGCTCGATACATGCAGAAGCATCCAATATTAAAGACGTGTTGTTTTTTTTTTTTTTGTACCCATTGCTTCTGGGACAATTTTCGTCTGGCTACAGCCAAGGTAATTGACAATTTTTATACTGAATTATGTATAAGTGAATGTATATACTATTAGTGTCCCTAAGGGGAGCAGAGATGGCGTAGTGGTGAGAGCACTTACCTTCCACCGATGTGGCCCAGGTTCAATTCTCGGACTCGGCGTCATATGTGAGTTGAGTTTGTTGTTGGTTCTCTACTCTGCTCTGGGAGGTTAATTTCTCTGGGTACTCTGGTTTTCCCCTCTCCTCAAAAACCAACATTTCCAAATTCCAAATATGCAGTTACAGGCCTACAGTAATTGGCACAAGCTGTTGTAGTGTCCCTGCCAGGTCTCTGGCGAAGCTAATAAAATAAAATAAATAAATAAAATAATCTGGAATTTCAAGGGCCACAGGTTTGTCAGTCATAGACTGATAAGTGTCACGCTCATTAAACAAAGTTTATGTATTTACATTAATGCTGAAAAGGTAGGTAAACTGACAATGTGACCTCCTCACAAGCTCTACTGACAATGAGGTATATGCAGGTGCAAAGCAATCAGGTTTTGAGTGAGTTGGTAAAGAATAGATTCAGGTATAGGAGATCCAGTAGGTCTCCCCAGCTATATGCCCCATAGTGGTAAATCTTTTTTGTTCTGTTCTGTTTTGTTTTGTTTTGTTTAAATTGCCATATTTGTTAACAGTGTATTCTTTGTTTGGTGGTAAAAATCTGTTTGTTTGTTTTTGTAGCCTCCTACGCAGATGCTCTTTGGGCTTGTCACGCATTCCTCTGTGGGTGTTGAGTTCTATTTTTATGCAGCTTGTTATTGGCTATCTGTTATACAGTAGACGGATACTGATTGGCATCTTCAAAACAAAGGCTAACTGCCGGCAGACAGAAGTGGTAGTTCAGTTGAGCAGATGTTCATGGGGGAAGAACCCATGACAAGCCCAAAGATCGTCTGCGTAGTATGTGTAGGTGGCTAGGGGGAGGACAGAAAGGACTTTATTGATAGATTGCTTTCACCAACCCTGCTCTCCCTTGTTTGACTATGTAGAGAAATGTTGAGTTTGACTTGGTAATGGTAATGGTAATGGATTTATATACTGCACATATCACATGGTTTCATGACGGTTTACAATTCTTCTCTAGGGTGAGATTGGACATCAACCTGTAAAGGAGTCTCTGGCAGCCGCTATCAGTCCACAGCAGTTTTTATTGACTTCCAGGTAGTATTTTATTTAAGAACCATCAATTTGAACTTTGACTAAATGCCCAATGCAGTGAACAGGAAGCAAACATGACTTAATTTATGGCTCATATAGAAGGATCCCCTGCAAGTATTCCACCAGTCGCCTTTAACTCTTCAGGAAAATAGCTAAGCAGTTAAAACAAACTTGAGCAAACCAACCAAACAACCAAAACACAAATTTTCAAATGTAACCCACTTCCTATCGGTGGAAGGGGCCTCCAAATCTCGGACACAAAAACAAATTTGTCCAGTAATCAGCTGTTTTGGGTATATGGCCATGAACTTGTTAAGGCTAGCTGTTTGAAGCAATTTTTATTGTCAAACCAACCAATTTCTAAACCCAAAATCATCTCCACTTAAAAGTTAACCCAAAAATAAGCCTCTGAGATTCAGAAATGTCTTTAATTAGATCCAAAACCGGTTATCTTGATGAAAATTAACTACAGTTCAATTTGCCGTAGACTGCAAGAAGCAAGTCTGAGTCGTTGACATGATGTAAATCAAAAATCCTCTGCATAGGGAGAATGTGACCAGTTAGCTATGTGTATTTGGGGACTCCTGGTGAAATATTAATATATTCATATTTTCATGTGTGACACAGCCTAATTTGTTGTTTGACCTTTCAGTTATCCATGGGGACGTGTTGCAATTCTAAAGTTATTTATTTATTTATTTAATTGTAAGTTATTCTTCAACAGATTTTGCTGCTAGCTAATGCTAGGCTGACCAGGCTGAAATGGGCTTTTTTGTTTTTGGTTTTTTGGAAAGTAAAATAAAATCTAATGCTATCCTTTTTTGATTAACTGAAACTATTTGAAAAAAGAGATATAAAAAAAATGAGATGATAAGCACCCTTCTGCCTGCTTCATTGGCCTTCAAATGATGCTGCAATAACATTGGAGAGGAAAACACTCTCCTTTAAGATTAAATGGAACTAGTTCTTACAATTGCATGTACTATTCAGTTTCTGCGAGAATGAATATATGAAAATCTATTTGAACTGCGGATTAAAGAATATATATGTGAATGATCATCTCAGTTACGAACACTACTTAAGCGAACACTACTTAAGCAGTAGTGAAAATAAAGCCTCAGTGAAAAAACTCACGTTTGTACTGAAATTGAACCCACTACCAGTCTGCGACACTGATGCTACGGCGCTGCACCCATATCTTTGAGGTCAATTCCCGTACAGCCTGAGTTTTTTTTTCCAGGCTATATTTTCACTACTGCTCAGTAGTGTTCATAACTACGATGATCATTCACATATCCTTATACCGTTAGGAGTAGGCAGTGTGGCCAAGCAGTTTGGGCGCTGGACCTGTCATGTGGAAGCCTTGGGTTTAAGTCCTGCTCTGGCCACTATGGTTGGGGAGGACCAGGCTTGTAAATAGCCAGCTGGTTTGCCTCCCACCTGAAGATGGGTTTCTTAACCCTGTTATGTTTGTATAAATTATTTCTTTAAGTTATTTAAGTGGAATGCCTGTGAACTAGCTACAGCAGCTAAGTGCATTTCCACTATAAACAAAGTAACTGAGATGATCATTCACATATCCCTGTACCATTAGGGGAGGCAGTGTGGCCAAGCAGTTAGGACGCTGGACCTGTAATGTGGAAGCCTCAGATTCAAGTCCCGCTCTGGCCACTATGGTTGGAGAGGGCCAGGCTTGTAAATAGCCAGCTGGTTTGCCTCCCATCTGAAGATGGGTTTCTTAACCCTGTTATGTTTGTTTAAATTATTTCTTTGAAGTTATTTAAGTGGAATGCCTGAGAACTAGCTACAGCAGCTAAGTGCATTTCCACTATAAACAAAGTATATTTTTTATTCAATTAAGAACTATAAACAGAGTAATGAAGAGCTCCCAACTGCCCACTTTCCCCCCTCTACCAGCACTATATCCTCTGTACCTGGGATGATGATCGAAGCCATACCTTAACCCTTTCTTCCCTAAGAGTGACTTAAAGATTTTACTCTGCCTAAGGCCAGATGATTTTACTCATCAAAGGGAGACCCCTTAGGGGTTAAAGGGTTAAAGAGCTATCTCCCTCAACACTTTCCTCCCTAAGGATGACTTAAGTCTTACAAATTTTACTGTGTCTAATGCCAGACGGTTTTACTCATCAAAGGGAGACCCCTTACTCGGCTTAGGGGTTAATGGGTTTAATAAGTAAACAGTAACTATCCCTGCCCCACTTGACCCAGTCTTTCAGAAGTTCAAGTATTATTATTTTGTTCTCTTTCACCCATTCGCTCAGAAGATCCAAGGTTATCATTTTGTTCTCTTTCCCATAAATAATCTTATATGTCACAGCTTAAGTTTTGACTGGAATGACCGAGTACATCCATCAAAAGGGAAAGCAAATTTACCTCTGAAAGGAATTCTCAGTAGGTATCAGTGGCTTATCCATTTTACATTCATACGCAATAATTGTTTCTGATCACTAACTCCTTTATCTGTTTTCAGGTTCCAAACTGTTGTGGTTCGATGTTGTCCTTTGGTTTAAATTTTTCTCCCTTTGTTTATGATTATGGTAATGTATGATAATTAACTTAAAACAAAAGAAAAAAATATTGAAACCAAGGATGAAGTTGAACCACAACATAGACAGTCAGTATGAAATCGAGGAGGATCATTTTTGAGAGAATAACTCTGTGACTGCAGCAAGACAGCTGATGTTTGCTCAGAAACATATCTAACTCTTTCTTTCCAAGGGGTGAGCCTCTATTGAATCATACATCGTGGGCTTAAAAAAATCAGAAGTAATGGTTTTAGTCTCAAATGTCTGATCATGAACAGAAAAGATAACTAGTGAGCATGGCTTAATCTTTGCTATAGTGCTGACCACTTATGCTGTGCGACATGGTTGTTAGGTTTGGTCTGCATCAAATCCTCACTTGCAAGGCTCTGTCAATGAAAGCCATTAAGCAGTGCTTTCCTCTAACACTATTTATTACACTGAACTAGATGGTTCAGTATTCCAATCTGGTGAGTGAAATTGTTATCCACTTTGACTTTTCTTCTTAGTAGATTTGTTTTCTGTATTCTTGGTATTTGCATAAGAGGGAAATGTAAGGTGGGACTCACTCCTCAATTCTCATAACCTGACTTGGCAATTTTTTCTGTTGCAAGATGAAATGTAATGTTACAAAATTGTTTCTTATTTCTACCACTTCCTGCTTCCTCAGAATTTCTGCCTTTTACCTCTCATCAAGTTTCACATGGACTCTCTCACCTTTCTTCTCCCCTGTTCTGCCCCCCCAAGCAGAAGGTAAAGGGGTACCTTATCTGACAAAAATGTAGAAATAACAAGGAAATTAATTAACACTGCATGTATGACGAAAGTCTGTTGAAACAGTATCGCAACATTGTGTAAGTTACCAGGCGAGACTAAAAGAGTAAAAATATGAAAAAAAAAATGAAAACATGCTTATCATTTGCCAACATAAATCACTGCTGGCACCAATGGCTTCACATTTGTACCCACCCTCCCCCCCTCGCCCACCCACTTCCTCCCTATGATGTAACCTATTCAGCTAAGAGAAAGAAAGGCCTGCTGAGCGGAAGGTCGTGGGTTCAAAACCCCAGACTGGACCACAAACCATTGGAGAGTGACGTTAAGCCATTGGCCTTGTCTCATCACCTCCACATGTAAACCTTGAAGGGAACGTAAAAGAAACCACACAGTTTGTGTGGTGTGTTGTGGTCTTCCCCTCATACACATCTCAGGGTTGTGTGGAGGCTGGAAGATGGGCTGACCACCTATCACCATGAGTCTGCTGGTCACGGAATCCTCTCAGGAGGCCCTGTGCGCCACTTGGCGCGGGGGAATAATGATGATGATGACTTCTAAAATGAGCTAGGATAAGAAACGTTTCCAGGAACTTTTCAAATTGCATCGTATAACATTAGTCGAGCTCACTGGTACATTTTTGGCTGACAGTAAGCCCCTGGAGAGTGTGGCTTGCACATTCTGATCACTTACAGTAGGCCATATCACTGGCAAAAGTGTTGGCCAGTAACGAAAGAAAACAACGAAGCAAACAAAGTTGAATAAGAATAAGATACTGGTTGGCAAGATTATAGAGAACTGGCGGTTAATAGACAGAGTCTGTAAATAGATTCCTCTGGTTGGGAAGGCCAAATATTTGGGCTGCTATCTTAGTTTATCTGTAATATTTCCAAGAATAATTTTCTTGGTAGATATTTCAACATACAAAAGACATCTTCCGTGGGCCTGGAAGTAAAATATTTGGCCCATTCTCCTAACATTCCGAAGACATCGGAGCGAATTATATGGCGATTACTATTCACAAAAGGATTGCACGGATCTAGAAATAAAGTATTTGGTCCACTTTCCTGACTG
Organism: Pachyseris speciosa; assembly: GCA_016490735.1. NCBI lineage: Eukaryota > Metazoa > Cnidaria > Anthozoa > Scleractinia > Pachyseridae > Pachyseris > Pachyseris speciosa. The sequence continues at coordinate 2,164,569 of JAEMWC010000018.1, read as the reverse complement.
ACCGATATGATAACACCATGGATTCAAGTGCGGCTCAGGACTATTACTTAGAAATTGCGTTGGTGTAGTTGTGATGTTTGCTCAGAAACCTTTCTAACTCTTTCATTCTAAGGGGTGAGCCTCTATTGAATCATGCATGGGCTTAAAAAAAATCAGAAGCTATCGTTAAAGTCTCAAATGTCTGATCGTGAACAGAAAAGATAACTAGTGAGCATGGCTTAATCTTTGCTATGGCGCTGACCACTGCTGCTGTGCGACGTGATTCTTAGGTTTGGTCTGCATCAAATCCTCACTTGCAAGGCTCTGTCAATGAAAGCCATTAAGCAGCGCTTTCCTTTAGCACTATTTATTACACTGAACTAGATGGTTCAGTATTCCTATCTGGTGAGTGAAATTTGTATCCACTTTCACTTCTCCTTAGCAGATTTGTTTTCTGCATGCTCGGTATTTGCATAAGAGAGAAATGGAAGGCGGGACTCACTCCTTGCTTCTCATAACCTGACTGGGCATTTTTTTCCTATTGCAAGATAAAATGTAATGTTACAAAATTGTTTCTTACTTCTACCACTTCCTGCTTCCTCAGAATTTCTGCCTTTTACCTCTCATCAAGTTTCACATGGACTCTCACCTTTCTTCTCCCCTGTTCTGCTCCCCACGCAGAAGGTAAAGGGGTACCTTATCTGACAAAAATGTAGAAATAACAAGGAAATTAATTAACATTACATGGATGACGAAAGTCTTTTGAAAGAGTATGGCAATATTGTGTAAGTACCAGCCGAAACTAAAGGGTAAAAAAAAATGAAAACATGCTTATCATTTGCCACACAAATCACTGCTGGTACCAATGGCCGCACATTTGTAATCCCCCCGCCCACCCACTTCCTCCCTGTGATGTAACCTATTCAGCTGAAAGAAAGAAAGGCCTGGTGTTACTAGCCGGCTGTGAGACTAACTCATGCTTCAGACCGGCGATTACTATTCTGAAAAGGATTCCACGGATCTAGAAATAAAGTATTTGGTCCACTTTCCTGACTGACCGCTATGATAACACCTTGGATTCAAGTACGGCCCACGACTATTACTTAGAAATTGTGTTGGTGTAGTGGTGAGGGCTTCGGACTTTCCAATCAAACTTTCGATGTAAGATCGGACAGTCGGTTCGAAGATTGGTCTCTGCATCTTTGAATTGTTGCCTTTGATACAGGAGTATAATCATTAACGGGGGGCTTATTAGAGACGGTGGCTTATTTCAAATCTTAAACACACCGTTTCCGTCTTCAAATAGTTTTTTTTACAAACTCAAACAGCTGCAGTGAAATTTTATCGTGTAATAAAGAGTAGTAAACAAATAAAATAAACTTTCGTTTTACTGATGAAGCAACATACTTCATGTAAAGCAGTTCTTCCTTCCAATTTCTTTTTGTTTTCTTTTTGTTTTCTTTTATTTTACCTGACACTTAGAAGCTAAATTGTTCAGGGAGCTAAAAAAAACCTACTGGTCTATTTAGCTTCCTAGCTTGCCCATTGTTTTTATTAAGTTTAGATTAATCATATTTTGTAAATTTCCTAGAGTGTAATGAAAAAATGTGTACATTGACTAAAGCATTTGTCAATGTACACATTTGTTGTAAAGCGCCACGGACAATTTATTGGAGTTGTGCGCGATAGAAATACTATTTATTATTGTTATTATAAAGCATACTAAAGATTATTATTATTATTATTATTATTATTATTATTATTATTATTATTATTTCAACATTTGACCAACATTCGTTCATCAAAAGTTGAACAAATGTTGGGCAAAGATTGGGCGCAAATACAAAATTATGCAGAGACCGTTCAAAGGGTTCCAACATTGCGCCAACAAAGGAACCAACACTTTGAGAAATTTGATTACGAAGAACCAAGAACTAGAAACCAACTCTCGCGTCGAGATTTTACGGTCTGATGTGAGTGCGTGTGTTCCACAGTTGTTGAATGGAGTGTTCAAACTGCTTCAACACCATGCAACATTTCGAGAACAAAGGAAAAGTTGAATCGATGTTGAATGAAAGTTTAAACCGATTTATATTTGATTCAACACGCCTTTAACAAGCTTTCAACACTTTTTTATGCTTTCAACATAGTTGACGACCTGTTCAAACGCAACCGACATTTGGTTCAACAAAGTGTTGTGTGCATGTTGAAACCCGTTTAAACGGGCCTTTACGTTTTTGAGTGTATGATTTGTTTAAAAAGAAACCTACTGGGTCCTTATTAGAGATGGGGTAATAGAGACAGACGGCTTAATAGAGCTTTTACGGTATTTTCCTTGGGCGGCTAGAAGTAAAATGAATGGCCCAATTCCTTGCTTCTAGTTTAGAAATGACACTAGGAGCCTGTTGGGCGAAAGTGGTGTCTGTCAGTAGATTGGGCGTCACTTTCTAAGTTGTTGAGTTGCTGTCATTCTGGCGCCAAGAAGGTGCAATCGCTCTTCAAGGATTCGCTCAAAGATCTTCGACGATTCGGTGATAATATAATCGTGAGACACCAGTCAAGCAAAAGTGGTAAATAAATCAGTTGCACTGATTCCCGCCGTTAATATTTGTGGCTTTATTTGAACAATTAGCTGGTGTTTGCATGCAGTGCTGAGACTCTTACAAGTCTTTATTGAATCATACACGTTCTCTCTGAATCTGTGGGGAACCCTGAAGAGAGTGGTATTCAAACGGAAACGGATTGTATCCTTAGGATTGCTCCCTGTGGTGCCATTTGGTATGCCTAACAAGGTGATTCTAACTTTTATAGAGTCTGGATGAGATCCTCGTGTGTAACCCTTCAGATGCCAACTCATTATAAACTACTTTTGTTCCTATTTATCAAATCATCCTTTTCGATTTTATTTTGGTATACGGAATGGAGCTCTCTGTCAGGAGCCCATGGGCTCCTGTCTCTGTTTATGTCACATGGCAGAAGCTGGAAAGGAGAGAGGAAAGGAGAAAAGCGGACGCATGCGCGAAGCCCTCTCCCCTCGCTTTGCGCGTGCCCGCTTTTCCCCTTCGCTCTCCCTTTCTAATGATTTAATTTACGTATAATTACTTAAATTATACAAAAATGATGACCAACCATGGTATGTGGGTGGAGTTTTTAATTTGAGTTATTGAATCCGTGATAAGAGAAACTTAATGACGCTTTGTTTTAGTATTTATGTAATTGAAACTCGTCGCCAATTCTGCTAGTTTTCTATTGAAAGTGATTTCGGTGCTCACAAAAACCAACCACGGTTATAATTTGCGATCACAAAGGGCAACAACGAACTAATGGACGTTTTACACTATTTCTGTTATCTGTATACCCCGTTTTTTGTTGCCTCATTAGATTAGTGGCACTTGCATGCAGGTAAATTACGCTAAGGGCTTGCTCTCTAGAACAGCTTCAACTTAATATAATTAACACTTAGCGAGATAGAGGGGTTTCTCGAGGCATTATATTTCGCATCATCGACTAGAGACCGGTCTAGGGTCGCTTGCGTTCTGTTTAAACATTTTCTTGTGTCAAAAACTGAGTGTTTCAGGAAGGATTATGGAAAAAAGAAGTTGCGTGACTAATCTTTGAAATTCGTTTAAATGCTTAGTGTGTTTAATAGACTTTAATAATGCTTTACTTAAGTCGATTCTGTTTATTGAGAGCTTTGTTTGAGCCTTGCGGGCAAATTCTTTCCATTTCTCAAGAAACCACAGTGCATAAAATTTTAATTGACGTCCAGCTGTGTGGGTATAGAAGCGTGCACGCAAATACCTTTCAAAACACGCTGTATGTCCCGCGCCTATCCGAAGAATGTGGTTTGTGGCTTTGTAAAACGAAGCTATGTTTTGCAAGATTTTTTTTCTCCCAAACGCAGAGTTTCAAGCCTGAAACTGAAGGAATATGTGAACAGTTTATGACATGCAAGTCGATACGCAGCGTATATATTACCACTCGTACATATTAGAAAAAAGTAAAATCGGATGAGTTTTTTTTTTTTTTTACTTTTTGTGGAGAACGCAATCGAATGAGTTTTTTTACTGGATTTTTGTGGAGAACACAATCGGATGCCTGTACATTGGCTTCCCTCATTTGAAGGAGGAAACCTTGGAATTTGGTGGTATATATTCAGGAAAAGTTGAAGCTGCTGACAACCTGAACTAGGATTTGACTGAAAGTCCAAGCGGTTTAATGAGTTTGTTTGTGTTATGTAAATCAGAATGGTTTTGTATGACGCTGGTATTCTAATGGCATTGTGTTTTGACTTAGCACTGAATGTAATAGAAAGCGCTGGGAGAATTGACTTTGGGGTTTTGACATGTTTTGAGGTATCTCGGACAGCGAACCATTGTTTAATGTTTTCGGGTGGCACTATTAAGTTCAATTAAGTGGCATTATGTTGTGACTGGGAATAGACCAGAAGTCGCCGAGAACAGCAAGTTGGCCAAACTAAGTTAGAAAAATGATTAATTCCGGTCTAGGTAAAGAAGGTGACCTTTTTTCCTTTCGTCATAAGATGCACGAAATACTTTGTTTAGGAATAGGCCTTTCATGAGTTTCATCCTTCTCTTCAAATGATCAGTTATAAAGAACTACTCTTCCAGCAAAATGTTTGCGACAACTGAGACACGCACCTGTAGTACCTTCAATAGCCTGGTTTCATTTTCAAATGAACACGTTTTCGTTTACCTACCTTCAAACCTACATGTCAGATAATCCTGCGCTTACATATCTTGTCGTGTTAGTATACGACTATGGCGTGATCTTAACCAATTTTATGTTAACTCGTCTCTGTCTGATCGAACCATCATTATGTCTTGCGGTAAAGCAGAGCCATAGTTTAATCTTAAACTTTTGTGATTACCTTTTTTATGGACACCTGTAACTCCTCCATATATGTCCTATTAACAAGTCCATTAAGCGATCACAGTGAATCAAACATTTAGTTGTGAGAATTCCAGAATGAAAGCAGTTACACGGAGATTTTTTTAAGTGTCATCTGTAGAGACATACACTATCCATTCACCCATTCCACAAAAAGTGGGAATTCTTAGCTCCCCGTAAGAGTAGACATGATGGGTTTATAACTAAAAATACAAAGATATAGGTATCCTTTACCATTTTCCCACAATGACACCTCAAATAGCCCTCAATTCCGCTTTTTTTCTAGGTCCACAAGGCAACCATTGTCGAAACAAACCGCTTAAAAGCATTGAAATAATACCTCGGTAAGAATGCTATGCTGCGAAATTTCTGAGAAGTACCAGTACTTGTTACTGAGAATAATATTTCGGTCTGCATTGCAATTGTTAGTTTGCAATTTTTTGTCGTTTATGTCCTCAGATTGATAGCGGAGTTAATCTTTTGTCTCACGGTTGAGTCACAAAGATGTGGATCGCGACGTTTCGACCGCTATACTACTGGTCTTCATCAGGCGATGGTGTCGACTGGCTGCGTGTGAGTATAAGAAGCACCGTGGCTGGTGGTGATTGGTGCATTTCGATCCTCGCTTAGGCTGTTGTTGATTGGAGGATTTCGATCCTTGTCGTTCAGACTAGAAATTGTTCCCTCAGCGGTCCGCTTTGGTACTGATCGGCTGTTGTGTTGTTTGATCGTGGGCATCCACGCTTCAGGAATTTCAATTCCACTGTCCCTGTTAATGTTAGGGTGAAGTCTTATGTGAATAGCCTCTTTAACCCTACGGGCAATGAAAATGTAAAGCTTGTGGGATGTGGCTGGAGGCTTTATGGCTTTATTGATATGTGGGTACTTGAGCCTGAGTATTAGCTATGCCATGCTGATGAGGCCTAATAAGGCCGAAACAGCTGTCCATGGCTGCTAATGCTTGGGCTCAATCTTTGCTTTGGTAGATTTAAGGGGTAATGCCCGCTACCATGTGGCCTTAGTGCCTTTTGAGTGGCTTCAGCTTACTTGATCACATTAATTTGTGAAGTATCCTCATATTGGAAGTATGTGGATCTAAGAACGAAACTCAAGAGATCTTGAGTTTGCATCTTAAATTCACTCGCTTTCATACTTACCAATGGCAACCAGTAACTTGGAATCAAGTAATACCAAGAAGCACCGTATGGTTAAGGGTGTAACTTCCGTTACCAGTGTTTTGCAAATATAATTATTGAATGGCTACATAATATCCTATGCAAGAACAAAGGTATCTATCCTCTATATATCTACAAAGTAATACATCTTGGATTGTGTTTTGGAACTGAGAGGGAGGACAAAACACCTAAAGTTGTAACATCCGTTACTGTAACATCCATTACCATCAGTATCGTAACTACCTGAAGTACACGTGCTTTGGTTGAGCCGATCCCTGGAACACGAGCCGGCTGGTGAAAGTTCGCGCGAAAATAAAATATGACCGGTGTTATTGCAAAATCCTTTGTTTCGCAATATCTCCGTGACTGCGTATTTTTCAAATTTACCGAGACTGAAGCGTTTCGCCGCATTATTCTCGTTTTAATTGCCAAGAGTTTCTGGAAAGCAACACAAAGGCATCGTTTACACGGACGCGGTTTCCAATCGACACGGTTTCATGACCTCGAAACCGCATCAAAAACGACACGGTTTCAAAGTGTTTACACGAAACCTATCCAACCGTTTACGTCATGGCGATCTCGTTCTCAGGCATTCTTCTGGAAGCATTTACCCGTCCAAAAAGTTGTCCATCAAACACGAGTTCTCCCAGGCCGAATCCAGAATCGTCGTTTTGCTTTCTCTTCGTTACTCTAGAGCGTATCGACGAAAAAGTCAACATTTCAAGACATCTCTGCCTGTTATTACGATATGCCTCTTGGTTTATAGAGAGTAAAATATATGAAAGCTGAAAAAAACGAACTTAAATTGTGATTGTGCAAAAAAGCGCTGCACTCCGTGCGGAGTTCACCATATTTACCCTTTGCGAGCCAGTCAATTTCGCACCAAAATAAGTAACCGTTTTTAAATCAATGCGGTTTCGCCGTTTACACGACCAATGAAACCGTATCGTTTTGAAAACGCTCCACTTTTGAAAACGTTTTCAAAACGACGCAGTTCTGATAACGAACTCGACCGGCGCCGTGTAAACGAAAGGCGTAACCGCATCGAAACCGATGCGGTTACAAATGAAACCGCGTCCGTGTAAACAGTGCCAAAGTAAATGTAAGGAATTGTATGTAAAGATAGAATCGTTTTAATTTGCATCTTATGTTGGTTTAGAGCATTATCTTTGTGAACAAAGAAAATGTAATGGTAATTACGGAATTGTATGACATATTGATAACGTTTTGGGGGTTCAAAAATTAAATCGTCGTTGTTCATAGCCAGTGTTTTTAAAAGGAATGTTGTGTTACAAAGACAGTTTTGTTTTACTGCAAGCCTCTAAAGTTCTAAAAAAGAAATATCGAGTGCTTCTGTAAGTTAAATTGTCTGTATTGATCAGCTATTTCATTGCAATTGCGTGACGCGACTGGACTCACTCCACAGATGCCCAGAAAAAGTCGTGCAGAAATTCAAAGGGCATACCGTGAAAGGCATACCGTGAAAGGCAAAAACAGAAGCAAGGGGAAGAGGCATACAAAGAATGAGAAAGGGCAAGGAAAAGACACGCTTATGTGCCAGTATCGAAGTTAGATGAGGGGGCCCTGAAGAAAAGACGACTGAAAACACAAGCTCGAGTCCAAAAGTATCGGAATGAGCGGAAACAGAAACGGATTGCCACCGAAACTGCACAGTAAGCTTCAATGCGTCAAGAGCGTAAAACCAGAAGTACACGTAAATCAGCAGGAAATGCCTCACCTGGTTTGGTTGTGAAGCTAAACTTCAGTGAGGCCAAAAAAAAATAGTGCAACTTGTAAACGAGTTAGCAGGGCGGTAACTAAGGCACATCGAAAGATTGCAAAGCTGCAAACGAAAGCATGGAAATTGCAGAAGAGGATTCAGCGTTCTTCAAAGAAAAAGAAATCAGAAAACCAAGGCAGCAAACCAAGTGCTAACACACCTAGGAGCAAGTCAACAGCTGAGTTGCGAGAGGCAGAACTAAGCCCAGGATCTGTGCCACCTGTCATCAGAAAGAAGCTGGTATTTGCAAATGCCCTTATACAGGAGGTGACGGAAAGCACGTCTAAAGACAAGCCCAAGAAAAAGATTGCCCCACAGATCTTGGCTGGATCTAAAATAAGGAAAAGATACCGCCGATACTGCATTTCAAGGCTGTTGAGAGAAAGACAACGCTCATTCGGAAACAACTAACGCTCATTCGGAAACAACTAACAGAGAAAGTAATTGTCTTTCTCTCAAGAGATGACAACTCTCGTATGATGCCGGGGAAGGCAGACTATAAGACCCACGAAGGTGTTAAGTTCCAGAAACGGTATTTAAATGACTACCTTGACAACCTTTATGCAAAATTCAAAGCAGAGAATCCAGAATTGAAGATCTTACGATCCCATTTCTGCAAGCTACGCCCTACTTACATTCTAACAACATCCTTCACATCCCGTAATACCTGCTTATGTCAGCGCCACCAAAACATGGCTCTGAAACTCCGGGGTTTGAAGGCAATGAGGATAAAGTTAAGCACAAGTCCTGACGCATTTATGAAGACCAAAGACTAAAGTGACGGCATTGACGAGCTACTGAGTCAGTGTGAGCAGAAAGTCAAGTACAGTCAGTGGAAGCGTGTTGATGTGGAAGGGAAGATGAAAATAAAAATTGTTCAAACGGAAGTCGAAAAAGCAGAGTTTTCCCGGATCTTCAAATCAGAAGTTGAGGAATTTAAAGCGCACGCCAAGCGAGTTAAAGTTCAGTATGGTCAGTTGAAGGCTCTAAAGTCCGATCTACCCCAAGGCCACATGATCGTCCAAATGGACTTTGCCTAGAATTATTCCTGTCAGTTTGTCGAAGAAGTGCAGTCCGCATACTGAAACAGCGCCATGGTGACACTCCATGGCCGTCGCCTACTACCGGGATCCTGATAAGGGCTTCTTAATCCACCAGAGCACAGTGTTTATCTCCGACGAGCTGGCTTACAATTCTGGCACCGTGTATGCGATATTGCGAAAGCTGGTCCCCGAACTTAAGACGGTGTACCCAAATGTAGGCTATATACACTACTTCACCGACAGCCCAACGTCCCAATACAGGAACAAGACCATCTTCCACTTGCTTTCGCAGCACCAGAAGGAGTTTGGGATTTCAACATCCTGGCACTACGAGGCGGGGTATGGAAAGGGGCCATGTGATGGCGTTGGGGGGACAACGAAACGCATGGCAGACGAAGCCGTCAAGCAACAAAGGCTACCATACAAGACGCAGATGATTTCTTTCTTTGGGCTCTGGCCCAAACGACAAAAACGTCCATCAAATACCTGTTTGTTTCAAAGAAAGAGTGCTCTGATGCTCAAGCAGCCATTGATGCTTTGGGAAATCTCCAGGCAGTACCAGGTACCATGAAGATACATGCAGTTTTACCAGTTAATGGTTTGCAGAGTTACGTTGCTGTGCGAAACACATCGGGTTTTTGTGCTAACTGCTTTGTTGATGGAGCATTTCTGTTCGATTCACCGTGTGGATGGAAAAATTATAGGACAAAATCTGTCAGCATCAAAGGTAATATAATTCCCTTCACCAAGTTTGTTATAGCACTAATCTGGTTAGTTATATTCCAACTGTAAATACTTAAGTAGTGATTTTTAATTTTCAGATGCACATGTTAATGACGAATCCATTAAAGCGCAAAGTGGTGACTGGGTTGCTGCCGTTTATGAAAATGAGTGGTACATTGGAAAAGCGATGACGGTTGACAATGATGAACGCGATACCCAAGTCTCTTTTTTGAAAAAGACAAGTACCCGACCTGTCAGTTTCAAGTGGCCTTCCCCTCCAGATGAAATATGGGTGAAATTCGACAGTATTCTTTGTGTAATTGAAGAGCCATCCTTACGTCGAAGGTCAAATCGGCACTTTTAGTTTAACAACCAAACGATCGAAATGATTAACAGTCTTGAATGGCTGGCTATCAGCTAATCATTAACCTGTAACTTCCGTTACTCTTTACCAATGCAAACAGTTAGGTAGTTGTTTTGCATTTTCTTTTAAGGTAATATTCATAAGTATTTGTTACTGTGAGTTCCACAGAGAGTAACAGAAAGCAAAAATCAGTTCATCAGTTCAAACCCTAACCCTGTACACCCCAAATAATCATATTTTAATTGAATAAATGTTTAAAAGAAAATTTGCCCTGAGCGGGAGTTGAACCCACGTCCCCCCGTATACTAGTCGGGTGTGATGACCACTACACCATCAGGACAACCATGCTGGCAACACGGCAATCGAAGATGTGATTTACGTGATCGAAGACGTGGTATCCCGGGAAATTTTGCTTTCAAGGTGACAAGGCAGGGGAAGCGGGAAGCCTATAACTCCATTTGAAACCCAACTAAGGATCAATTACTGATACACGACTTAAGTCAACTTCGGTTAGTTGACTATATATATATATATATATATATATATATATATATATATATATATATATATATATATATATATATATATATATATACATAAAATATTTTCTTAAAGCTAGTTATAAAGTGGTATTTTATAGGAACATATAGGTATGACATTGGTGCTCTGAATAATTTTATGGACAAGTAAGTTAACAGTTAACTATTTTTTTTTTAAGTCAGCCTGTCTTAATTACAGCTGAGAAACAACTTTTGGATTAAAATAATTTGGTTTGTTTTCATTTGTAACTTCCGTTACTTTCTTTGTAACTTCCGTTACCACATTTGAAACGCAAATTACAAGAGGTAACTTAAGGACTCAACCAGTGTATTAACAACCAAATGACTTGACCTAAGCTTTAGGGTGAGCATACAGCTGTGCTTTGTTCATGTCCTGAACAAAGATAACAGGAAATCAAAGTTGTAGTAGTTAAAAAAATGACATTTGCGAATAACTTTCACCATTTAAATAATATATTTTTCTTTATTATCAAAGCTCACCATATCACCAATCCATATTTACGTTACGCTGTTTCATATAATAAGCGAATAAGGTGATAAATGTTAACCTTTCCACATCAAATAAGGGCCGGTTTAATGCTGTTGATCTTTTTTTTTTTTAGCTTATTAATGAAAGTGAAGTGGACTTAATAAAATTGTCATAATTTTGAAAATATGTGACATTTGGTGCCAATTTTTTAGAAATTTGTTCTTTGATGGCTGCGCTATTATATGGATGAAACGCCGAGATTTTTTTCAGCCTATTTTTAAAGTCCTGGTGGCCCCGCTTTTTGTGGAATGGGTGCATTGCCTGCTTATGGTCCGGCGTTTTAGAACTAGTAACCAAAAATCCAACTGAACTAAGAATCTGTTCAAGTCTGGTAGTTAGAGAGGAAAAGAAACAAATGCATTAAATACTTAATATGTACAAGTTGTGGTGTGACCGTCATCTATGTTTTGGCATCGGAATGAGCTGGTGATATCTGAGGAACCAACGAGGTGAATAAACGGCAGAGCGTTGACCGGCTTTGCGGCAATTCAGTTATAGCTTAATAATAATCCTTTCCTAAGGAAGACATATCTCTGAATGTTAAGCTGCCAGTATAGGTTTTACAATCTACGACAAGAACGTTGCAATGAACCCGCATAATCGGTCCTCGTAGACTGACATCAGATAACTGAGATAGTGTCTCCTACAAAGCGTTTCCACATTTACGAGTTTAGCGCCGGTCTTCACTAGTTTTGCTACATCGAATGACAATGTTACAAAAGAACAGCATAACTTACTTCGCCATGTATTTAAAAGCGAATTTCAAATCTTGATCAGGTTGGAATGTATAGAATGTTGAAAACCATTTCAGTTATAAAACCCTTTTACTTTCTCAGGGGGCAAATGAAATATCTGAAGAAAACACAGACATATAATGTAGACACAATTTAACAGTCCAGAGAGTATTGTGACGATAGCTGGTTGTTGGAAAGTTCCATTCAAGTTTGGCAGGATTTAACTCGAGAATTACACGGAGTCATTTGAAATATTTCCAAAGGAACTTTCGTTTGACAGTCATCATTTCTTATTAAATCAGCTACCTGAACAAAAATAGGACAAACCTTTTCACTGCCACAATGCTGTTTGAGGAAATGCCGAAGTATAACCATTGAAATGAGAGTCGGAGCAAGACTATCCTCACTGTGGTTCTGTTGTTAAAGTATATTGTGAAATTATGGTTCCGAATTAGAAAGAGGTTTCAAACTTGTCCGTTGTTGGAAGTGAAAGGACTATCGAACCGATGTATAAGGCAAAATCGTATAATAAAGGCAAAAGGCAGTTGATAACTTGACAGTGAGGTGCGTTGAAATTCACCCAGATCCTAATTAACTTGACATGTAGACTAAAGATACGTGGGATACATCTGGCAATAAACATAAGAGAAAGCATGAAAAGAAAGAGGCACCATATTAGGCAAATAAAGCAGATACTTGAGAACACACTTGTCTGCTAAGAGAAAGAATGAGATAATATCCTCGAGACATTCCTTAGTCGTTCAAGATCTTTTACATAATTAGGTTTTATAACCTACCTTTTTGGAATAAAGCTCAGTCAATCAGAAGGTGACCCGCGGGCTTCGAGATCCAGAGAAAATATGTGGGCTGTTTTGCTCATCAGCGCCGAGGAGGTATCACTTCGAAATCTGAACTGAAAACTCGAAATGCTGTTTCTCAAAATCACTTCTATAAGTTAATATCCCCTAACGTACTATCATGATGCCTTGTTCTCTTTCGACCGATTTTGTAATCCGTTTTGAAAGACCAATAGACCCTTTACAAAAAGGCTGGCTTTAAATTATTCCTTTGTACTTATTCAAAGTAGCCTCACTAACCTCGCTTTTGAGATATAAATTAAAAAAGAATTTGTTATTCCGAACGAGGCTAGTGAGGCTATTTTGGGATTTTGGGATAATCTAAAGGCAGCCAGTTTTGCATAGGGTCTATGAAAAGGTATCATTTAGACTATAACACAGGGTAAGTTTGTGTATATTGGTAATGTATTTATGTACCTCACATATCACATAGTTTCATGGCGGTTTACAATAATTCTTTCTTTGGCTCCGGTAGATCCGTTAAGATCCGTAAAATGTTCGGTAATGCTTGGTGTAATAACCACCAAAATGAAATAGACAATTCTTATTGTCCTAGAACAAAAGAAAGTAAGGAAAATCGATTTGCCTTTCATCAGCTTTACTACTGTTTAAGTTTCAACAGGCTTGGAAAGGAAAGGACCAGAATGTAGATTTTTGACCATAGAAAACAATTACCTCAAGTAGAAGACTTATCTTCATTTGCCGCCGGTGTGCCAACATCGTTTCACGCTAGTTCAAAGTTGATTTTTTTTCTCACAAAATGTCAAGTGCCCTACATGACGCATCAAGCTTGTGATACCAAAGGTTTTTGGCGTAGTAACTTCATATTCTTATTCTTAAACCCATTTGATATCGACACATATTTTAGAAAACGATTGGTACAATTGCAAATACATGTTGTGTTATTCATCGATGGAAGGAACATTCTTTCTTCTTGAGACTAGAGAAGGTAGAGACTCTCAGCAGTGCTTATTTTCGATTAGTGAGTACTGAGGATTTTCACGTTGTGTCATCCCAAGAGTTGTATTCATTACATGTGCGAGGGCCACATACCTTTGGTCATCTTAAGGGAACAAAAAAGGTGGAGAATTCAGTTACAACAAGAGAGGAAAACAGTTTGACGTGCTGGGATTTTTCACTGGTGCCCATTTGGCCACAGGCGATCATGGTTAACTTTATTTACGAAAAACAGAAATAGGGCGTCTTCTATGAAAAATGGAATTTAAAAGCACCTGGGTTTTCTGGTTTAATTGTTAATTTATGTGGAGTATATTTTAAAGACTTCGTTCTGCGAAAGCGGTTCGTGACTGAGGAAAGGTCTTGGACGTAAAGTGATTTGTTTTCCGGTACATGGATGTCGCCACCTGTTCACGTGGCTCGGACTGACTCTATTGAAACACGCTCTGAATAAGGTGAAAAACTATGGTTTTCAAAAGCCTGTTTATATGTGTGTGTTATAAGCTTTCTGGTCTGGGTAACCACATGTTTTCAGACACGGAACAACGTAATAATTATTTATGTAGCAAAACTCAAACGCGTAGTGTGGAAAGGTCGTATTCACATGGCCAAATACTTAGGAAACAATCCTATTGAACATTAAAATTTAAAAGGAATGTTGAGAGATTGTCCCTGTAGTGGAAAAGGGTATGGAAATTGTCCTCCTTACAGAGACTCTTTTTCTACCTGCAACTACGCCCACATGCCATTAGACATATCGTTAACAAACAATAACATTAATAATTTAGTAGAGCGAGTTGTTTGTATTTTGCTTGGATAAAGGATTAACAATTTCTAATTTAGCGTAGAAAATTCGTTTCACTTTTTGTTTGCCCCCATTCCTTCACAGACTCCTCAGTTTGGAGCTTTTTAACAGGAAAGCGATTCTCATATCGAAAATTTAGCTCTGTTTTCATGCCAGCACTCAAACAAACACGAATTGAGAACGTTATCAGTGGTTGTGGCAGGCGAATTGACGTTGCGTGTAGATACGGACTCGCCAGACTGCCCATGTTCCAATTTCCCACGCATCATTCAGTCACACCTTCAGGTAAAATTTTAAGCGACTAATTTCATCGAAAGAGAAAAAAACGACTTGCAATTTTGCAGTTTTACCTAAGGCAATATATTGTGATCACTGGAAAATATTTATACTCTTTTCTTGTGTGTGGCATTGGCTTCTTTCTATCCGTGCTTACGTCCACATACAATAAAACGTATTTTAAAGGTAAAAATAAGATAAAGAATTCAATAAACGAAGGCGTTGTTGTGATAATGAAAAGGATTGGAAAGTTTTGGGGATTAAACCTATATCTCGCTGTGCCCACGTGCCATCACACGAATCGGCACCGGGCCTTCGAAAAACAACGATATGAACTCACCGAAGAAGGAAATTCATTGTTCTTGTGGGAGGGGAACTAGCTCTAAACACTTTGTCGTCTAGAGCCATTGGTTACCTGTAAATGTCGTCCGTAAGAGCATCGGGAAGGAATTATGCATGTTGTTTTTACTTCGCTGTTGAAAGATGTTTGTTATTAAGAAATTGTTCTCTATATTTGTACCCACGTCCCTTATTCAGTGCAGATCAATGTGAAGCATTAATAACAACAAAAAAAGACTTTTCATTTCTTTTTTCTGGAAGAAGGTAGTGTTCGCGTTGTATTTTGAATGTGACGAGGGTTTCTACCTGTACAGTTGGTTTCCATTGGACGCGGCCGTAACAAAGAAGGAAATATAATCAGTCCTGATAGAGTCGTATAATGATGTTAAGCTCTCAATAGAGCTTTCATTAGAATAAAAGCTTTTATAGGTCTGTGTTAAGATTTACTGTGGTAACATAGTAGATATTATTACGGTTTTTAAGTCTCGGATATCTCCCCATTGAACAATAGACACGGGAACGGGGACGTATTGAATAGGGTGGCTTCTTTTTCTCGGTGGAAGGAAAACATATTAGTAGCTCGTTAATTTACATTCCTCTGCGAACAAAGTTTGTTTTCTTTTTATCGACGTATATGCCATCAGACTCAGTAACGGAACTTCACAGCAGATCAGCTGCAGTGTTTCTGGTGCCCTGTTTTTAGTCGGTAACGAGATGCAGGCATGCTTCTCAGTTGGGCCACAACAGGATATCTTGTAGTTTGCAAGATGGACTTATCGCGATTCCGATTACACTTTCCGGCGGAATTTACCAAGAACGGAAAGGAAAAACGGTACCAGATCGCCAAAGCTCCAAATGAAATCACATATTTATGGAGGTTGAAAAGAAAGATGTCAGTTAACGAAATAGAAAATACAGACGATGAAAATTCACACTGAGCTTAGTCATAGGGTTTGGATAGGGTGTTTGCAGGTACACCACCAGTTGCTTACAGCCATAACAATTCATTACACAAACCTTCAAACCGTTGCGTTGGAATGTTAGTCGCCGATCGCTTTCTTGATATTCATTTGAACGTTTCAATTATTTTTCAAAGCCAAGAGGGAATGAAAACTGGAAAAAGGTCCTATTTCACAAAATTTAGACAATTAAGAACAGACGTATAGGGAAGTTCTGCTCGGCTTCTTGCATTGTAATATTCACACAGACTTTAATGCTGGATCCAGGGGTGTAGGAGCCGGTGAAGAGGTTAATTTTATCTAGCCTGCTTCTTTGAAAACTAAATTAAACTCGAAACGCAGTTGGCCGCAATAATTGCCTTGTTTGTTTCGAAAACAAGCAAGGTAAACCTGCGAGTGTCTTGAAGCTGATGTAAGGTCCCTTTATTGCTTTAAAAGCCCATAGTGAATGACATAGGAAACGGAATACCTTTTTCATGTGTCAAGAAACTCTGGAAAAGCCTGAACAAGTTATAGAAACTCAACCCTGTTATTATTTGCCCCTTACGTCACATTTGGACTTCGCTGTGAGTTTTCTAGCAGGTAAGGGTCGCTGGCAGTTGCCGCTTACTACTCCAGCTGCCCACCACTACAAAACATTTTGATAGGGCTGTCGAATATTACTTAGACTTGGAGGAGCTCTTACCATGTTTTCTATTTTCTATACAATCAGTCAAATGATTATTGCTCAAACACAAGCTACGATATGTCGCCTATTTTACAGCACATAAAAATCGGCGTTAAACTGTCGAACTTCTGCTATTTATTTCTCTCAAAACTTCAGTCGAATAGAAGAATTGTCAATATTCTTGGTTTCAAATTGCTTAAATGTCAGGGAGAAATGTGACGTGCGATAGAGCAAAGAATTAGCGTTTCTCTATGAAGCAGCCCTAAAAAGACTCTTGTAGATAATGTCGCTGCTAAGATATCTCGCTTGTGTTAGCCGGTGTGCTGATGAACGTTGTAAATACACTCATTTTACTTTCTTGTATTGACCTTTAGACGTTCTCTTTGTTCTTGAAATTTATTTGAAAAGAAGTCTGGTAGATGGTGTTTATGAATTGAAAGTTAAATCAACTTTGACATGATGCCTAGGGGACTGAAAAACCACAGGATGAGAAAGAAAAAAACACTACCCCTCGTTTCATTTTGTGAAATAAAGTGTCGACCCGCGCCTGGTTGTATCAAAATTGTTCTGTTTTTTTTTTTTTTTTTTTTTTTTTTAACCGAACAAACCGTCCGTACTTAGCTCTACTTAGATCAGGTAGCTGACGTCGTTACAATTTAATGTGGTAAGACAGACATGGCATGGCACTGACGACCAATAATTCTGTCGTTTTCTATCTCATATACAGGTACACCATTTTCAGAGAAATACTAATTCATAATATATTCAGCTTTGAATACGGAAGGAATATTCATCACGACTGAGGGAATTCGTTTGTGATTGCTGTCATTATGTGCTAGCTTAGCTCAGCAGAGTACTCTCCGAAAGGAAATTTCGTGTGATTGATGATGTGTTTACCCGGCTCAGACAAACACGATCCAAATGTTAAAAGCGAGTACCGGTTTCTCAAGTCTCGACCACTTTCAAAATGACTGATTTGGTAATTTAACCTCGTTTATTTAGTAACCTGCAAGACGCTTGCTTTTGACCAACCTCCGTTGGAGCTGGGCAATAATGAAACCTTTCACTTGCATCACACCCGCCTTTCAGTGTCTCACCAAACACTAAGCTCCTTCCAAAACAAGAGACCACATCTTCTAGTTTTCGAGGACAACACCCAAGATTATTGGTCTCTAAAAGGGCTATTGGTTAGAAGGATCTCGCAATTTTCTTTTTCAGTCGAGGAGATTGTATATCAACTTTCATGAAATGTGTTAAAGATGTACCTTAAATTAAACACGTGAAGGCCACCTAAGACTGAGATAGAGTGATAGTCTTGTTCTGGTGGGAAAACGTATCCAGGAAAAGGGTGAGAAATTCTATTTTTTTTCTTTCATTTGAAAACTCGTACAATTGCTGGATAATCATTCTTGCTTTCCATATGGTTTGAACGTCAAGACGAGATGTCAACGGTCGGATTATGGTTTTTACATAGCCTGATTATCACGTAATAAGTCTGTTTTTGAGTTACATAGAGTACTTAAAGGACATTATTTTAAAATAGTAAAGATTTAGGAAACTGGTTGAACAGGTCATAAAAACAATTCGTTTTCGCTAACTTTGGCTGGGACATGAATATTTTTTTTTATTCATCGTCTGCGCTCGTAACTTCATCTTAAATTTTATCTTTATGTGTTGCCACGGTCTTAATAACCTTAGTGTGCTTAGTTTTGACAGAATTGTCAATACACCAAAGCTTGTCAACGAGGAAAGTTCTTTCTTTTGTCTCTTACTTTGTGTTTAATTAGCGAGTCATGAAAGGTGTCCGTTTCTTAAGTGAAGCAATCAAGGAAGACAGGTCAAAACACTAGCTTTCCATCTGGACGTCTTTATAAGGCGCCGTATCTTACCTCGTAAAAAATCATCGTACTAGTGGCTGTATTATTTCTGGGTAGAAACACGTCTAACTTCATTCTGAGGATAACTGTTAAAAGGTATTAAATTTCCACCCAGTGGGAAAACTAGCATGATAGCTTTAAAGTATTTTGTCACTCTTGGATTGTATCCAGGTATGAACCCAACACCTTGTCAACTAATACCAGTGCTTCAAGAAAGTACTGCTTACTAAACCCTTGTATCTACAGGGCATAAAAGAAAGAGCCTTATTACAGGGCGTAAGGAACCGCCCTTTCCTTGGAAGGTGTAATCTTTATGGTTTCTGTCATTTTTCCTGTAGTCATCGAGAAATAATTTCTAACGTGAATCGCTCCAACCAAACTTTGCGCTTCACAGAACCACCCAGACATCATTGTGGTATCGGTTGTCACAATTCCTCTCTAAATTGCACGCATAAAACCGTATGTTGTCAAGTGAAAAGAGGCTGCCTTGTTTATTGCTTTTAATAAGCAGCCCACTTGCCCTGCTGTCGGTCAATATCGTTTACAGAGATGCCTTACATTAGAATGGAAAAAATTCCCTGAGTTTTCACTGACCATACAAAAAAAACCTTGGGAAATAAAGCCACAAACGAATTTTTATGAAAGGTGTTCGTCATCGTGGTTTTGAAACAACACCGATAACCTTTACCAACAAGGAATCTCCTTGCCAAACCTCGAAGAAAATTCCCCGAGTTTTTTTCAGGTAAAAGTTAGAATTTGATACACTTTTCCCTGATCGTGGCAGCCCTGATTTTATAGAAAGTATTCATTGGTACCCAATTCCTTGTTACAGGTTTCAGGTGCTGGCATTCTCAGAGCCTACAATTGTAGCTATGAAGCTTTGTTTGTCGTGTAGTGATACAAAATATGTTGGACTTCTAAGCTGTTGTTTTAAACCCGTATCGATCCAGAATTGTACATCAATCTTTTAACTCTGTGAATGAAATACTAAAATAGAGCCACCTAAAGGAGAACCACTGAGCAGTTCTCTGCCGTGGTGCTAACTTATTGTTAAAATTATACACGGTGCGTTTGTTATCTGCGAAGATCTTATACAATGGCTCATATAAAGGAAAGGGTGGGTGTTGTTTTCACCTACGCTTCAAGATTGCTCGGATTCTTGTTATGAGTACCCCTAACCACGCTAAGGTGCTTTGCCAGTGACAAATCACTAACTTTTCCTGAACGACTTATTTCAATGGAAATTACCGTGCCAAGCATACGAAATGGTGGTTTCGAATTCTGTGCCCTTTTAGAGGAGCATTTTCCCGTTTTCACTTCAGTCTTGGGGTTCCGAGGTGCGCTTGTAAATAGCTCACTTTTCTAGTGGAAGGCTGGGCTTTTGCCAACTGTATTATATTTTTAGGAGATTGTTTAATGGAAAGAATTATTGCATGCTACTTGCACTTCTGCGTGTTCTTGTTGAAACACTCTCGGGGATAAAGTTTCTGGTGTCTTAATCTGGAAGTCCGTTGACTCTGTCAGGATACAAATGTTCTCGACGTTTCTCTTAATAAAACACTAGTACAAAAATAGTAATTCTCGACAGCTTTCATTAGACTGATGACAAGAGAGACAAGCAAAGTCATTCAAGAGAGCAAATTCTACGTTACATCCAGCGAACATTTATATTTCTCTTTCTTTCAATTCTCATTTAGCAAATACATAATTTGAATCATCATCATCATCATCATATATATATATATAATATATCTGGATTAATTTTAAAAGTCTATCTATTTGCATTTACAAAATAGCATCACAAGTATAAACAAAATACTAAGAAAATGTTGTTATTACTCAAATATGATACATCATATCAACATTAACACCTTTCATGGAAGAGACTATTTTAAAATCATACAAAAACTGGGTTCATTCATTTCTAAAATCTCCTTTTTGAAAGGACGATTATAGGGCGTGGTAATCAACACACGAAAGGAGATATTTAAAAGAACTCTATAACACGCTATTTCTATTCACTGAATTTTTCCTATAAAATCCTCATAAACCGAAAGTTTTACAAACTTTCTGGGAATATAATCAATAATTCTCTATTTCCGGGCCTTTGAGTGTCTAAAAATACTTGACAAAGCGCTATCGACGATAAACGCAAAACAAAACAAGCCAGAGGTTTATCGGTTATAACATTGTCCATTTTCTTTCAACTTTTAACTCGAATGCATGTCCATTACGGTCTGTGACATTGACAACACATTTTCAGACGAAATTAAAGTGGGTGAAGTTTGCGTGGAAGGTATAAGCTGTGATCCTGGATGTCCTGGGTGTCCCGGGTGACCGGGGTGATGAGGATGTGCGTGGGGATGCCCTGGTGGGGGCATCATCATGGCATGCGGGTGTCCGGGGATGTACATTGGCTGGGCTTGGTGGACTGACGTTGGAGGCATTGGCGATCTGTAGGCGTGAGCGGGCATCTGAGCATGCATTGAATGTGGTCCAGTCATGGCAGACATTGGCGGAATTGTGCCTACTCCACTCACTGAGGGATCACCGGTTTGGATGTACCCTCTTGGTCCAAAATGTGCAGGTTGTGGAACTCCACCATCCATGTGGTAATTAGGATGAGGAGGCGGGTGATGCTGTTCTGGGTAATATCCTGGGGGTGCTCCTGGGGGACCAAATCTTGGTCCCGGGGAAGGGAGGCCTTGACCAAGCGAATTCTTACGACGTCTTGACTTGAACACCGTGACAACCGGTGACTTTCCTGCTCTGTTTGAGGCATCTATCATCGGCTGAACTATGCGCCTTCTTGCGTTGATAAACCTGCCAAATAAAAGCAACAGTTTCAACTTCCTGCTCGTGAATATCCATACAAATTTACTGGCAAATTTTAAGGGAATCGTGAAAAAGAGAAGGTAAAAGCCAAAAAGTTATCTAGCGAACTTCTCAGTACTCTCGAATAAAGCAATGCTTTTCCTTATTAACAAAATGTACATATATCTTCCTTTGTGCTTTTGTACGCGAGAGTCCATGCACCTATGACTGAACCCTCAATTAGCTGAGCGCAAAACTTGCACTTACCAGTTATTAACTTGAAGAATAGTTAACCCAGTTTCTTGAGCCAACGATCGCTTCTGTTCCTCGGATGGATACGGATGCTAAAAAGCAAGTTATTAAAAACTCGTTCACTCATTGCCACACAAAGGCCATTGTGGTGAAGAACAATTGCATTTTAAAAGCCATAACTACAGAGAAAAACATCGAAATTACAGTAACAAAACCCGACACGCAAATTAGCCTTCAGCGTTTTTAAGTCATAACCTCGGGAAAAATCAAGAAAATACTTTAATAATGAAACTGTAAAGTGTGGTTCTTGAGTAGCTGCACTGCGTGGGACAGGTTTCAAGGACTAAACTGGTGCTTTCAGAATCCACCAGTGTCTTCACCAGCCTCGGATATTTTGAGTTTCCATGTTTTGACGAATTTGAGACCCTTGTAGTTTAAGAAGAGCTTGAGAATTCGCTCAATTGTTCGGTTCAATTGTGGTTTAAGTACATAGAATAAGAAGGTAAATTATAACAAGCTCTCTCTCTCGTAGTGTTGTAAGCGGCCCGCGCTCTCAATTACCTTGCTCTGTTCTGCTATGCTGTCGCACCAAACGACAATGCCTTTTATAGTTAAGCACTGTCATAAATTGTAGAAACTGTGTCAACGTTGTTATCAACTAAACTTTGGCCAGTTTAGAGAAAGCGATTGAGCATCAATAGTCGTGTGTGTTGAGTGAGTACTGGCGAAGGAGTGCTTACCGTTAAATGCTGAAAAAGCCATGCTTTCATGATATTGGTGGCCGCTTTGGGAAAGATCCCTCTTTTTTTCTGGCTTTTCTTTGACTGTTCATCGTCTGTGTTGTCACCCGTGCCATCCTCTGAGCCAACAGACGTGTTTAACGAAGGGTCTGCAATAAAGAGGCACGCCATGTTTCCTATGAAAATACTGTCGTTACCGAGAGGCACTTCAAGACCTTATTCTGTTACACGTCGTATGTACTCATAGAATATTGAAGCAGACAGTAATGAATACGACACGTTGTTAAGGCGATCACATTTGCAAGTTTTATCCCCCAATACTCTTGGAAAAATCTAATAGCGTGGACAGGCAGTTTTGCATACACGAAAGGATTATGATCGTTGTGACAGCCTAATTTTCTTGTGAAGGCCTCAAGGTTAACACTCTTTGGCTACTGCCAAAGAGAAGAGGCTTACAGCAACACCTGCTGCTCTAGTTTCCTGTCAAAAACTCACAAAGACCTACTTGACACTTTCCCAGAGCTTTTCGCGATGGCGTTATTGGTGTCACTCAATACAAGACAACCCATTTCCTCCAAATACATATTAGTGAAACCACTCCAAGTTCCCATCGAAAGGATGATATCGATAAGAGCGTTGTCCTAAGGCCTGTTGACTTAGAGTTCTCGCCAAACAATGAAGAAGGCGGTCGGTTTTTATTTAGCCGGTTATCGCGGCCGAAAAATAATTCCTTTTTTCGATACAAGGCACTACCCTGCAAACGAGAACATGCACCGCTCGCTGGTCCCGGTCGCTTTTTCTCGCACGATTGCATGCCACATTATGCCTCTTAGAAGCGACAATGCAAATAGTGGGTGGAAAAAGGAGGAAATGTTAGCTCAGTGTCTTGGATTAAGTAAACATCACGAAAGAATGCTAAATACTCCAAGTCAAACTCCTTTTCTATCGAAATGACATCTTTATGAAAATGAGGCGAATCACAAGCAAACATCTGGTTGTGAATTGAAAAGAGCTGAAGGCAGGCGAAACATAGCATGCATGGAGACGCCTCGAGCGCCAAAACGAGCCGGTGAGGCACGCAGACAGGCAATAAAGGTTGGCGCTTAAGCCAACAGGATTAATAATGGCAGCAAAATAAATCCTTTTTAGACTACACGCATGTATTTGTCACCCGAGCAGGAAAATTCTTCACACATCAATTAGGATTAAAACGATCACTTTCATTAATACATTAGAAGCCAGGGCTTTGGCTTTGTTGATGAAATTTCATAGCCGAGTCGAAGCGGAATTTTTATTTTATTTTCGAAGCGATAGCGGGCCTTGAAGAGCGTTTTACCCGTTTCAGAACATTGACAAGAAGCAATTAAGTTAATCGAACGCTATCAGCGAGTTTTATGGCTTTGTTTTCTATATCAGAAAGCACCAAAAACCGAGATGGGAAACTTGAGCTTGATTTCAACTACCTTCAACAAGCCGATAAGACGGCGAATAGCCGACCAACCGTAGAATCCGAGTTATTTGAGCTTAATTAATTTGCTCAAGGAGCACTGCCAAGATAAAAGACTAGAGCTTTACCGCCATGAGAAAAAATTACAAAAGGTGGGTGCTTGAAACCTGACACTCCCAGCACTTCGACGCTGACAAAACCCATCAGATTCACTTAAATACTTACAACAGCCCTTAGCCATACTAATTCATGTTACTCTTCTTTCACCTGCTATGCGCTCGTGACAGCAATAAAGCTCTTGAAACTGTTTTCCATGAGGCATCTTCGAGAGGGCATAGAGAGAACAAATTCCAAATGCACTTGACAGCCTATGTCTGCGAAAAGGTAGCGATCCGAAGCGCAAGGGTGGACCTCCACGAGAAGTTGCGCGCACTAATTTGGCAGAGTTCGTTCTTCTTTGTTTTTCAGCTCTAGAATCCCGAAACTAAACCCCGGAGATTGTAGATATAAGTGACGACAAAAGCATAATGAATTATTGGTTGACACTACTTCAGGAAATTACTGGAGGAAATTGCAAGAGGCTATCTTGTCAGATTTATCAAAGAATCAAGAAATGCTGTCAAGAATTGAGACAATGACAGAAAGGGATGGTACACATGCACTTAAATGAAAGGCAAGCTATTATCGACTTCAATATTTTTAAAATACACACATTTTCCAACTTAAGTGAGCCATATGAAATCTTGACATCGAAAGCTTAGAGCGAAATAACGACAAGAAGCTCTTGTCAAAATTGTCCGAATGACTGATGTGGCCCTACGGTTAATTAGCATTTGGCTCGATTCCTGGGAGAGAAAAAAATTTGCTGATTAGTGGCGAAGCCGAAACTCTCAAGAAAACCCTTGTTCTTGACAGGCAAAGACACTTTTATAAATACTCTTTCATCCATTAGAAACGATTTCTTCAGTTTTCTCGTTTCAAAGGCTTGATGTTTGACACTTGGTAAACGAAGATGGCACATCTGTTACTAGCTGTTAATTT
Source organism: Pachyseris speciosa (assembly GCA_016490735.1). Taxonomy (NCBI): domain Eukaryota; kingdom Metazoa; phylum Cnidaria; class Anthozoa; order Scleractinia; family Pachyseridae; genus Pachyseris; species Pachyseris speciosa. Next base: position 2,139,740 of record JAEMWC010000018.1, on the reverse strand, counting down.
TATAGTCCCACTATTGTCAAAATTATTTCTTCAAACGATTTTTTTCCCATTGTTTGAACGTACAAAGGGAGCTAGGATTGACGAAAAAAAATTTATCCCGTTCGCTTGGGCTTAATTGTAACTTTTCTTTGACAATTAGTCATGTTTACACTGGAAAATAATTTTGTCACTTCGCAATCAAAAGAAGGCGTTCACTAAGTGAGAAACACGCGATAAGCTATCCACGAACTTTTTAGGGCTCATTTCGAAGTCTCATTATCGCGTCTTGTCTGTTTATCATTCGTAAGGATAAAAAAAAATCACGAATGCGCTGTGGGAAAACGTCCTATGTTTAGAATGTTTTGCTCGTCCTAACAAACGACACATAATGACTGCAACCTTATGCATATGAGAGAGGCGAAGCCGAATTTACATATGCCTTATTCTCGTCTTAAAACGCGTAAAGTGATATTCTTTTTAATTACCAACAGAAAGAAAGCCTTTGTGCAGCTGTGTCAACAGAGCCATAAAGCTTTCAACTCAATAAAAGGCCACAAGAATAGATGTTAGGCTGAACCAATAATTTCACTGTTCAATCCCACTCTTTATATAATTGCCAACGTGGATCACAACAAAGGCCAACAGCTACTCATTTAGCATAATAAAGAAGCGATAAAACAGTACCCCCGATAAATTCTCCCTTTAGTGATATATTATTGAAGACATTATTAAAAAGACATCGAATACGGAAACAATTTAATAAAGAAGTGATAGAAATGTCGCTTTTAATAAAAGCTTTTGCCATTTCCTCACCTTCCGGAGTCGTAGGCCCATCAACCCCAGAGTTCGATGGCGGGCGAGACGACGTTTGAGAGTTGGAACCGGACCCGGTCGCTTCATCTCCTTGCCCAGGCTGCCATGTCTGAGGATTCGGTGGCTAAAGGGAAGAAATCGAAGGAAAACGTAATAAGTGATCGCGTGTTCTACTCTCGTGTTTAATATCTCACGCACCGCAGGAGAACAATTGAGATTCTTTAAAAGTTGACATACAGTGAATAAGAAAAGTAAAGCGCGAGGTGTAAAAAATTTCGACATTTAGTGTATTTTTTTTTTGTCAGAAGTGATTGTGAGGGGGTAATTGACGAAAATCCCACCTACGAGAATTGACCGTCACGCTAACAACTCTACACATAATCCGCGGATTCGTCGAGTCTTTTCTATCCCGGCCCGCGTGCCGCGCCGCCGTCTGTCTGAGAGCGCGCTTGTTCTACCTGTCTTAGGTGAAAACAGGTAGCCATTCAGTTTTTGTGTTTTCTGTCAGGTTCAAAACGTTAAGGTGTGAAATTGATCTTAGATAAATGTCCCTGTGTATGAGACACGAAAGACCATTTTTCAACACGTCAATCCGCCAAAAGGGCTGTCCAAGCGCAATAAAAACTTTTAACTACTTGACAAAGCCCAACGCCATCACAAGCGTCCAATTGGCACCCGACTACATGACTTTTAGTGACTTCTTTTGACGGCTGGTTGTTGTACCGGCCGTCGTTAATACAGTAACCACACAACAGTTTATTTTTACTTCCCCATTCACTTAGGTTCAACGCGTTGGACAATGAAAGTTTTGAAAACATCGCCGCGGGGCGTAAGGTAAACACTAGTCTCTGTTCATCAATCAGGTTATGCGACCCCAACAATAATCGTTTGCGCGCTGGAGGCTATTCCTCATTCTATCGCGGGATTGCGAAGACTTAACGGTCACATTGCGGTGGTATCATTCTCGAGACTTAATAGCCATTCATCCACTTAGATGATAATGTGATGTTGTAAGAGAAATTTACACCTCCAAAAGGCTAAGACCATACGTGTATCACCCACCAGATCAAGAGCCGCCCAGAGCTAGCTGGCGTGCGCGCTCGTTCACAAACGTTCAGTGATGAAATGCCAGGTTACAGTACCTGTGGTAGGGCGCTTTCTGGCGGTGAATCGATGTCCAGTGTATCGTTGTCGCTTCTGCTCTTGCCTATGTTTTCCTTCTCGTCCATAACAAGATCAATGGGCATTTTACCCTTCAGGCAGGAGATGTACCGCTTACAAAAGTTGTCGCACAGTTCGTGCACCTTGAGCGAGAAACAAGAGATGTAGTGGATTGTTAAGTGTTTGCTATTTTACAACGTGAACAGCTTGCCGAATTTTAAATCAACTGTTAGCATTAACACCGAGAAATACCTGAAAAAATCCATCGAAATATAAAAGCAAATGAC
>JAEMWC010000018.1:2070000-2135000 GCA_016490735.1 Pachyseris speciosa | reverse complement strand
ATTGGCTTGACTGGAGAAGAGGGCTGTGAAGCTCCTCCAAAACAACACAAAATGAACTTTAATACATGTGTTAAAAGCTCAAATACAGCTGAAACAAAGGGAAATACTTCACAAGCCTCACCACTTTGCCTTATGCGCTTCTGTTTTGAAAATCAAACCACAATTCGTACTTTTGCATTTGGTGCCGTTATTGAATTTGGCGTAAATTGAAAGTAATTTTGACGGATTGTATTTCACTATCAATTTCCTTGTCTGTTCGATAACGAAGAAACGTGACGCCTTTTGTCAAAAGCTGTCATGAGGGCGGAGAACAGCGACATTCGGATGAAAACAACACATTCTATCGAACCTGCTTTAAACCGCATTAGATACTGTGTACTTGTCAAGGCTTGCTGTGAAGTCCATTGTCATTAAAGTGAGCTAAAGTTGCGCGCTTTTCAAAAGCTTTCCTGTTCGTGTAATCGTAAACAGTCCGCCGTGATCGCGTTCGTGTGTTTACCGACGCGAACCGCTGCATGCCAGGCAATGTTTACGCGCTTGTCCCCCAAACGTCTGCCTGTTGTTTTACAAGCTATTATCATCAGAACTCTTCAAAAGCTCGTTTACAACTCAGGCAAGTGTCCTAGACTAAACGTTCTGTTGCCGCTTAATCTTCCAAGTATCTGATTTAGCCATGCAAATTAAATACGTGATGTCGCGGATTGAGAGAGCTAGAGGTGAGCGCAGCGCTGGAGTGTATATTTAGCAACTGAAATTGGACACTGTTGTATGCTCCCTCCAGGCGAGGAGAAATATTCATGAATAGCCTCGAATCAGGAATTTAATTAAATAGCGCTGTTTAGAAATTATTTTCCAAGCCTAACTGCGCCATTCGCACGTTCCTTCGATGGTTTGTAGGCAGAATTGAACACCACGACAGAAAACACTCAACAACGCGGCGGCCATCACGACCAGATGGCGCGAACATTACCATTAGAAGACGAAGTTGTGATAAATTTTAAGGCATAATTTTTACTGTTATCAAATTGATCCCATGCGAGGTGAATTTTCTCAGTTGAAAGCTTTTACGCGACGAAGAAACGTTGCACAATTTAAAAACATCGGTTGCTTAGGTTTTGTGGCATCCACCTCGGGTTTCATTTTTTTCGATAAACATAGTGCGAGTGTAATATAATAAGCTTTTATTGTATCTCTGACCGATGTGTTTTCGTACAGGGCAGAGGGACCACAGCGAACGACTGACGACCACAATTTTGTTTGTCACTTAGATGTCGAACATTTCAGCATTCAGTCAAGAAAGTGACGTTCTGGCGAAAACCTTCACCATAAAGCTGACATCTGCTAATTAGATCCTCATAGTTATCTCCTAACGCAGGACATAATTATTAGCCACATGAATATAATTTTAAAACGTTTACGCTCCTTGTCCTTTGCCAAAGAACAGATGAAAAACCATCCGGTCAGGAAACCAACGTTGCCGACAAGTGAGGAACGTAAATAATTTAACTTGGGTGGCTTTAAATTAAACAGAGGGATTTTTTAAAACAACAGAGGCAAAAACCGCAAATCGCATTCCTTTCTAGAAAAAGTTTCAGTCAAAATAACTTGTCCGCGGTACATTGCCGACCATTGTCATTTGATCCGACATATTTTCACCGATCAGAATCTAAGAAGCGTGTTTTCAGTTGTTTTTGGTTGCACATGTTGTTTTGCTTAAACGCATAAATGAAAGACAGCGAATGAGAGCCTTGGACAGGGTGATAACTGCTCAACTATTAACCACGAAAGGTTGATGTGGTATGTGACAAGCGAGGCTTGAAGACTGTGCAAGTTTTGACACGTTATAATAACACAGTCTGATGTGATCCGTTTGATTCGTCTGGTCACGCATGAGTAAAGTACGGAAAGCACTACGATCTAGCCCACCACAAATTCACCACAACTTATAATTTCTTTCGATCCGTACCGTTCTCGACAGTCCCACCACGAACATAGCCTCTATGCTCTGAGAAAAGTAAACGATGATTCGAACTGTGAATTGTTGACAGACGCTTTGTGTTAACAAATAAAAGCGGGTTTCCAAACTCAACAAACCTGCTCTCTCGACCCTTTCAGTTGGGCGACAGGCCAAAGTCTACCTCAAGGCAGACATTTCATGCGTGTCAATTTTACATTGGCAAATGTTTCCTTTATAGTTGATGGAAAAATCCCTCAACACTGGAAGTCTGAAAACGATTGGTGACAAGGCGACATCCACACCTGACTGCCCCTGAGAAGACTGTTTGAAGTTTGTATATCATGCATGAAATTACGATGACTCTCCAATATTCACAATAAAATCTGTCATTACAAGCATTGGCCAAGTGTCACTTTGTCATGTTTATTTCCCTCGCTTACGCTTTTCTTTGCCATCGTAAAGGCGAAAGCATTGTTGTTTTGTGTTATCGGATTAAAGAACTTTTGCCCCTGTAATACCCACTAAAACTGCCCGCGCATCCAGGACGTCTCGAGTTTGGGATTCGGGAAGACGACGGAGAGCGACAAAACAGCTTTGATCTGTCTCAAAATAACAATCATACATCAATTTCACAACAACGGCATGACAACTATGTCGTGCCATTAAAACGGTTTGCAACGCTTGGCAGTTAGTAGACGCGTGAACTGTGTCAGCATCAATCACACGCGTTTCTAAAGTCTGTACGTGCCAATGTAGCCTTCTTTGGAGTGTAGATCTATACTAGGAATTATAGCCTGCACGTGGAATATTAGAAGGCTTTTGGAAGTTGTGAAAGACAATAGTCAGTGGTGATTGATGTATTTCTTTCTGGACATAAGCTCTGGAGAATATTTCGCTATTTCTTGGGATATGTTGTCCAAAAGTCTGGATGAGAAGAAGCATTTCTGTTCGTTGGGTGAGTGCACTTTCACATTGCACCGAAAACCGGAAGACTGACATTTGCTTTAGAAAGGACAGGCAGCACCAGAATCCATATTTAATGTCTGTATGGTTGACAATCAATTGTTATGCCAGCACTGATTTGTCTGGTTTCAAAATGGCTGTGCGGCAATAAAAACATTTTTGGAAACAAAACGACGTCGCTTATACTTATGAACCGAAGCTTGACCTGACAAAATACGTTTTAACCTCGGATAGCTGCAGTGGCTCGTTAATTGTATTGCCTTTGTTCACTTGGCGAAGAAGTGTGTTTTTGCATTACGTTTGCTTTTTCCGCTTGCTTGCCTTGTTTGAACAGCAGCACCAAACAAGTTAAGATCTTGCAGCGGCACTTTACACTGTTATTCACCAACCCTTTCACTCGCGCTTCACGCGAATTCGCTTAGTTGGCAAAAGCGGGGCTTTTCAAGTTACAAATTGCGTTCATATGAATTCTTATGGCGTCCGTTGAAGCCGCAGTAATTTACCACACATATTTTCAACTTTGTGATGACCCTGCCACAACCTTGCATATTTAATGATGGTAAAAAGTGAAGGCTGTAAAACACTCGTTATGACAAAATGTCCCAATAAAACTTTCCTCACCTTCACTCCATTACTCGTTCGCTTTCAAATGATCAGCTGGGTCTTTCGTTACGTTTGTTTGCCTGCGTTTTGATCTTTAACGTCTGCAGTTTGTTTCGAATCGACCTCTAGATACTTCAAACAGCGGCATGTGATTTCAATATTCTGCCGACGCTGGTTCGGTTTAGAATTACACAATCGGACCTTTCCGTGCAAATTTCTACCGCGAAAGAGATTTTTTCAAACGCCTAAAAATAACCCACTTGTACGTTGAAAAAATGCAACTCGTAGCCGTCGAAAAACGCAAAGTGCTCTAAAGTAGAAGAGGCTTTCGAAATGCAGCTCAAGCGATGATCTAGCGAGGTTAGTCTTTGTTGATTATGTGGGGGATGTGTTTTTGTATGAAAGTTGTGCCATGGCTTCCCTGAAGCGAAAGAATCTTGCTTCGAAATCAGGTCATTATTTAGTGGTAATGCTGGTACACCGGTGTATCGCGTTCTCAGTTCGTTTGACTTTAAGAGCCAGAGTGGATTCTTGTACAATACTCAGACTGTACAATACTGTACCAAGGACCCATCGTTCGCGAAGGACCAGGCACCCATGCCGTGATCGAGAACTTGAAAAGCATCGTAAGTGGACATCCGTCTGTGGACATGCCTCAGTCAACACGGATTTATCTTAAAATGGAAAATCCTAGCCGGAGTAAAAATTTCCGCACCTAGTTTACTAGAGTGTCTCAGAACGGCTTAGACTAATGTACATCGTGGTGATGAAATGACTACTTATTTTTGTGTAGTCTTGACATTGTGCCCTCCATATTGGATTTTGGAAGCGAAGGCATGTTCAATTTGATCTTTTCATTTCTTCTTTACACACAAATCCTATTTGCTCAAACAAACCGAAGAGAGACAGCTAACTGACAAGAGATTAGTTTTCGAGAAGGGAATTTTCAGCAGGAAAGCGTTGTCGACTAGACTGACTGACACGATCTTACATAAGTGTTTAGAGTGGTTGTTTTCGGTGTGATACTCTCTGGTCTTAACAACAAGGCTTTGTTCTGGTGTTGCTAGTATTAAACAAACTCTGCAAATAAACTGATGTGAGAATCAACATTTCATATTAGTGATATGTTTCTTGGAATCAATTCATCATCCACTGTGATAGTCCTTTTCTTGGGTCGTCATTCTCCATTTCAATCAACTGGTCTTGAAATCTTGACAACTACGGTCAGTCATCAAATCGCACGGTGCTGCCTTTGAAGCTGTCTCTTTTAATCACCCCAGTGGGGACAGGCGGAAAACCTAAGGTTAACTTGGGTTTATTTTGAAAAGCTTTGGTCTTGTCATCCTACTGTCCGGGGACATTTAGCACCAAGCGATTATCATCAGCAGCGGGTCGGGGTGCATCCAACAACGGTCAAAACGCATAAGCCGTCCGCCAACCGGATGACACACTTTACAAAAGCATGTTTCAATCGAGCAAACGTTTAATACCATTAACGGGTTTGCTTTTATCAATAACATATATCTGCTAAACAGCTTAGAGTGGGAAACGCGACTGTTGGATGGAGCATACTGTGTCCGTGACAGCTATCGGTCAGCTTCCGTTTAGACCATCAGGCATCGACCAAGCTGAGTCAGAAGCAATGCAGCAATGCTAAGGTTTATTACCCAGCTTTCGCTGGCTGTTTTATCGTTTAGCGATATTCTGTTGTGGCCGGTACAGACTACGCCTGGGCCATTTACTCGAGAACAACGAAGAAGCAAGGAGTAAGACAAAAATTTCCGTGCAAATTTGTGGTAACCAAACACAAATCATCCCGCCCAGAAATTGAAGACGACGCGAAGAACAGATCAAACTCCTTGACTCGTTACATTAGTAAAATTAAGACTCCTAATTTTCATATTTTATTGTAAGCTTGAAAAATTGCCGTTGTTTTCATAAACTGATTTTCTCTGTAATCTGCCAAAGTTTAGCAATAAAAGGCACAGGCTCTCTAAAGGGCCTCCCTTGAATAATTACTTTTTGGCCGTTGTTTAATCTATTTGGGTAGATTTCTGTCAACAAAACGCGCTTCTGAAAATGTTTGAAAACGCAGTATGAAATTAATTTTAAATGGAGGTCTTTTGGGCACAAATGCCGATCACGAAGTGGTCAATCGTCCAAGAATGCGCCCCTGAAAGGCCTTTGCCCCGAGGAATCAAACCCGGACGGCTAAATTTTTTTCTTATCTTCATGGCTTTTGCATACAAACGAGCAGGTGGCTACGAATTTGTGCCCTTTCGTACAGCGAGGCACAATCTCTTCCTTCCTGTCATAATTGTTCCTCAAAGTGTTTTTAGACCGCTTTCCAAAACCAATATCGCTATAAATTTTACATTGAGTGAATGATGAAACTCTTCATTATAATCCCTCAAAGGAGAATGAAAAAGAGTGATCACCACCATTGACTGTAAAAGCCACTTGGGCGCTCCTTTTCATTTGCAGTTCTGCTGTAGCCCGACTCCTGGCTGCCTCAACGTGTCGTGTGCTATAGAAACTAACTTGAAATAAGTAAATAAAAAACACGCGGTCCTTTTCAAGCCTCTAAGTTCACTTTACAAGTATGGTTTTACTCCTTTATTCGACTGTCGATGCCGCCATGACTATTAATATGCCGTGTGTCGGTTGTGTTGACTTAAATTTGAAAAGGCCTTGAGTTATAAGCTGTGACATTTCTTCAGAGCACTGATCAATCGGCACATTTACCGCACAATCACAAAGTGGGCCGAGAGTGTATATTTAAAATGAACGAGCTTCGCGAAAGCCATTTTTTCGGTCTTTTACGATGGGGAGAAAGCAAAGGGAAACTTTAAAGACATCGAAGAATATGTGACGCCTATGGTGTTTACAAAAGGAAAAGAATAGAAAAGGCTTTTTCTGGGAAGATCACGCTTGTAGAAAACGGTATAAATGTTCTTCGTTTTTTCAAAGTAAATTAACGACTCTTCTGGAATCGAAGAAATCGTAACGGAGGGGCTTTTGGTACCTTAATTGCTGACAGTGGCTTGCTCGGAGGCAAAACATATTCCGATTAAATTGGAGAGCACAGAGCATCAAACGTGGACTAATTATTTTGAGCGCAGGTCAACTTTATTCCCTTAACGGTGGGCGCGAAATGGCTTGCCGCCGAATATTTCGTTCCCTTTAAGTGTTTGAGGATAAGCAGTCCAAACGTTGTATACTTCGAGAGGTTGGTTATTTGATAGCGACGGAAAGCGAACGAGCTGTCCAAAATGTTCACATCTGTCTGTCAGGACACGGTCTTGAAGAAAGCAGATGAAAGGCGACCGAAAAACAAACTTAACATACCAAAAGCGCTAAGGAAATGTGGAAAATACACCATCGCTCTTACGATTGCTCTATCGGGCAATTCTTCAGCCTAAAGCACAACGTGCAATCTCTTGCGTCCTCGGTACAGGACTACAAGGAACTTACGGAAGTCTATTGTAGCCCAGTTGAGATATATTTCTCTTAGTCAACATGCATTGGTTGTAAGATTCTGGGTCAACGTTTTTGAATCGAAAGATGTTTACTGAAGGACTTCGCTGTTCTTGTTCACCTTGAAGTTGTAACATCGACATGTTGTGAAGGAATACCCATCACAATATCAGGTAAACTAGAATACCTTTTTGCCCATAATGGGTTGTTTGGTCTAGGCAGTGTCACTTACTCTAGCTAGCACACTTACACTAGTGGAAATTTTCGTTGTAGCTCCTTCAAAACGCCTAGAACTGAGTCGCTCACATGATGAACATTGCTCTAGTTCAAGTCAATCTCACATTAATCATTTTTGAATGCTTTGTCAGCTTAGTGTTTATTAGTTTTCGCTTTGTGTACTGTAAACCTGTAAAGATTTAAGTCAATTTTGTTTTACTTTGTTGGTTTGCTTGAGGTAATCCGGTGGACATTTCGGCTCAAACTTGCTAATTTTTCTACCATTTTGCCTTCTTTACACACGAGGGTAAGATTGCGTCACGAAACATACCTCGCAAAATTCTATGCCTCAGACATTAAGTGATACCTCGAGAATTGTACTTTAGAATTGCATGCTCAAGTGTGTAATCGACCCGCCGAGGCCTAGTAAAAACGGTAAATCATTACCTGACACCAAAATATTATGAAAATGTTTTCCATCTTCTCATCTCTCGAGTCAGTTACTCGCTTTTAAATACCTGATATAATACCACAACACCAACGATAACAATTAGTAAAGAACGTTTTTGCGAATGTAATAGCCTCTCACGTTGTGGAAATTTTTTCTCGATAATCCAAATATCAAATAAACAACTTTTGCTTTGCCGAGATAGATGCCATCTTAAAACTCACCCCTTTCTCGTCGAAGTGTATTGTGGACGCCGTTAGGCTTTGCAACGCTTGAAGGTCTTGAAAATGAGGTATCGACATTTTGTCACCTGAAAAGGTATGACAATTTCTGAAGGTTTTTGTCGCGCGCCGTAATATTTGAAGTCTGGTGGACGAGTGCTGCGCTCCGCATCAACGCACGAAGAGCACTCCCGCGACTGTCGTGACCAAGAGGCGATTGGGTAGCTTGAATCAAGGCCCCGCTGGGTCCTGTCGAATCTCCGTTCAGAGCCCGATTGAACTTTGCTAAAGGAGGTGAATCTCAAAAGACGGTTACAGCTCTTAGGGCATTTCATTTATCTCCCGCATATTCGCTTACGAAGCTTGTTACGTTCGATTTGTTTTGGTTTCGAAGCGTTTGAAGGGCGACTTCGCCCATGTGTTAATTCCAGATATATAAGAGCGGTGTTCTTTCGTATTTAAGTTTTTTAAACGCTTCCTGTTTCTTTCAATATTTTTCATGAAAAACGTGTTACGCTAAAACGGGTCAACAACCAGGATCGAATACCTCAGCTGTTGCCAAGTTTTCATGCCGTAAACACTCTTTGGTGATAGCTCTTCACACGAACGTAAAAAACCGCAAATGGGAATAAGGGTCCATGGACAAATCATGTGCAAAGAATTCGAGTGTCTTTTACTAATCACCTTACGGTTTTATTTTCGTTAAAGCTTTGCGAATTCCTAGCATTATTTTTGAAGAACTAGTGGATTTATCTCACATGATTTTAGGTTCAATAAATCGATCCTTCCCGCTCCAATCTTGCATGGGGGAATGTTCAGAGGTTGTATTTTGAAAATGAGTTCTATAAATGAACGAGATTGTGGTTCGTGACTGGAATAGTTTAGATTTAAACGCAAAGTGATTCCTGAAAACATAGGAAATTCTGGTCATAGTCAAACAGTCCTTGAAGGAACGCCCCACCAATGGTGGAAGGAACCTTTAGTGACTGCTACCGGTAAAATTGCGTCTCAATTCCTCTCCATCGACGCCCAATTTTAAATCTTTAATAAAGGAGTATCATCTAGGTGGTACGTTCTTTTAGGTATCGCTTTGTAGCCAATAGAACTGAAACGGATATTTGCAATCTTATTACTCAAGAAGAAACTAAACACATCGGTTTTTGGTAATTGGGAAATTACTCGAGCTGTCTGTGTGAAAATTTTGATTCATTGAACTGCTCGAAGCTTGGGAGCTTTTTATCTCCCATTGTAAGGCATTAAGTAATGTAACATCATGGTTATTAGGGAAGTGGACTTGAAAAAATACAAAAAAACAAAACATTCAAGAAACATTGGTTACTAGTAACCTTTTCTTTCTTTATATTTTCTCACAAAGAACTGAATTGTAAAAGTTTTGTGAGAGGCCTCCTTTGAACCACTAAAAAGATGAACCGTTAATCCACGTCAACAAAAATAGAGCATTTCAAAATGTGTCTTGGTAGACAGCTATACTTGTACCAATCAGTGGAAATAATGCAGTGGCTTACATTTAACCCGTAACATAACATGTGCTTTGTAATATTTTCATTGTCTGTTGATGGTTGTTTGTGTTATTTAACTTTGAGATATTTTACTGGGCTGGCTTTGGCTAAACAGTAAATCCGTTTTCAGAGTGACTGTTAGTGTGGTTGTGATCTTCTATTTCATGTCGACTTGAGCCAAATTTTAAATATAAGCTTATCTTTTGTGAGCGAAGTTCCTTCACCCTACTCTCTTTTCTCGCTCATAACGTTATCTGCAAGGTATCGGGTGTGCAAACCTCACATTGCTGTCCTCAAATTCACGTACACGTGTAAAAACTGGAATCAAATTTAAAGTCAGCGAGGCGATAAACACTTTAAAAGCATAAGCAGGCGTGTATTATATGCCAAGGGGCAAAGTTTGTATCGTGTTTCAAGATAAAAAAAAATTGGCCAACAAAACGAAGCTGTGTATTTAGCTGGTGACCACGTGTGTACGAACAACACCCTTGATTGATATCTCTTCTCTCGGGTAGCCTTTCATCCATGCGCTGCTGTTTCATATAGAGCGTTCTGGCGCCAGAACTGTTGCTGCCTTTAGAAGTGTCCATTTCTTTTCCCCGTCGCTTGGCTTAAGTGAGAACTGTTTTAGTCTATGCGGTTTTTAAGCTGAGACATCAATACATATGTTGTTTAGTTAAGAGCGAATGCCTTTGTTCCTTTGCAGTTTACAGTCAACAATAACTTGTCTGCAGTCTGGATCTTTGGAGCTGCCCCCCTTTTTGTTGCTTTCTTCTTTTGCTGCAAACCTTTCGTCTGCTAACGTTTCGAGTCGATGAATAAAATCTTCGATAGATTACTTTTTATAATCCTGCTCGTTTTGTCAATTTTCTTAATTTGAAATTTCAGAACATTTGTTTTGTTTTCAGGGGGACTGGAGTGTCACGAAGGCAATATTGAGACCGAAACCTGAGAAATCATTCCCATATTCAAAACATGTTTATCTCCGACCTTAGTTAGGAAATAGTATCACGACGCTGAATACCGAGCTCAAAGCTACAAAAATCATAGTCCTTCGTATCAGCTGACAAAGTTAGACATGAATTAGAGAAAGATGCATCCACCCAAATACATGTTGCTTTATTTTAACTTACAAGATTCCAAGTGAAATCTCCAGTTATATACAAATTCTTACAATCGATCCAGAGAAAATACACAGAACTGCCAGTGTGTCAAGACCGAACGAAACTGCCTGTGGCCGTAGTCTCCTCTTGTCATCAAGAACGTAAATACACTTGTCAGAATAATAGTGTTTAGCCAGAGAGTGAAGGCGTGTCTTTAGTTCACTTACGTTTTTCCCCTTACAACATGGCTTTTTGTGGAACTAGAACCAAATTCAATTCGATGAAAACATTGGCTAGACATTGTTAATTTCGGTTGATGTTTGCCTACAATTAAGGTGTTTTGCTTTAGTTTTCTGTTGTATTTTGAATTGCCTCAATTTTGCCACTGAGGCCAAATGTGAAATCCAAGTGGTTAAGAGAGGAATTGTGCAGAAACACTCGGGCAAAACATGTGAATGTTGAGGTACACGAAAACAGAAAGCAATGCTGGTCGTAGCTCTATGTATTCTGTTCTGAAAAGCTAATTCCCATTCAACTGACTGAGACTCGCGTTTGTAGTTTTACTGTTTCAACAGAAGAACAAAATTCACCTTAAGTTCCCTACATTATTCACAAAACTAAGTCTGTTTAGCATTGCTTCATGTTAAAGGAAATATTCATAATAAAAGCATATGGTGTTTGGTCTTGCTATTTTATTATTAAGTCATAAGAAGGATTGTCACTGCTTTTCTGTGGCACACAAGTGCTTCCAATGGATGTAGCCTGACTCCTAGTTTGAACGCCAAGTAAGCAATGGCCATGCATTTGCGCACAAAAAACCCTGCATACTCCGCGCTGCTTTTAAGTCTGTTGTGGTGTTCAGCTTGTTTACCATTCCTTCATCATTTTCGAGGTATCTTGGGTTTTGCGGTTGACTAAGTCTCCTTTGTTGGGAGGAGCAGTTATCCATTTTCTTGTCGTGTTGTCGCAGGATCTTGACATGATCTAGAAATCGCTTTCATAATATCAAAACAAGCTTAGCTATTTTGAATATCTGATAAAGCAGTCTTGCCTCAGACTATCAGTAATAAATTTAGCTTCAAACCATGACGCTCTTAAGGTTGCCAAAATATAAATTGGCAAATTATTTCAACTTTCCACTTCGAAAAGATCGAAAAAGTAAACAGGTTTACAGAAGTACTAGAAGCCCGATACGATTTGAATCGTCAAGTTTGAGCGGTGTTTCGCCACAAAAATTCACTCCTTACAGTTACGTTTTTTGCAAAGTTTTTAACCTTTCCTCGTATTACAATGTAGTACTTCTATGTTTACTTTACTTACTGTATGTAGACTTACTGAAATGTGCACGCAAAGAGAAAAAAAAAATGAATCCTCTGTTTCCACGATCAGTGAATAAATGTTCACGCTTACTAACGTGTTCAGATACAACTCTAATTTTCAAGGGCGTAAATTACTGAAAGATATATGTGAAAGCTTTGGATTTTTGATAGGGGGATTTCTACTCACTTGATATTCAGATTGGAACAAACGTGCGACAGTCTTGCATGAACAGTTTACCCATGCTGGAGGAAAAACTGAAGAAGTTTAAAGGGATAAGTGCGCAGTGTCAATAAGGCAGTGGACAATTTTCTCTTTGCTTTGCAAGAATTCTATTTGCTTCTATGTACACAACATCTTGAGAGGGTGTGTGGTCATTTCTTGCCCCCAAATTAGTTAGGTTTTGGTTTTAATTCTAAAACACGACGATAGCACGCGGTTGGAAACATTTACTACAGCATGCGACCACTTTGTACCTATTGACAAACTAGGCGTGTCTTTGAAGACGCAAGAACGAGGATTCTCGATTGTAATACCAAGAATGACATTTTGCTTTACTTTTCAGCGCACACAAGCGAATTTAAGATTGCTGCTTCAACAAGCAAGACCCTGCTGCAGACGCAAGGTAAAGAAGAAGATTTGGAACTAGTGAAATTCACTTGAAAGCGCGCGAGTCTGAGTTTCTCTTCGGAACATAGACTGCGGTAAAGTCTTAGTAAAACTGAGTAATAAACGGCTTAAATTTGTTGCAACAGTCTTGCGTTTTTTGTTTTGTTGTGCTTGTTGTTGTTTTTTTTTTTTTTTTGGCTTTCTTACTCAGTTCTAGACTTGAAATGAACCAAAGTGGGTCTCAGGTGATCGAAAGCTTTGTTCTTTCTTAGACGTATTTACCAACGATCAATCGAATTTCTTCCTCCCTGCAAATTAAGAAGTGTAGCGCTTTCAAACCCTGACTGGACTGAACTAGGAACACGAGCACCGAAAAGATGGGTGGCAAAAGATTCATCTCTGATAAATTCATTGTTAGTTGTAAGTTGAGAAAGGCCGTCATGACCAACAACATCGTTTCTTGTGCCACAGCCTGCTTGTTTGGTACTACTGGTGACGCGTAGGATTGGCGCAGTGGTGAGAACGCTCGCCTTCCACCAATTTGTCCCGGGTTCGATTCCCGGACTCGGCGTCATAAGTGGACTGAGTTTGTTGGTTCTCTACTCTGCTCCGAGAGATTTTTCTCCGGGTACTCCGGTTTTCCCCTCTCCTCAAGAACCAATATTTCTCCCACACGGCCCAAAAATCTTACAGCTTTAAATCTTAACCGTGTATAAATAAAGTTTCTTTACCTTTACCTTTTTACGAAAGGGACAAAACAACTGCGACACACTGTTTCCCATGATTCAAATAAATTAAGATTGATCTTAAAATCCAACTAGACTTAGACGTAAATAGTGGTAACATATTTAGAAAATCAGCCACAATTTAAAACTTGCAAGCTGCAGTTTCGTGCCATTCATGTTGTAAAAAGGAAGGATAACTCAGTTACGAATCTTCGAATATAGCGTGATAACAAAAACAAATCTAGAACCCCTAGTTACAACCGTTCAAGAAACAGGGAAATTCCACCAGCGTCAACAGTTTTTGAAATCAACAGACTGAGCGCAAAAGGGAAGGAGTGTTCACAGAATTATAGAATAAGGGATAGTTGATGATCGCTGCACCACAGTACCCAAGGAAACAAGTCTCTTTTCAAGATAACGAAAAGCTGGAGACAGTGTAACAGAAAGACAATGCTTTTATTAATACAAAACGGTCTAGTTTCACTATCAAACCGCGAATTTCTCGCGCAAATTCCAGACTTTTACTTTGCCACGCTTTTACCATTTTGTAAGCAGGTGGATTTCCTGGAGCGAGAGAGGTGTAAATAATCCTGAAGTGAAATACGTATAATTTCTATTCGCAGTGTCAATACATTACATTGTCAAGCACACAGTGACAAAAAAAAAATGAAAACGTTTAAAGTCAGCAATTTATGGTGCGATATTGCTTTAATCAGTACACCACCAAATTGTCAGAAGCGTTTAGAAATGAATGCGTGACAATCAAGGAGAATAAATATTTTGAGAGATAACTGAAATTTCAGAAGTGTTTTGCACTCTAATTCAGTTAGCTCGGCATTGCTTATGTTCATAGCAAAAGGTTTCTGTGTTGCCAACTGTGTTGTGAACTGAAGCGCCGAAAGTATCTTTACAAATGGAAGTTGTCAAGTTTCCCAAATAAATAATGCAGCGCCTGAAATTTCGAACTTCTAACCTCGAAATAGTTGTATAATTCTGCTTGGCACCAAAAACCTGTATTTCGAAACAGGAGTAGCTAACAACACGGAGTAGGGTATCACAAAAAGAATGGGTACTGAGTTCGAGAGAAGGCGTTAAAATGGTTTAAACAGTTTTTAAAGGTACAGAAAATTAACTCTACTTTGCGAATAACAACTTGCAAATTAAATGCAGCTTAAAAATAAAACGTGGCTGCTCGCACGTCGATTGTGGACAAACACGTTTTCGAAATGATTGGATAAAATAATCAACCATTTTGAAATTCTGTTGTTGGAACTCGAAGTTTCAATTAACTGCAGCTATCAAAACAAAACTTGGCACGAAAGCCATCGAAATTAGTAACAAAATACGTTTTCTGGTCGGCCAAAACAATTAACGATTTAACAATTCTAATTCATTAAAAGAATAAAAATTCGTATTTAAAATTTGCATGCAAAGACAACAAGGCCCTCCAAATTAGTGACAAATGCGTGTACGAATTGGCCAAACGATTAACTATTCAAAGTTTCAACGAGAGCACTTAAAGGATCCGCCCCGAGTTCAGTCATGTCTGGGAAACCATCTGGCTCCAGCCAAAACAAGGTCTAGTTTCAGGTCCAAATACATATGCATCAATTGAAATCTAATGAAAAATATTGGTCTAGTTTGGTACAAAGTTGTAATACAGTGCTTTAGTCTTCGGCTAAAAATGGCTGGGATGACAATATATTACAACATTCAAATGTCGGGGGACTATTTTAAGGCCTTCCCCTGTTGCTCAGTTCATGTCGCCCTCTTGGTGGTCGAACAGTGTTTCTGGTGTGAGCAATTTATTGACAAAATTTAGCACAGTTTGATTGAAAAAATGAATGGGAATATCCAAGTTGCATAACCCCTTTAAATTTCATAAGAAACAAAAGCGGAAATGCTTCAAAGTTCAAGTTTGAATAGTCATACTTGAGCTGACTGCACCCATAAATTTGAACAATAGCAGTGCTTTGTATGGTATGATAAACACTTCCAACGGAAATTACTGCTCAACAGCTTTCATCTGAATGGAAGTTTTTAGGATTTCACTTTTGGATTTCAGACAGACTCAAAACGTGGAACAAACTTGCATAGTATCACGACAGTGCCATAGGAAAGAGATGCTCATTGAATAGCTTTCGTTTGAATGGTTACCCAGCAGGATTTCATCCACAGACTCAAAAGATCGATCCACTTTGCAAAGCATAATAATTACATTAGGATCACACTAAAGTGTTGCTAAGACTTTTTCGTTTTAGTAGCACACGTAATTTCGGATTTCGGCCAGAGACTCGAAATTGCAAAGGGTAAAGGAAAGTTCTGTTCAGTAATTAATATTTTAATGGTCCCATCGAAGCACTTCATCCATAGATTCTAAACGTAGAACAACTTTGCAAAGTACAAGAACAGTATTGTACCACAGGAAAGTGCTGATCAAACGTTTTCGTTTTAAGGCCACGCACATCTGATTGGTTCCTGTCACTCTTTAGGAATTCATCCACAGCCTAAAGACTAAGAACAACTTTGCAAAGTATGAAAACAGTAACATGGGAAAGTGCATTTCAACAATTTTTGTTCCAGTGGGCACACGTGTAAGCTTTTATCCACAAACTCAAAACTTGAAACACCATTGCCCAGTATCACAATAGTATCACGGGAAAGGACTGCTCAGTAGTTTAGGACTTTGTCCACAGATTCATGACGTAGAACAACTGTGCAAATCATCAAAACTGCACTATAGCAAGGTACTGCTCAATAGCATTCATCTTAAGGCCACACTTTTAGGATTTCATCCACAGACTCAAAAATTAGAAAAATCGTGCAAAGTATCAAAACAGTTCAGTAGTTTTCAATTGTATGGTCACAATTAAACATTTCATGCACAGTACCAAAACAGGTATTACAATCTCGATACAAAGTATTCCTTATGACGAAATTGAGTCGATATTGCACTCGGTGCTCAAGAAAATTCTTTATTTAGCTGACAAACTGCACAAAAGCAATATTTTTTCCTGTTTTTGTATGTGCTGTTTACTTTTCTCTGGAATGGAGTATCACAGCTCAGTGCCTAGCATTTCAGCATTGGCTAAAGTACAGGTCACATTTCAAAGGCCACAGGTACAGGTCACAGCTTTATTGATTTGATAACTAAGCCAAACAGTTTCTACACGTTTATTAATCACGTTTCTTTTTTATTTGCAACAACAACAACGTTTGACAGATAAAAAGTACCCACCCGAAGGTAGCAAAGGCTAGTCGAGTCGGGTGGGTCAAAAGGATGTTTAAAACACAGAAGGAAAATAACACAAATTACAAAAATTAATTAAAAATAATTCAAGTACAGATTACAACTGGATCTTTTGACTAAGAACAAGAAAATAAGATAATTTACAGTAACATGATTATCTACAATAACAGGAGCTAAAATTTAATTCAAGGTGCTATTTTGGTTCCATAAATCCAGCAGATATTTTAGCAACGATCATTTGCTTTAGGAAGATAATCATCTTCATCGTTAAGTTATTTCAAGAAAAGTGTATGGATTATTTTGTTAAAAGACTAAAAAAAATTTTGGATAGTGTTTATGGCTAGGAGAAACTTTCTGGTTTCTTTATTTTCTGTAGCACGATGACCTGTGGAATGTGACCTGTACTTTAGCCCCGTCATTTCCGTCATTAACATGATCGGTGTCCATTCGTAATTCAGAAACATATATAAACACAAAGTCGAGTGTTTTATTAGATATTCAAACACTGAAAAGGGTGTTAAAAACGAGGTAAAACTGATACTTTTTTAAAACTGCTTCGAGGTGTTTGGTTATCGGATTAATTAATAATTAATTATTTATTCTTGGAAAAGTCAATTCAAACATTCACCAAGTTTTATGATAACTAGGATCGCACATCCAAACCTACTTCACGGTGGTGATTTCGTTTGTTTTGTCTTCAAGATGTTTTAGTAAATTTGAGGATGTAGTCTTCTCCTCAAGTTATCTTCGCATTCGAGAGATCTTGTACTTGTCATACTTTTTACAGAGTGATCTCTTTAATCGCGGGAGGAGAGGGAAGGGGTTATGAGGAGGGAAGCTTAAAGAGAAATCTAACCTCTAAACGAGGGGCTTTTAAGAGAGAGGGTGCTTAGTGGAACGTTTATTAAATGACCTAAACATGATCCCTTTTTACTGCGATAATGCTTTAAGTTTTCAACATAGCTAGTTTTAGAGACCTATTGTGCATGTTTGGAAATTAATAAGCAAAGGTTGTATCAATTTTTTATACATGAAAAGCACCATTAATACATTAAAAAGGACAGTTGAAAGATACTAAACTTATAATAATGGCTGGTCTCGTCAATTTTACCACACTTTAAACCTCCCAACTGCATCAAGAGGTGTTTTTACCGAGAATTTATCCACGAATTGCTGAAGAGAAAGATGGGGGTGTAGAACGTATGCATGACCGAACTGTACTTTTCATGTCGCGAGCTTGAACAGAGCAAAATTCTCCGACGTGAGGCGATTGGACGCATGAACTTCCGCTGACAGCTGGATGGATGCTCTGAAGACTGAACCAAATCGCGGCTTGCTGTGCAGATGATAAATTTTACGTTTACTGAGCTTGATAAGAAGCTATATCGGTAGATCGAAACTACACAACATACCGTTTTTCCGTTTTCTTCACACAAGTTTCCTTTGATGTCATCTTCCGTTGAACAAGTTCTTCACATCGCTGGACAAGGCTTCTTTCCAACCAATCACTACCGACTTTTGGCTGATTATAGGAACTCTCTCTGAAATGGTGGAAAATCTCTTTGGGACAGGCGGTAGGTACGTTGAGAAACATGGCGTATCAACCAGGAATCACTTATTCACCTGCGGTACAATTAAGTGATGATAAGCATTGTAAATCTTCCTCGCATGTAACAGGACTCGCCTTTAATTGATACATGTATATCAAGTTGACGTTTATTTAGACGAGATATGCACCGAGTTTATAGAGAAACAAGGAAAAAAAAGGTTTCAAATGGTTCTTGGGAACAAATTTAAGACAAAATTAATTTCGTAAAAAGTACTTACAACAATTGAAAGGCACATTCCTCAACAGTGGTTAATGCGTTATATGTAACATTTGGACGCCCCTATCGAAAATTACTGGATCCACCCCTGAGGACGAATGGACCAAAATCTATTCCGTGGACTAAGTGTCATACAATTAACCAGTGTCTTTTAGTTTGGACATTGTAACTCAAACTCTATCGAGTGCTGTTGTTCAACTAAAGTTTACCCACAATGAAACCGAATTAACTTGGCGAATATTTCATTGTAAATCGCAATATAGTTTGAGTCGGAGAGTTGGTTATTTTGTTTGCTATTGCTAAAGAAACAGGATTCGTGTGGTATCCTTAATTGGAAAAGAAGCTGTTCCACATTGGCTCACTCTACACAGATATGTATAAGAAGGACACGTGAGAAAATTTGAGGCTACTGGTAACTCATTTTTACTAGCAAATTAAAAATCTGAGTTAAAGTCAATTGAAGTATCTATTCAACTGTGTCTCTTTTCAATGCCACTAACGCAACTTGTTTCTTGCTTTAAAATGGTGTTAAAATATGACATGCCCTTGTCTTTGGCTCGCTGAACCAGTTCGAATGGACATGGACATTGACGAAGAGACAACGCCCTTACATAAACTTGTAACCTACCTCAGCAACTGACTCTACTTAACACCTAAATTTTCCTTTCTACTCATTGTGTGTACCTTTTAAATCTCGCGTGAGAAGTTGGAGGTTCACAGTAATGCAATATCTCCGAGTTAAATGTTTAACAACTGAACACCTCTTGATTTTAGTACTTCATCGACAGACAATGTCACAAAAGCGGCGCACTCTGACAATGAAAGGTCAACGATGTGCTCTTGTTATAACCTCCTTGATACTCCTTCGACCCCACACCACAAGCAGTAAATGGTCACCAGCGGCGGGCCCCTACTGAGTAACGGCTACCAGGTGCATTGAAAGGCGTGGGAGTGATTTTTTAGACTGCGAAGCAGTCGCTTTCTGAAGCGCAAGAGGCGCGCGAATAAGCAAAAAATGTTTTCAGTGTCGACATTTCCTTGGAAACGCCCTTTGCACAGGAAGCCTATAATGTCAGGGGAGTAATCCCTTTATAATATCAAGCCGAAATTTAAATGAATGGTTCGTGTTCTCCTGCTAAATTATTTAAAAGCTTCCTTGTTAAAGCACGTTCTGTTCCAATTTAGTGCCCAGACAAACTCAGCAGGAGCTATAGAGTTCCAAGGGAGTGAGCTTGTGGAAGGACCCCCCTTGAATTAACTGTGTTAAAAATTGTCAGAAATGCCGGTAATTGGATTGTAACCCGGCTCTAACTACGTTAGACAAAATTCCGTCTAGCAGCAGGTGGGTACGCGTGTCAACGCGTTAGTTCCGCGCCAAGTTTAGAAACCTAAACATTTGTAGGAGTGAGCGTGTGGAAAGACGCCCTTCAAATGATTTCAGAAATGTTAAAATACAATTACCTTGGTTACTAATTACTTAACTGTTTCCTCGTGTCAACTCGATTTGGAATAACCAAAACGGGGAGTGGGGGCAAGTGCACGAAGATACTCTTCAATTGCTTGTATTCACAAAGAATCACAAAGTTCACTGCTGACTAAATAGTAACCCTGATAATTAATAATTTCTTGGTATAAGACGATTTGTTCCAACTCACCTCCGAGCCAAAATGAGAACATCGGAAATTTTGAGAAAAAAAAAGGCACTAAAATTGCAAAATTTAAAACGAAAAAACTGGAACATTCGATTGCAGTCTCCGCGCTAAAAATTAATTGCTGTAGATCATTCCTTGTTGTGACACAATTTAGGAAGGTAAGAGGCGGATACATTTCAACTCCATGTACTAAGAATTGTAAAAAAGAAATGACCAGCTGGCTGGGTTCTTGATCTCAGTTGTTGCAATAAGATTTGGACCAACTCAGCTACGTCGACCAACATTAGAGCACGTGATTTTGGACAGACGCTCTTCACTTGCGAGTGTTCAAAATTGAAGAAAAGGGAAGTGAACATTGGATGGTGGTCGCTTGCTAAAGTAACGAAAAAGAATCCCTGTAGCGGAACGATTTCGCGTAACTCAGTAGTATAAATAGATCATGTGTCTAAGCTTTGAACTTTGAAATATGCTCTCAATCAACTAAATACGTCAGAATTGTAAAAGAGGCAAGAGACTCAATTGTAACAGCTTACTACATTATTAATATAATTCCATGCTACAATTCTTTTAGGGAAAAGAACCCAGCCAAATTTAGAAACATATAAGTAAGTGGGAGTGATTGGGTGGAAGGATGTTCCTCAATTAGACGAGTTTAAAAATGTAACAATTGCAGGTAACTGAGTCGTTTCCCTTACTAAATTATTAAAATAATTTAGAAACAGGGTATGGGTTAACGACACGCAAAATTGAAAAAGACGTAAAAATGAATGGGAGTATGTATGTGGAAGAATATTTATGCTCTCAAATTCCAGCACTACAATAAGAAATAAATCTAAATAAATGGAGTCACGGCATTTTTTACTTTTTTTTTTTAGCCGCCAACCAAGTTGGAAAAGCTTTGCCGGGTAGTTTGAAGGCACAATTAAAAAAATAAACTTGTTAGGTGGCAGATAATATTGCTTCTCTGTCATTCGTCGCTATTTTCTTTTCGTTATCCAAATGTTCCTGTCAAGGAAGCCGGCTTGTCACAGTTATCCAATAAATTGTGGTGGTTTTCGTATGTACTGGAGCAATTGTTAAGGACTCGGTCAATGAAAAATACCAAAACGATTAAACTGCTAGTACCTCACTAAGCGCATTTGCCATATTGGAAAAAAAAATGGCGGAAATACAATAGCAACGTGGAGCTGTAGTCACGTTGTAGGAACCTTGGCATAAAAGTTAGAAACGCCTCGTACAGCATCAAATGAACTGAATGAAAAAATACTGCTCGACAGCTTTCATCTGAATGGCAGACAGCGCGACGGAAAACGATAAAGAATTCTTCAGTTGTCTGACAGCACAACTGATAAACAGTATGACAGCAAGTCCTGTTTGATAACTTTCATATGAATGTCGTAACACTGTAGGATTTCATCAACAAAAATCGAACTTGCGGTTGTTGAATGTTTTACTCTGAGGGTGATATACTGATCAAATCAGATGAATTCTATGAACCTCTGCAAGAATCATTTGGACAAACAGAAGCACTTTGGGATCGTCGAGTAGGTCAGTACAAACAGTGCCATAAACACAATCTACTGGAAGGATGCAAGGCTAATGGCAAAGCTTAAGGTTAGTGTTTCCTAACCAAACTATCAGGCAAGTTTGTCAAAATGTACTTTTAAGATCTTCGAATAGTCTTATAACTTAAAAGTTGTTTCATTCAAACCAGAACCTACCCCAGCTTGAATGTCAACTTTTCTTGGAGACAGACACAACTCCTTCCTCCACAACTATGTGCCTGCCAGTTAAATAAAGCTAATTATTCGAACTCTGTGTTTTCTAGAGATTCTGCTCTGAATTGTTCAAATATTTGCGCTTATTGATTACGTTCGACTGCATCAATGCCATCAGCAAAAGGCGAGAGACCACGAAGTTGTTGTTGTTTTTTTTTTTTTAAATTTTGAACTTTCATTCGGGTACAATTACTGCAAAGAGTACTGCTTGTAAGAAAGAATTGCAGAATATTCCAGGTTATAAAACGTTCTTTTAAAAACTATTTACGATATAAAAGCTAGTGAATGAGGAAGTTACGTACAGGCCACATTTTCCTACATGTATACATTACTTAAAGCTGCAGTCTAAGTGATCTGAGGGCCAATTTGCAGCTAGGAGTACCCAAGTACAATGAAGTTGAAGGACAGATTGAAGTGGCTATCCTCCTGTAAATGTCACAATGCGCTTTCAAATTTACGAAAATTGACCCACAGCTGGAACTATGAATTTCCATAACAGTGATTCAGAAGCCGTCCTAACAGTTAACGAAAACGATTAAATCCTCTTAAGGCTAGCCCTAATAACGCAGACACATAGCGTCGTTGGTTTCTCCTAAACAAAGCTTTGCAAACAAGAGCTAGTTTTTCGCGGAAAGTTAGAGCAAAGAATTTAAGGATATCTGGTGGAGAATATTATGATAAGAGGAGTGTATGGGAATCATCTGTGAGAGCAACTATGTGGCGTGTCAACATGAAATTCAAATCAGCCTGGCAGCTACAACTCGAAAATGGCAGAGCTAAAAAAAGAATGCCACGGAAAGTGTGATCTGGTTTCTGCTCAGAACTTGTGGCTGACCTTTCATTTCAAGGTGCAACAGTAATGTAACTGGCACCTTTTTCTATCTAAAACGTTAACATAAAGAGAACCTCTTTTTTCTTGAATTGTACAGACTCTGTATAAGCACGATGAACGTTATCCAAAGTTGGTCTAACATTAGCAAATTATGCTGAGTTACAGAATTTTTCCTTGACAACGTCGGAATTATATAAGGCTAAGATAGCATAATGGGCCCGTCAAATATATCAAGCTTCAAGGACTAATATGACTAATATGAAGTTGTATAGATACCCTGACACAGCCAAAATTTCCATTCTTTTCTCAAATGGTTACATTTCGTAAACAGCATGAAACAGAAAGAGAGTACTGAAAAAGAAAGTTAGTTCCGTTTTCAAAATGTTACCATTAAGCAATGCCAAAATGTATTTCACCCCATGTTGCCAGATATGAGAAGAAACTATGATGAAAAGACGCAATTTTGTTTTTCTCCCAAGAATTATTGTGTAAATAATGTGTGCCAGTATCTTTAGGAATTTGATATCGTCTGAAAATAAATCTTCCCAGTTTTGAAGGCCACAAGATGGTGCAAAAAGTCGTAACTGATGCCTTACTTTCTGTTTTCTGTTCAAATCCTGAGTGCCTCGCCAATTCGCCAATTGATCGTCAGGGTATTGTCGTAGCTAAAGAAAATGTTTTCAAACGCTTGAAGATTCTCTGTCACGTTAACAATGAAGGCTGAATTTGAAATATCCTCGTTGGTCTTGTCATCTGCCTGCCTGTCTGCCTTACAATATATTGATATTATATACGGATGATCAATGGGTGATGACCACTTTTGGGCCAGTTGCTTCCTTGCCTATCACTTCCGCGATCCCAAAATGCAAAAAAGTGTCAGTTACATAGCGAGCCTGCACATTTTTAAAATTTCTAAAAATGAGAGAACGCACCTGACTCGGAAACGGAGCAAAAGTCACCACAGAGGCGTCGTTCGTACCTGCCTTTGTTAATGCAGATTTTATCAAGCAATCCAGGGTCAGTTTTTTGTTCTGATTTGTACAGGGCAAAATACACAAGAATGAAAAATCTAAAAATTTAAAATTCTAAAGATTAACAAATAGAACTGAAAAGAGACTGTCGCGGTTTCGGCATAACTTTCCGAGAGTTCACAGTTTCCATGTTCCGGATAACATCATTGAAGTATTTGAGCGTTTTCCTTGGTTTTGAATAGAATGCCACAAAAATTGCTACATGTATTGTGTTCTGCACCTGTTACTCGCAAACCAGCCCGCGAAGGAAAGCACTTTAAAAATATCATAGGCAAGTTACCATTTACATATAGCGGAACAAACAGTTCCAAATAACAGGTAGTCGAGCTTCTTAAAATAGACCAGAGCATAAAAATGACTTTTTAACCTCCAGTGCTACCACACGCTCAGCTACAATAATATCTTAAAACCTCAGATTTGAGCAAACTTTGACTAAGTTCACTCGCGGTTTTCCACGTGGCCTAGACAAATAAATGTTTCAAATAAAGCACTTTCACGTGGGACTATTATGCTTTGCGCAGTTCTAAATATCGAGATCTAAATTGTGAAATCTGTCTGAAGTTCTGAAGAGTGGCCATTCAAATGAAAGCTACAGAGCAGTAACCCATTTTCTCGCGATGCTGCCGATCACAATGTTTACGGTTCTTCTAATTTTCAAACATGTGAATAAAATCCTAAAATTTGCCCAGTTCAACCAAATATTTCTTTTCTTTAATATTACCAATGTACGATATTTTGCAAAACGATTTAATAATAATCCTCTTCGGTTTTGAGCTCAGGATTTGGGTAAAAGGAACAAGGACAGCGATCACTTTAACTATTAACGTAAGTGTTGAAACTCGGCTGCTTGTAAGAGCTATCGTTCATGACTTTATTCAAACGCGTGTAAACCTCGATAAGCCACATTCATTTAACATTCTAAAATGGAATGAAACGCACAAACCTCGTGTAGTTTACTGATGTGACAGCGGGTTCGTCAGAATTGCTATTATCACTCTGCTTAGAGTTTTGTGTCGCAATGTATTACTCAGGAAGAGTTAAGTTAAGTCGCACGCCAAGCGATCAATTAGCAAAAACAGTTATTTGAATAAATAAGCAAACCCTTAAACTTCCGCTCTACAGTAATTTGTCAGTCGTAAGCTTTGGAATGGGTGGGAAAAGCCGAGATATAATCCCCAGTGGGCACTGACTGTGAATTTCTTCTATCGAATCAGCCAGATAAAACACAGCCGAAAGATGCTTTCATTTAATACGTAGGAAGAAATGTTTAATACGTAAACGAAGTTATAATTATTTATTCATTTTATCATGTTTACCACAAGACCGAAAATTTCGTACCGACGGAAAAATGTTCTGTAGATATGTGCGCAGTAATATCACCATCAGATGTCAATGGAATTAGTCAGGAAAATGTAATGTACCGGGACGGACATCAACAATAAATCCGGATATGCATTTTTAACTCCTTAGTGTTTACAGATACTAATGCAATGAAGGCCACGATTTATGGAAATTTTAAAACTTCCGCTTGCAGTAACTATTCCTGTTTACTTTGCGGAAAGATTTTTCCAAAGCGTTTTGTCTAACTTAATTTAAGAATTTGTTTAAGATAAACGCACGTCTTGTTTCAGAGGAGCCGGTTTAGAAATTCGCAGAGTCACTAACACATCTCAGATATTCAGTACCCACGAAGACTATCTAGAGTAGATAAGACAAATTATTGTTGAACACTTTTTTATTTTACGAAAATCATATATATGAACTGCATAGTCCTTTATTCATCGCTCGCGTGTTTATTACGAAACAACAAAATAACCAGCTCCCAGTTGCCTTGTTAGCTCAGTTGGTAGAGCACTGCACCGGTATCGCAGAGTTGATAGTCCTACTCCCGTACAAGCCTGATTTTTTTTTTTTGCAGGCTTTATTTTCACTACTGCTTAAGTAGTATTCATAGCTGCGATTATCACTCAAACCTTCATACTTTTTATTTTCCTCTAGGCACTGCGCAGTAACTGAGTTATCATATTGTGAAATCTATGAGAGTGCTTTCCATATGCCCGAAACTGCCACGACAGACCGCTCAGTCAGAACAGCAGTAATTTGAGTGACTGGTCGCATATCCGTCCTTCGAATTCCTTCCACATTGCTCGGAATGTAAAAAGAACGCACACGTTTGGGAGATCTGCTAAGCCAGCTCTTAAAAATAGCGCGTTCTGCTTACAGGCTGCGGACCATTCTGGCATCAAAGCAAAACCAAGGACGGACCTAAACATTTGGGAGCCTCAAACATGCAAAGAAAAACCTAGAGCTAAACAAACAGTGCCATGACTATGCGGCATATACGACTCAGTCAGACTAGCTAAGTGGCTGATTGAACAAAACGTCATTCGCCTACAAATACTACTGCGACGAGCTTGAGGTCTATGAAAGACTCATCTCAGTCATCTCCTTCTTTCAAGATTTCCAAATTGGGCAGCTTGGACAACTTACACCGAAACGCGAAAATGTCGCACTCTCTCTGGCAGAAATAATACCATTTTCATTCTCTGTAAACGATTTCGGGATTATGTCAACTCGTCCAATTAATTTGCGTCATGTTTCCAAAGTTGACCGAAGGGAAATTTCGGCTTCCTCCTCAGGAAGTCGGAAACTATTAACAAATTGCACCTTCCAGTGTTCCCGTTCTCCATAAAGCCTTAAAAATTGTTATTTCACACTTGCGGTTCTGCGGATCAAAACTTGCAACGCACCTACCGAACTATTGCTTTAGTCCGATGAAATATTTGTCTGTGGCGTCCACGTTCCTCTCGCTGTCGCAGCTGCCAATGGACTTATAACTGAACCTTGCAGATAATTTTAGACCGATAAGGCAAATGCGATCTTCGTTTTGTTACTTGTTATCTGTGCCGACATTTTATAGGGTAATGCACAGGCGTGCGGGCTGGAAATTTGGATCTAATTTTAGCTAAAGCAATTTTCCCGTTTTCTAATGCGGTTGCTAATCCAGAATTTACTTCTACTTGATCCCGACAAACTAAAGTCATTGGAAGTTTCTTTGTTGGGTGTAAACTCGTCTCTTAATTACCTGAATCAAGAACTTGTTCAGTATCAAACTCCTTGATATCTTGGAAGGTACTTTGTCACTTCCGTGTTTCCATCACCAAACTAATCCAAGTGTCAAACAAGTCTGGCGTAATCCAAGTGTCAAACAAGTCTGGCGATAGCATGACAGAACGATTGGCAGACTGAAACAATGAAGTACCCATGAAAACAAAGAGACTCATTCATCCCGAGATAAAGTGCTTGAGCTTAAACCCTTGTCAGGTAAGCACTGAAATCCATTTGCGACACAGTCGCTCTTCCACGCTTATTATGACTAAGTGGTTTGAGAGGAGTTCGGCTTCAAAATGGGACGAAAACACAAGACAATGAGAAAGTAAGTGCATCAAAGTTAGTTTCTGAAAACGCAGCTCTCTCACGCGCGTTGTTTATAAAGGTGTCGAGAAATTGAAAATTGTTGCAAATGGTTCTACGACGCACAATATCACCCTCCACATTTGCAGTAATAAAGAAATGTAACTGCCCGATAAAAGGGGAAGGCGGCACAACTGGTTAGACTTAACGTAGCGACACTCGAAAGGGTTGAATCCCTAGTTAAATCTTCACTGAATCTTCTCTAAAGCGTTCAAAAACTGCGTGTCAGTACTAAATATTTTCCGGCTTTATTTCTTCCTAAAAACCAACTACTTAAATGAGACAACTAGAGTTAACTCTTACCAAATCGATTGGCTTGAGGGCTTTCTCAGTGTGCGCGCCTTACCTTTGGAATTCCCTTCCATTTGAGATTTAAAGCAGTACACCTGTCCTTATTTTTATTAGCTAAGCTTAAGACCTATCTTTTTCGGCAAGCCTATTTTTAGACTTTTTGACTCTTTCGATATTTAGGACTTTTAGACTTTTGACTTTTTCGATTTTTAGTTTTTTTTTATATGGCTATATTTGTAGTTTTTAGTGTATAGATTATAATTTATTTGACACTGTAAAGCGCATTTGGGCGTTAGGAAAATGCGCTATAGAAATTTCTTATTTATTAATGCACATAAGACAGACAGACAGACAGACAGACAGACAGACATAGACAGCTCCTTTCAGCAAGATATCATTTCAGCAAGACTGTACAGCTTGTGAGGTTGTGATTAACAAGAGTACGAAGTACAAATGAAATGCACTTGCACCTCACGCATAACACTGATCAAAATCGCCATTCACGTTCATTCACGTGTACAAATTATCTGTCAACCTGAAGTAAGCCTTTGAGACCGAAGTTATTTTGAAATTTAACCATTAAAACGGGGATGATATTCGAAAGTGTGACCATTCAATTGAAAGCTTCTGAGCAGTTTTTTATAGCAGCAGCGGTTTATTGTGAAAACAAGGTGGTTCCAGGTTTTGAGTCAATGGGTGAAATCGTAAAGTGTGACCATTCAAATGAAAGCTACTGAGCAGTACTTTCCTGTGGTGCTTATTTTGTACAAGGTGGTTCTAACTTTTGAGTCTGATGATAAAATCATGAAAACAATTTGCCATGGGGTGGTTTATTATGCTATAAAAGGTTGATTTTTGATGGAGTAAACTTTTAAACCACAAACATCCAAATTCAGTGAAAGCTACTAAGAAGTACTCTTCGAATTCAATGCTGTACAAGAGTGCATGAAAATTTTTCAGTTGCTCTAAAGGCTAAAAGATAACTTTTCTAGGCAACGTTTTCCGTCCTTTACCATATGAAATACCGAAAATGTGTTTCCTTCAATGAAGTACTGTAATACGGTTTGCAATAAATGAAGACACACAGCACGGTGTGAAACTGAAATTGTCCTCACTAAGCACGCGGCCAAATACATAAATACTAACTCAGTATTTCCAAAGGCAAATCAGTTGTATTGCCAATTTTGTCATGACAGGAAAGTAAAGTTTTGAAAATTACCAACGTAAATGTCTGCTGGACTATTAGGTGGTTAAATAAGACCACGAAAGGAAGTCAATTATGGATGTTGACTGCCTGTGGGCCTCTGTAAACGGTGTTTCACCGAGAACGAATTCAACAGTATTCTCTTACAATGCTAGTATCGCCAGGGTACGGTCGAGTACTTATACAAGTTTAATCGTCCATGAATCTATACGTACGTATAAAGCGCTCAAAAGGTATAATGTTTGGGCTAACTTGATCTGAAAACAGGCTATGCATTTCGTCAAGTGTGGATTGTTTTTGACATCTGGTTGGCCACGGTTTTTAAGTGAACCAGCAGAAGAGTATTAATGCTCAAAATCAAAACGAAGAGACAAAGAATACACTATTCGATACAACAAAGATTGGGTCAACTTTTCCTGTACGCAAACAATAGATCCCAAAGCGAGAATGGATTTCAGCTGTACGAAAGGGTAGATCCACTGTGATAGGGGAAATCACCTCATTTGTTGTGGGAATTACGACGGGATTCTCTCTTGTTGTTTTGTTTTTTGGACCTGGGCAGCACACATCCACTAATAATTCAACCCACCCACCACAACTGGTGCGCTGAGAGATTCGTGCGTGGGCCAAATTTGCATCTTCTGCAGACGTTGAGGCTTCAACATAGTAAAGATGAAATAAAATAACATGGTGCCGAGGTAAACCATAAATTGCGACCATGTCGGAAGGAAAGCTGTGAACAGCATGGCTAGTTTGTGGATATCTCATGAACAGTATTATCGGATTTTGTTTCCAAGTTTCACGCTTCTTCTAGAGTGAGCGCAACCTAGCTTAGGGTTAGGGTTAGGTTAGGGTTGAGGTTGTTCGAAGCAAGGGAAGAAAAGATTGCGCACGAAAGAAAAACATTCCTAAGGAAAGGGGTTGAGAAACTATAATGGACATATTTTTCCCTATCTTCTTTCCTTCACTAACCACGTCATTCAGCTGCAATTTTAAGACGTGTTGAGACATGAAAACGCGTAGTCTGCAGGTGGAAATCGTTCACGCGAAAGGCACAATATCTACAGCTGACAGCTTCAATCAAAATACAGAATGAAAATGAAATATTAGTTCTGTGAATAGCTTCAGCCTTCATCTCGTAGCTTGTGTTTTGTTGCATGCATAAAGGCTTTCACTTTTTTGCGCAAGATATTAAATCTCCTTCATGAGTGACAAATATTTCTTTTAGCTGTAGTAGCAGGAAATTTCTACTGAACGTAAAAAACATACCATCATCGGGGTTCATCTACAAATTCTCATTACACTACATGTCTAAACATGTAATCATTATTTGTGAGAAATGGTATTTTGATAACTTCAAGGAACTACACAAATCATCTAACATTGACAGTTGCTGGTGATTAGCAATGTTTTTTTCTTTCTTTCTCGCTATAACTTATGCTGACGAGCTTCTAGCAATACAATAGAGATGCCACTTCCCTTTTTTCAAAGCAGCACGTTAGAGGACATTAAATCAATCACCTATTGGCGATCGATCCCTCAAATTCTTTGTTCTGCAAACCCCTTTCATCAAACGCATTGATGCAAATTCAAAAACGCGATTTAGCAGGCACTCAGCCCTTCAAACCTCGGATAAAGACGAAGTACCAAGTATGCTTGGTCTACTTGGCAGTATTATTCCTATAAGCTGATTGACTCTCAAACACTAAAAAGCAGATTTAGTTTTTCCTCGAGGCTTGCACTCACTTACACTTTCAACATACACGAATTTTCACAGCTGGTAAAACTTCTCCCAAATTGCAAAAGAATATCAGAATCTTACCAGGAATCGTTTGCGTCGAAACCTTCGTCGTGCCAGTTAAATTGGGTTCAAAATGCTCCAGTGTTTATTCACAGTGAAATCGAAACGAGAGTATTCTGCCAAAGTCTCCACCCCCTAGCATCAATTTAAGTGTTATTTACATAACAAACCTAGTCTATTGTCTTGCGTGAAAATCGTTTGATCGCGTGCATGGGAAAAGCTGTATGCTGTAATTAGCACGCGATGCCATTTCGCACCTTAATACATAATTCAAACTCTTCCAGCCTTAGTAACAAAACAACCAAGCGATCATTAACACACAAGTTAAATCCGGTCCTTGATCCTTACAAACTGAGAAACCTCTTGTAATTTCATTCGCAGGTTTTATTCTTCACGGCAAAAAGTAATACGACGAGAACTGGATTTTTCTCTTTTCATTTCTTTTATTATTCATCTATTTACTTACTCCTTTATTTGTTTGCATACAAAATGCTGACAGCATTGCAGAGAAGCACTACTCACCAAACAACTTTTATTTCCAAGGGTTAACCCTTCTAGATTCAATTTACAGACTGAAACGTAAGAATCACAGGAAAATACTGCTCATTAGCTTTCACTTGAATAGCCAGAGGCCTAAAATTACCTTATAAAGCTCGATAAACAAAAGCACAAGAAAGTGCTGCTCAGTAGCTTTCACATAAGTGATCACATTTCAGGATTCCATCTACTGACTCAAAAGTTAGAACCACCCTGTACAGTGTAATAAACAGCTTAACAGGAAAGTACTGCTCAGTAGCTTCCATTTGTATGGTCACACTTTAGGATTTCATTCACAGACTCAAAAGTTAGAACCACGTTGTGCAGCGTAATAAACAGCACCACAGCAAAGTACTGCTCTGTAGCTTTCATTTGAGTGGTCACACTTTAGATTTTCAGCGAGAGACTCAAAAGTTAGAACCACCTTGTGCAGCATCTGATAGAGAAAAACTGTGCCGTAGCTTTCGTTTAAATGGTCACACTTTAGGATTTCGTTCACAGACCCAAGAGGTAAAACCACCGACTTCGCACAGTGTAATAAAACAATGCCACAGGAACGTGCCGCTCAGTAGATTTTATTTAAGTATTCTCGCCCACAAACTTGAAACTTCCGTGACTCAAAGGCTCTTGAGCTTAAAAAACGTCTGGAGTACAACATCCTTTTTAAGATACGCACCTGTTGAGATATTTTGAAAAAGGCAAAGAAGAAAGGGTTTTCAACGTATGAGCAAGGTGCTTTTTTCACCGAAGAACATGAATATTTAAAAATGCATTCAGGGAAGCATTAGAGAAACTGGTATTTCTTGACGAGGTAACTTGAATAAAATAGAAAATCTTTTTCTTCTGACGGCTAGAAAAGGGTTACCGAGGTGGCAAGCTCAAACCAAAAAAATATACATATATGAAAAAAAAAAAAAAAAAAAAAAAAGAAGAAGAAGAAGTAGAAAGGCTTCTTGGTGGAAATTTTCAATATCACCGCGAAGTGAATACAAGGTCCAGTTTTAATCACGTTAAAAATACTCCACATTTACAAGTGTCGGGAACTGTGGTGTAACATGTGCCATGGTGCAGACAGGAATATTGGTTCTCCACGCATCAAGCTCGTAAACAATAAAATATCGTTACTTTGCACGAGGCTCGCTTGCACGCGAACCCGGAATAATTGACATTTTCAATGATTTTAATGGCTTTATCTGAGCTAAATGGAAAGCATATATAAAAGGAACAAAGGCAAAAATGAAACCCTAGACGCAAATAAAACAGCTCCTATAGTTACTGACGTATGTCACGCACCTACGCGAATGGTTGAAAAGGCAAAATAAATAAAACGAAACGTAAAATAAATAGATAAAAATAAACCAACGTGGCAGAGATGAGTCTTGTGCAGAATAAAACAAAACTGAGGCATAACTGTCTTTTTGTCCTCGAGCTATCTATCTCGTCTCTTAGTACAAGCCTCACTTATAAGATCGAAGTTTTAAGAACAAATTTACGATTTTTTTACTTGCGGGAGACAAATTGTCGAAATTAACGTGAATAAAGATAATTTTTCATTTTCGTTACTGCACATAAATAAATTTGGTATCGCGCCAGAGAATTTACTGCGAATTATACACAAATTTAAGTCCAAAACGACAATCATACGTATTACTCCTCATATGTTCACGCTAACTTTTTGTCACAAAAATTAGCAACAAATCATGCAATCACACGTTGCCTATGTAAAGTTATAGCCTTCTTTGATAATGAAGTTAAATAACTCAGCATCTTTCACAGCAATTACCCCCGTCTTAGCTTAGTTTTAAAAGAGGAGAAAAATTGCTTTTCAAACAAAATGGAGACGGGATGTTCTTGCAGAATTTCTGGACGAAAAAGAACACTCACTGGTTATGTAACATTTTTAACGCAACAAGTTAAAATTTTCTTCATTTGGTTCAACAGATGTCACGATCTGTATCCTCATCATAAACCCACGGACGGGTTGACGCGTCGTTCTCCTTCCAGTCCTTACAATATTCTTATCAAATGAAACAGTACGAAATATCCAACGCTGACATCTCTAAGGGGGTTACGACGTTTAGAATCTGCATGCCATCCAATAACTGACGAGGACGTTCCTCCCAAATATCCCAGTTGTCATTCAGTTTTGGTAACTATTCCGACACATTCGGTTATGTTTATGTTATCTATACTATAATTATAATTTGACAAGTTTCTGTTTTCGCAAACAGCTGGTATTCGCGACAATGGAGTCATTAGAGTCCTAAACTATACCAACCTTGACAGAGCAGCCTAAAAACCTGGTTCCCTCGTGGAAATTCAAAACTCACGCGAGATTCGGTGAGTTCCGATTCTCTCCTACTACTCAACCACCAACAAAAGTCATCAAAATGCAAAACACAGCCGACTTTAATAGAAACGATCTGGCCATGTGAGCATCGCGGGGGGTCTAATTGTAAGTTACTAAGCAGAAGACTGGGTCATTATCCCCACCAAAACAAAAATTTATAAAGTTTTTCGAATGGTTGTTTGCCGAAAAATCCATGAAATAGGACCCGAAGCAACGGAAAGTGAGGGCGCATTTTAATATTCCCCGTCCTACGCAGCTGTTAAAGGTGACCACATGATTGGAGAATTGTTTATTACAACCTGCTATATTCAATAGCGGTTTTAAAGATCGCTTGAAGAACTGCCTTCTGAGCTCTATAGTTCAAGACTCGGGCATCCTGGAAACCGTCAGTCCGTCGTAAATAGAAAAAGCCTTTGGCAAAAACACTCTCAAGCGCGACTTCTATGTAAAACATTTCATATTTTATCATATTAGTATCATTACCTTTCCAGTCTGCACGACAGCCGTGGGAAACAGCACATAAAATGTGTCACGTATTTTGAAGCAGGCAAAATTTTTGTCAGTGTTGTGCAAGATCGTAACACCGATTTTAATTGCTAAACATGCTCATTTGTGATTTTCTTTGTGAAAAGCGAGCAACAACATTTTTTCGACTATTCTTTTGTTGCTACGATATCTGGTGACTGAATATTCATTGCACAGTCTCGAAACCGTGCTCTCTGTCATGCTTTTCAGTTTTGATGGCCCAAATTCCGAGAATTGAGCACAAAGTCAAATAATTAGCATTTTCGAGAACAAAAACAGCTTAGAGAGCAATGAAAACACGTGGTGTATAGAGACATTTAAAAAAAAATTGTTCACAAACGTTGAGGGGAAAAAATTTATATTCATGCAGATTCTACGCTCGTGTTTTGAAGCTGATGTAACACGAAATGTGATTGGCTAACTTGAGGACGGGACTCCCCTGAAACGCCCACGGGCAGCATTGCTCGGTAAAAGTTTAAAAACAAAGGGATTTAACTGTAACGCGTGTTGAAAATAAAGGCAAGCGGTCTTATTGTTTGACGGTTGATGAAAATAATCAATTATTGCACTGTGATAATTGTGACATACAGAGACGGCGTTTGTCCTTCAACGTTGAATGAATGTATGTGACTTTTCTGTCGCATTTGCATGGGGTTGAGCTGTCTGACTTGCGACATAGCTGATCGGTAATTGTTCAAGCAAATTCTGAGCCAAGAGATGAAAATACCAGTTTGTCACCAACATGAGTGACAGAAAGCTGCTAACTCATCGATATAAACGACGCCTTCGGGAATGCGGAATAGTTTTCCCCTGTCAACAATGCGGTGAATTTTCTTTGAATTCAAAGCTTTGAACTTATTGCCATTGTGGACAACTTAACCGTTTTAAATAGAATTAAAGCTGCCGACATCGATTAGCCTCTGGCCAAAAGAACCTTGGACAATTTTTACTTCCATGGTGGAAAAATTCGCAAAACAGCCGAAACTAGAAAAGGAAAAGACGAAGGAAAGCATGGTTTGTCATTTACACCATTAGGCATCCGTTTTACGGGCCTAAACACACGAACACTCTCTGGGCTGAGGAGAAAGTATCCAGCTCGAAAGAACCCAAGTTTTTACAAGAGGTGCAAGGCATCTTAGGGCGCTTCTGGCCGCAAGATCGGGAACCGACAGGCATCAACGTTCCTTCATACCAAGAGCTCATAAACTTTGCGGAATATAACTTTTATATATTTATATATATATATGAACATAGTTTTTAATACATTATTACGATTATTATTTGCCATTTTCTTGCATTTTTAATATTGTACTGCCATTGCATTTTTTCACTTAAGATGGTCAAATAAAGCGCATTATTATTATTATTATTATTATTATTATTATTATTATATAGCGCAATAATTTGAATAACTGGTCGTATAGGCTAACTATTCTCGCCGTCTAGTTCTCAAAAATGGAAAGCGCAGTTAGCAAGAGATCTCGAATAATTAAGCTTAAAGGTGATATATAACGTTAACTCTCAGTTGAGCCGCAAGTACCGCAAGGCCTACGTGAGTAATTTTTGGCACGAATTCCGACTCGTGATTTTCTTGGCGAGCCGTCTTTTGCGTCACCGACTGTGAACCGGCTGCCGACTTAGTAGGAACCTGAAGCGAGTTGACTTGCGCAAGTCTTTCTTGCGCGTGTCAAGCAAAAATCGCGCCAAACTTTTTCCAAGCAGGGCGCCTCGCACCCCTCTCCAATTGTAATAATAATAGTAGTAGTAGTGGTGGTGGTGGTGGTGGTGGTGGTGGTGGTGGTATTTTAGGATCTTTTAATACTTTTTTATTTCATCAAAATTTTAGTCTATGATAGTGGAATGTAAATTGGTGATATGTTAATAAAGAGTTTATTACAATAACAATAACAACAACAACAACAATAGCAGTAACAGTAACAGTAACAATAACAACAACAACAATAACAACAATAACAATAACAACAACAATAACAACAACAACAATAACAATAACAATAATGATGATGATGATGATGATGATGATGATGATGATGATGATGATGATGATATTTATGCAGAAAAGCTCTCTCACCCGTAAGCGATCTACAAAGAGGTCCTATAATATATACATATGCAATTTGGAAGCTGGCTACTACAGCCTCACTAGAAACGAAATTTTGAGCCAGGACACACTAGTCATTTCGAATATGAGTAAACTCAACGCCCGTTTCACATTGATATCGTTTGTGTCAAGGAAAACACATGATTAACTAAAATCTCGCCATAATAAACAGGCGCTTTTTTATTAAATAGAACCGTTTGGGTATTAAATAATTGCTGAGATTGTATGTTGTGAAAGAGAGCCTGACAACAAGAGGCTACACAATTAACTCATAGCTGACAAAATTGCTGGCTTACTAAGGAAGGAGATTCTTCCAGCGCCCCCATCCAGACCCTCAAACAGTGACACCGAAAAACTCAGTAGAGCATGTTTTAACCGAATACGAATCTACACAAAACTTTGTCTTGTTGTAGGAAAATTTCTTTCCTCACACCCACCCCTGTTAGGATGATAGGAGTGAAGGTAGCATCCAACAAGGCTCGATTACCAGCCGCTGTTTCGGGAAGTGAGCCCGCGCTCACCCCTGAAAAGACTCTTCTCTCGGAGGACACTCCGGACCATCCTCGGAGACCCAGGGGCAGAGAGTAGGGTTGGGACAAAGATTCAGGCCGAGCGAAAGTTTACAAGACGGACAGGAGAGCCCCTGGGAACATTTCTTTATCGGACTAGTTCCAGAAGCCATTGAAATACAGTTTCCTGATTGGGCGGAAATTTTCTGGCAAGGAATTTTTTTCTGCCCAATCGGCGATCAGCTTATATATCGCACACCTTTCGTGACTTCTTATACCGAGGGTCAAACGTCCAATCTGCTGTCAGCCATATTTTCGATCGCTGTATCGGCGCTTCGGGGAAAATTATGGTGGAAAGGGAACCACAAAACTCAGATATCGACAAATTCAACTTCTACTCAAGCAAAAATCACTTGTAAGGAACTAGAAAAATCAAGATGAAGACCGATCGCAGGTATCGTGAACCTCACGCGAAGAACTGTTGACAACTCGGCCACTATTGTTGTTGTTTGTTATGAGCTTTAAGGTCGGCACACACGGAGGGACTAGTCCCTGCGACTAGTCCCCGCGACTAGTCCCGAGGACCAAGTCCCTTCGTGTGAACTACCCATTCAATTAGAAAATCTAGTCGCAGGGACCAAAATTTGGTTCGTGGGACAAGTTGCAGGGACTTGACCCCTCAAATTATGCTGGTCCCTGCGTGTGAACTGTTCGTGGGACTAGTTCCTGCGACCAGTCCCTTCGTGTAAACTCTTCAGGGGACTAGTTGCAGGGACTAGTCGCAGGGACTAGTCCCCTCGTGTGTGCCGACCTTTAGTTTTCTCTGGTGTACTCACAGGCAGTGGGCCGC
This sequence comes from Pachyseris speciosa, assembly GCA_016490735.1. Classification (NCBI taxonomy): domain Eukaryota; kingdom Metazoa; phylum Cnidaria; class Anthozoa; order Scleractinia; family Pachyseridae; genus Pachyseris; species Pachyseris speciosa. Next base: position 2,097,809 of record JAEMWC010000018.1, on the reverse strand, counting down.
TCCTGAAACTTTTCGGGGCGAAGGAATTTCTGTTGCACAGGCCAAGCAAGTTTACCGATCGGGCGAGTGAAACGCAGCCGTTGAATTTTATTTTGCTCACGAAATCGAACCGTCCACTGCTTACAATCGACTCGAAGTCGCGTCTCAGCTCAGCCCAGCTCAATTTCGAGAGAGACCTTGAAATGGCCTGAGAAAATCCAGTTTAAAATAATTTACCCGTAGTCGTGGTTGTCTCTCCATCCACTTATATTATGACAACCATGAAAGACCAGGTTAAGTGGAAAAGAGTAGGGGACGTAGTTCCCGGTGTGGTGGTCTATCTCTCATCTGCTGGTTAAATGCTCGGAGATGTTAGCTGCATAAGCTACTCTAAAATCCGAGGGTAAATAAAGTAATTTATGTATGTAAAGTCATTGGGCTGGAAGGCTGCTTTTGTGTGGAAAAGTACGGAGGCCGAAATCACAAACCAATTTATCAAATCAAAATCAGTTTCCCAATACTCTGACATTCTCTTGCATAGAGATGCCATTTTGACGTTGATGTGAGTTCAGATTATGCTTTTGAAATAAGTGGTTACCTTGGCTATAGAGTAAGACTCGAATAGGAACTACTCCAGTGTTTTGGAAGGAAAGGAATGGAAAATGGCATGTATTATGTTAAGGTAAAAACAGATTTTACAAAAATCATCACTCTTATGAGTATATAGACACTTAATGTTTTCCTTACTATTGGTAGAGTTAGCATAATTTTTGAGACCATAGCAGATTTGTGGCAGATGTTTTGCATGGTAATTGGGGTACAATATTGACTTGATACCTTTTGTAGCATTACAGGGCTTGTGTTTAAGACTGACTTGTGTTTAGGGAAATTGTTTGTGTTTTGAGAAACTGTTTCGTGTTATGGGAAACTGACTTTTGTTTTGGTAAATTGATTTGTGATTGACCCTTTTGGGCCACTGTAGAAAAGCAAAGTGAAAGACCAGCAGATAACAGATGGACAATTAAATTTTAAGAATAATTTTAAATTTTTTTGTACCCCCTCTGAAATTGAGGGTGTAATTTCATCTTGGGTATACTCATTGGAAATTTCATTTGGTACAAGGTAGGCTTCTCCTGAAGTGCTGGCAGCTGGCTAAAAAGTGGCTTCTTTAAATTTTGAGCCACCTGTTTTTCAGTGAAAAGTTTCCAACGTTTTTTGAAGGCTGTTTGAATTCTCATAAAAAAGCCACCTTCTGTTATATTCCAGTCAGCTACTCTAAAACCTAATAACAACTCTGAGGCCATAAGGCTTGTGACAAATAATCACTACAATATCCAAACAGATGACATTGGAAACTTGAATTTAAAGTTAAATCTCACTATCAAGAAAACTTCCAAACAAAAAATAAATGAAATAACAATCCCTTCTAGTTTTATTTTATTGTTATTTTATTGTTTTTTTTTGTCTTTCCACTTTATCTAAAAGGGGATATCTTACTGAGAGGCTACTAAATTTTCTCGTTTGAGTGACCATGTTAACATATTTTGTAATTGTATTCAGGTGATGGGTATGGTTTGTATGTAGTGTTCTTTAATTTGGAACCTACCTTAAAATAATAACTATACTATATATATATATATGAATGATATATGAAATGAATCATATATGAACTGCAGAAATGAAATCAAATGAAAAATGATCCTCGCAGTTGTGAACGCAATTTATGCAATGGGTTGAAGTCCTGAATTTTTTTTTCAGGCTTCTTTTCGCAATTGCATAAATTGCGTTCACAACTGCGAGGATCATTCTTCATTTGATATACTATATATATAATAATTTAACTATATACTTAGCCTTATCATTGTATCAGCCTAACTGTTTGACACAGTGAACTGTATAGTTGAGAATGATTTGTCACTGAATAGGTGGTTATCGAGGGTCTTTTGGCACAAACACATTTACACTATGTGAGGTACTGAAAACATGGTTCCTTAATTAACTGAAAGCATTTTCTCATGTTTTAAAAATTGTCAAGGAAAAGGGCAGTGACAGGAAGAACCCATTCCAAAATTGGTGTGGTCTCAAGGGAGAAATCAAGTCCTTTCCTGGTGTACCATTGGCTTAGCAGTCACAGCAACTACAACTTTATCATGCAAAAATGGAATTTAATAATTGTTATATTATGGATACACTTGAGCATGTATAAAGACAAAGAGTGCATACAAGACACTAAACATCCTGTATCAACTTGTAAACAACTTTATCTGAAACTTTGCAACCTAAAAGTTGCAGCACAGTCAACATAATGTGAATGTTTCCGGCACGGTTTTGTAAAAGCCCACTCTAAAACATGTTTTTACAACTTTAATTAACTTTTTAATTGAGCTTAGCACCACTGTGGTGAAAGAGTTCATCTAAAGCTTCTGCAAATTACCATGCATCTTGCATGTACATTGTAACACAATTAGCAATTATCAATACTGCAAGGCAATCATTTTTTATGCACACCTTGGGAAGAAAAGCACATTGGCCAACAGATACCAGTCAAAAATATGAAATCAAAACATTGCAATAGATCACAGTGGAACTGTACACTTTCTCTAAGGCCTTTTCGTGGTCTCTCTCGAAATTGAGCTGAGACGGTCGATTGCAAGGTTCGATTTCGTGAGCAAAATATTAAACCGCCGAGCTGCGTGCTTCTCGCGCGATCGGCAAACTTGTCTGGCCCGTGCAACAGAAATTTCATCGCCCCGAAGAGTTTCAGGAGCGGCCCACTGCCCGTACGTAAACCAGAGAAAAAAGCCCAAACCAGACAACAATGATCCTAACCAGAGAAAGAGACCGAGTTACATGCTGTTGTTCGCGTGAAGTTTAGGATGCCTGCGGTCGGTCTTCATCTTGATTTTGCTAGTTCCTTACAAGCTATTGTTGCTTGAGTTCAATTTTAATTTGTGGATTTCTGGGTTTTGTGGGTCCCTTGCCACCAAAATGTTCCTCGTAGGATAAATCTGTCGAACGAACGAGACAAGTGGAACCACTAAAAATATGGTCGACAGCAGATTGACCGCTTACTTGTTGGTGTAAGGAGTCAAAAGGAGTGCGATATATAAGCTGATCGCCGATTGGGCAGAAAAAAATTCCTTGCCAGAAAATTTCCGCCCAATCACGAAGCTGGATTTCAATAGCTTCTGGAACGAGTCCGATAAAGAAATGTTCCCACGGGCTGTCCCGACTGTCTTGTAAACTTTCGGTCGTCCCGAATCTTTGTCCCGTCCCGACTATCTGCCCCTGGGTCTCCGAGGATGACTCCGGACCCGATTGAGCGGCGGAAATCGAGCGTATACCAGCCAACAATACACAGACAAATAAGTGTGAATACTTCGTCGAAGCTGTATTGAGAGGCACAGTATTAAGCGGTCACTGCCTCTATTAGGCGGTCGCTTGTCAAAATCCCAAAAATTAGTTCCTTAATCACTTTAATTCTAACCTCTGTTAAGCGGTCACCGTCACCCTTTGCTAAGTGCCAACAAGCTGTCTCTATTGTCTTGACCTGTATTAAACGGTCACTTTGTAAAAGGAACTCATTCAAATTGCCTTTCAGGTAATTAAATTGTTTATTTTCGCAAATTATTGAATTGCCCGAAATTAATTTTTGTACTTTGCGCTCAAAAAGTCTTCCCTATCTATGCTTTTTCAGAAGACCTATACGAAACTGACTGTTGGGACTCGGCGTCTGACTGTTTAATTAGTCTTTTCATACGATATTCTCCTTTATCATACAGTAGTAAGTGGTCTTTGTGAGCGCCTGTGTGTAAACTGCACATTAAGTGATCAAAAGTATGTAAGTATATTGTCTTTAACGTGTTTTCTGTCCAATCCGTATCGAGCGGCCACTTAGCTATTCCCAAAGGGTGAACGCTTATTATACAGGTTCGATTATTTGTGTATATATGAAATTCATCTACAGACAATAAAACACATTGAGATCTTCAAGTCTTTAATACACAGATGACAAGATTGTCACTTAGAAAGTCACTGCAAGTTTACTTTTAAGAGTGTTTTGTAAATTTTAAGACTGCAAATAAATATCCAAAATGAAACAGAAGCGTATAAAAATTCAAGATTTTTACTTGGCATCCCAGCTTGAAAGTTTACCTATTTATAACAAAACAATTATAATCCTCTAATATTATGCGCATTTTACAATTGGACACAGTCGATGTATTATTCCAGCGATTAAATTTAACTGTTGAGAACTCCAACTGCTAATCAGCTGTCACTGCACTGATGAATGTGAGTCATTCAAAAACACAAAAAACGAGCCGTGACAACGAAGCGATTCCAAATTTAGTCGTCTGAACGTCGCGACAAAACAACGCAATCGAACCGGCGAAGCGTTTCACGACGATAGAGGGATACCATTTCAGAGCAGCGCTATACAGTTGCGCAGACCTTTACGTCTAGGATATTTCAGTGTTTTTGGCGAGGTAACGTAGCAGTTGTTGTTGAAAGCCTTGTAAAAATAGCCTCCAGCTAAAGTGTCAAACGTGGGCACTGAACAAGCCGCCGAGAAGCGCTTCATAACGTCAGAAAATACGTTTACTTGAAGGCCTTTGAATTGCAAGTGTTTGCGTCTGGAAGGTTACCTCGACGGAGTTTTGGAAGAGCTGTATCTGTCTCTTAAGACAATTGTCTTTGACAGACTTGAATATTAGCATGTTTATAACAATTTATTACGGAGATCAGAAGTCGTTATTATTCAACCCAAGTTGCTCGGTGGTGAATCTGCTGAATTCGATAAAGGAAAGATGTGGTTATGGCGACTCGGACAGAGTGTTGGATTTGACCGACGAAACAGGTATGTAACTGGTGATAAACAACTGTATGAGGGCCTACAAACGCATGAAAGCTATCCATCACGCGCCAGACGAAGGCAGAGACTGATTCTACCCGCGGCAATCAGGAAGTGGATGGTTCATTCTCGGAAAGCTCAGTCTTAGTCCAAAGAACACTACAATTTGGCCAAATTTTCAAACTTAAATTCGCAGAAATATGTATAAAAAGTGTAAAAATGAGCAGCGCCAAACAAAACCACACTATAGTAGCTTCCATTTTGGAGCGAGTCGTATAGTTCATGATCATTTTCAATCAAAGAAACATAATCCACACGAGACGACACAAGACTTGACTCAAATGGTAAAGGTTAACATTAGGAATCGAAAAGAACTCTTAATGTCAGAGCAAAAACAAGCTTTGGCCAATTAAAAACTCAGGTTTCTACCATAAGCAAAATTCAGTGATTAACACTAAGATTTCATTTACATACCGTAGCCCAACTCACATAATATATAAAACTTGGGGGACAAGTCTTACTGATCTCTGTGGTCAAATAGTAAATTGTAACCGTCCTTTACTTAGGAAATTTGGCTTGTTTTTTTAATGTGGTGTTACCGCCGTTCTAAGCTGCTTTGGTCGTAGCAAAATTAGGTTAAATTTTGTCGAATTTGATGGCTGCTTTAAAACAAAACACTTACCAGACGAACAGACGGACGGATCAGGGACGAATAATTCCCAGAAGCACATTAGATTGTAGTTACATTAATATAAAATTTCTGAATTAAGTTCGGTACGGCATCAACACAGTATTTTAAACCGAGTCGTGCCAATGCCTGCTGTAGCACGAAAGAACTTGCAGTTCATTACGACTTAAACAACAAGGCAAGTCGGAGTTTATATCTCTTTATTCTGTAACTGGCCTTCACTAAAACAAAAAAAAATCGTGTATACTACGAACCACGATATCCCTAATTAAATCGCCAAATGGCGCGAAGAAGCTAACCGACAAGAACTAGCATTTTCGTGATTTTAAAAAGCGAGAAAATATGAGTTGAATTAACTTGAGTCCAGACGTCTGTATGAATTCGTTTTAATCGACATCTTCACAATGCCCCAAGGCTCGCCATTTTAATTACCTGAGTATAAAAATAGGGTGGTAAATTTTCATAACAAAATCTTCAAGTGAGAATGGGCAATTCACACGCTTAAAACTGGTAACAACTGTAGTTTACTCGGCCAATAAAATGAAAGCTGACAATGTAAGCCGATACACAAATAAAACACTGGCAGTTTTCGAGGAAATATTGTTTGAATGTTAACCAAACTCAAGCATCGGAACCAAAAACCTCTCATATATATGAATAGTCCCAATTTAGAATTTTAGTCAGACAAGGTAGGATTAATTAGATCCAACTACGAGCCTGTATTACTAAAACGCTTCTGAGGACCACTTAACTGTCGGTAATAATAGTTTTTCACTGTGATTGGAAATATTCTTCAATTTTGAATTTAGGCGTTCTTCTCAGTGACAAAAAATTCAGAAGTTAAATTGGAAGCTGGCATTTTTGGTTAAAGTCGCAAAACAACGCTCTAGCAATTCAGTGCCCCTTTAATTAGAGTCATCGGTACTAAATCAGCTATCGATTCTATTGTAATGAAACTGTAGTATTACAATTGCCTGTAATGAACAAACTATGACAGCTGTCAGCTTATGAGCAATCAAGAGATCAAGTGGAAAATCATTTCGGAGCCTCTTTAACTGCCGATTCCTTTTTTTTAACTGCAGTTGGACTAGCCATTCAATTTTGTTCTCTTCGCTTTCACGCATGACTACAGACTACAATTCCCACAAGAAACTCTCAAATTAGCGAGGTATTATTAGGAAAAAGTGAAGACTAATGGCCGTAATCAAAGACAAATGACAGGATTAGCCATCAAAGAGCGAAGATCCTGGATTAACTCTGAACTAATAGCCGATTAATTTTTGCACAGAGTTCGGTAACGAAAGTGAACAAAGCTCTTCTAACCGCATTACCATCAGGCCAATATCTCCAAAGCCAGTTATTGTGTGACCTTTGCTTTTAAATGCACGAGACAACATTGGGATTAATATAGCATAGCTAGAAGAGAGAAAATAAATTTGCCAAAATTGGTATAGCTCTACAATGTTGAGTTGGCAAACTACGAACACGCGAAGGAAAAATCTAGCGCACGAACTACGAAAGATGTAACATTGGGCAAAGAAAATTAGATACCGTATTTCCTTGGTAAAAACTTCAAGGCTCTTATTTCAATTTTCAGTGTCTTTTGCATTTCTAATTTCAACAAATTTCGAAACAATTAAGCTCGATATACTCGAGCACGATGCTCAGAAAATTGTGCGGGAACCTGCGTATGATGATGAGCGTCATAACAAGTACAAGCATAAACACAAGCACAGGAAAAGCAGTATTATTTTCTTAAGCAATGGAAAAGCATTGCTTGTTTTATTCCTCTGGGTACTTGAGCCTGGGTATTAGCTATGCCATGCTGATGAGGCCTAACAAGGCCGAAACAGCTGTCCGTGGCTGCTAATGCTCAGGCTCAAACTTTATTTGGTAGATTTAAGGAATAATGCCTGCTACCACGTGACCTTAGTACCCAATCAGCTCACCAAGACACATAAATTTGTGAGCTATTCTTATTTTCGTAAGCTTGCACTTCCGCAGGCTTGTTTATGAATATGGCCTTAAACTAGGCACAAGCAAAGCAGCACGAACTTTTCAACATTGAATGTAGGTATGGCACTTGCCTCTGCGCTACAACCAGTCGCAAAAGTAAAGGGTCATGGTAATTGTCCCTGATATACTGACTACGTCAATTTTCAGTGACTTTTTCATTCATAAATTGCTTCTGGATTACCAGTGAGATAGAATCAAGCAAATTTTACAAGAAAAACTGGGCCACAGTAAGTTATTACCAATTTCATTTGAAATGCAAGGGGAGAACTTTAAAACGTCGGCCCCACTTTTTCAAGTTAACACCATCTTCATATTGGCCAAGCGTAACCAAAACCATTTGAGAATGGTTTCCATGACCTAAAATAACCGTTTTAAAGTAGCTCGGTCACGATATTTTGGGTCATTATTAGAGACATACAGAATTGCATTTAAAGAATGGGAAACAGTGAAATGACAATTTGACAGGGAGATAAACACCAAAGAGACAAGAATAAATGCAAATATGGCGAGGATGGTGAAGGATGGAGAAGATTGAAACGGATTACAAATGACCTTTTTGAAAAAATCGAGGCTAAACTTTTCAAAATCCAAAGACCGTGACGTAGCTCCTTTAAAGACAATTAGCCATTAATTAGGTCTCCTTTGCTTTCCACATTTTTACTAACAATCCATGATACTGCCACTTTCATAATGTCTCCCCCCAAACCCATCTCCCCTCCACCTCTTAAAGTTGCGGCACCATGCTTGAAATCTGGACGAAAGACTTTAAAGCAGGGAGAGGGTGCGGTTGCGCGTTAAAGAAAGAAAAGCTGCTCTTTAGTGGGAGTGTCTCAGCAATTTTGCAACGGGTTGTAGCTTCACCGGTAAGGGCTATTTTAAGCACTAGCACGACAAGCACTGACACAAGCACGTCTCACGCCTGCTCTTACACGATAATACGTTTGTACTTATGTTTTGTGATTATCGCAAAAGTGAGAACCAGGCCTTAATACCACATCACATCTGTGAAGATCTGGTTCCAGCGGCGAGAAATTAAATGAAGTTCTTTGTACCAACAGGTCTTGTCTTGGAGCTTCCAAGCCATCAAAACGAATACGCGACAAAGTACCTTTCCAGCAAAGGTTTTTACGTTCTCGTTGAAAAACTCACCGTCATCTCACAGTCGAACAACCCTAATGGGAAGGCGCCCCCTCAGGAGGTGCGATATGTACCCCTGCTACAGAGCCCCTGCGACAAATTTAAAGGGTACAAAGCTAGGGTGGCAGAGAGACGACCCACTCAAGAGCCCTCAGCAAACAGAAGTACGGCCAGCAGAGGAAAAAAGGGCGCACGACTCGGGATGAAACAACGAAAGAGTCTTGTGGATGCAACTTCGCCCGTTTGATTAATCCTTCATTTAAACACTTGGTTTAAAAAAAACAGTTTACAGAAGCAAAATTTGGAAATTTGTACTTCAAAAAAGCTGAAAACAGCTCCAGTAGCGCTTGGTACCTTTCAAGTGAGAGGTCACACTCGAGCTATTTCATCCACAGACTCAAACGAAAGAAATGTCTTGCAGAGTGTATTAAACAAGAGCGGACAAAGGACCGTATAATGTGACGTGTGTTCTGCTCAGTAACTTCCATTTGATCACACTTTAGGATTTCATTCACAGACTCAAAACGTAGAAGCACCTTGTACAGCACAGCACTACCGGAAAGTACCGCTTAGTAGCTTTCATTTGAATGGTCACACTTTAGATATGCTGTAACATTTCATCTACAGACTCAAAAGATAGAACTGCCTCGTAGAATAAAATAAAAGCACCACAGAAAAGTACTGTTGAGTAATTTTTATTTGAACGGTTGCACTTTAGGAGTTCATTCACAGACACCAAAGTCAGAACCACCTCGTACGGCATCACAGAAAGTATTAAAGGGAGAAATGTGTGAATGTGGTAAAACAGCCAGAGAGTGCAAGAAATTGACTTCAAGTGTGACTCTTAGGAGGAGTAAATACTAAACGTTTTAAACTAAGAAAAATGTTTGCTGGTCGCTTCGTTTTTCTTCCCGAGCACACTTACAGTTTACTTTGATCTACGATGTTGTCGACAAAAATACGTTAAGAGCAAATTTTGAGTCACAAACCAGACAGTAATCGACTATGCGGCACCCCCTCCCCAAGATCAATGCTGTGTTAGTGTCTATAGTGTTTTCCGTGCAAGGGCAGTGACCAATCGCAAAAGCTGTCTAGGGTTGAAGAACACCGTCCAGCGGAGGCCGAGGTTTGATTGGGTGACTTTCACCTTACTTGACACTGTTCGTGCTCTATGTAATTAGACAGGGGATTTAGTTCACCTATCAGAGCTAGAATGTTTAGGGAGGTTCTGCCAAAATTGAATTACAGACAACAGTTGATAAAAAAGAACACCCAAGAAATACCAGATCTCGGAGTTCGGAGGATGGAGTGCCAATCTGACTAAGGACTACTGAATGGGTGGGGGTGGGGCGGGGGGTGGGTGTGGGGTTACATGGCCAGAGAGGAAGAGGTATTTCAAGTACGTAAGATAAGATGTAAATGTAAAAAAAAAAATACAATAGCTGGTTTCCAGTACGGGCTTGATCTAAGTGATAAAAATTAAAAATATCCTAAATATACTAACCGTAATTAAAACTATTCGTGCATTTAATATAACCCTAAGTATAATATACTAAATATTGTAACAACCATGATTAAAACTATTCATTCAATTAAATATAACCCTAGGAAAAAGATTACTATATGATATTTGGTCTATAGGTTGAAATAAGTTTATCAAACGTAGCCAAAGTTTCGCAGTTACGTATTTCATTCGGTAAGGAATTCCAGACCCTAGCACCATTGTAGCTGGAACTCTTCTTTAAAAATTCAGTCTTTGGCAATGGAAGGGCCAATTTATTATCGGCGTTCCTTAGATGATAACTGTCGGCTGAGCACGAGTTCCTAAAGATATTCGAAAGCCTCGCTGGTGTCAAGTCATGGAGAACCTTAACTTTGCCTAGCCTTAATACAAAATCTGCGTTGGCTTAGTAAACTCCAGCCAAGATGGCGTAGGGCTAATTCAGACTGTCCAGCCTCGTTTTTCTAACGCATGATCACGCTAGCGCATCGGCTATGGAGTTTCTGAAGCCTTTCGGCTAGTACACTTCCTAATGAATCCCAAACCTCAGAACAATAATCAAAGTGAGGCATAATTAGAGCATTATAAACTGAAACGAGTACATCAGTACGTCAGGCCACCAATTACGTTCGGAGCAAAAACAGGAATGCCCACTATATAACCGAGTTGGTTACAGGGCCTGGATCCCAGTTCTGACAAAGCTTAGGATTTGAACTTTTTGGGGTGGAACTTTTCGCACATACCCGCACGCTCGCCGGAGAGTACAGAAATACATTGGTAAGCGACTGGAGCGGTTTTGAAACATTTTTGAACGCATTGTTTCTACACCAGGCTGCTGGGGAAAGTACCTTAATACCCACGGGGCTTGTCAGTGGTTTCAAAAGACTTTAGGTACTGTCATGTTTGAAACAACTCAGTAAAACCCAAACAGATGCACTTTTTTTTCGCAAAACGTGCGCCAGATAGACTCAAGAAACTCATACAACACTATCATGACCAAGCTAAAGAAAGATCGAGTTTATAAGAAGCAACAGCTAGAGGAACTTTCAAGTCCTACTTTCCATTTTATTACATATATAAATTCATTTTTTTTTCGGTGATAGCAAAGCTAATTCGAATCACTTTTTTCTCGTGGAAAAGAAATGAGTCAGTGACAAACACTTCATACTTTCGCTTCAAGTTTCGCACGGTCAACAACACAAGAGAGAAGGTCTACGTGACAGGCCGTGATCCGATGTTCGCCAAGCTTCTCCCAGCTGTAAAGCGAGATATTATCCTTGTTGCTTTGTTGTTGTTTAAATCACTGTGTTGTGTGTTTTTTCCTGTGCTGAAGTCCCTTCAGACCAACAACTGAGACGCAACAAACCCCATCAAAGTCATGTGAGATTCACTCATTAACGTCACACTCACGCTCTCGTCTCGCGAGGCTCACGCCCAGTGCAGTCTTCTAGGCAACTGTTAAATCTCACCTTGCTGAGTATGCACCAAGGATTATCAGCTTGGTCATGTCACAGATTTTCCATGAGAGATTCCAGAGTAACAATGTCTGTAGGAAAGTCGTCTTTAAGTATGATCCCACGCTCTCGGTTGCAATCCAGCTCATCTATAAACCCAAACCAATAAATAACCATACCTGGACCAAACCTGCAAGTTAGATCAATGGAGCCGTGTTGAATTACCAATCATGGTCACTCGCCTTTGCCGGTTCGATTTGCCCGACCGTGCGCTGTAATTACTTAAAAGAAGGATCGCGCTACTTTCTAAAACAACTTTGACTTAAAAAAGTAAACCTTTCTGATAAGCGTCTTGAAAAACCTCAGCGGAGCCGGGAGCATCTATTTCTGTCAAATTCTGGCTAACCTACTTTCGACTAAATTGACTAGTCAGTCAGTCTGTCACTCAGGCATTTTTATTATTATTATTATTATTATTATTATTATTATTATTATTATTATTATTATTATTATTATTTTCACAACAACTTGTCAATATAAGTTTGTATTTTGAGGAGATCTAACTACATGTAATACTATAACCATCCCTACACCTTTTTAGCGATTTTTCGTTATAAAATTGCAGTCCAAGACTTGTTTCACACTAAGCAATGGACTGAAAGTTACAGAGTCAACCATAATTCAGGGATGTGTTCTTGATAGCTTGTTCCTTGCGACCAGCGCATGTAACAGACCAGATTCCAAACGATTTACGGCCCTGAAAACAATTCCTACCAGCTCTGAGTGTAACTGTTTCTCGTTTTGAACATTTGTCAGACTACCCGGCGACAACCCTTACCTGTTCCAATAACTCCAGAACTGGTCTTTTAAGTACGTTTGGTGGTTATATTCGTCTCCAAACGACGCTTTGCTTTCTATCCAATTCACTACGAAACCATCAACAGCTGAAAAGAAAATAACAGAAAAGAAAAGAAACATAGCTATGGATCGAGCGCCTGGTTCAAAACTACGATTCTAGAAGATCAAAGATAATATAAGGATAATTCCAACTCCTCGAAAATGAGGAGTAAGAATAAAGTTGGTGACCAAATAAGGGCGAAGAAAGTTTCAACTTGAGCGTAAAAATTTCTTGGGGTTGGGGAGTGGGGTAGATAAGCGCAAAAGAAGGAGATCTACTCTACCCCCTCCCTTCCGCTCAAAGATGAAAAAACTGGGTTTATTCTAAACACGTGGCACTGCCCAGCGCAGATAGTTTGCTGGGGAAGTCTACCTTCCAATGACCTAAAGCTTGACAATTAAATAGCTTTTCGAACGCGCTCAATATGAGATCTTTGGACAGTTGTTTCACTAAGAACCTGGGGAAGTTATCACGCTAAAATTGTACACCGCTAAAAAATTCGCGTGAAATTAATGGCTTCGAGAAGCAGAAGACAACAATAGAACTTACCAATAGGGATTTCAAGTTTGCAGTCTGGTGTTTTGTCGTATCCGCGGCTTCTCATGTCATCCTCACCTTCCACACAAAATGAAAAATACAAATACAGTCGACTCCCGATATTAAAATAAACTCGAACCTCGCGCTAACTCGAACCAAAACTGTATGAGTAGCACTGCACAGGATCATCGTTTTTCCTTATTTCCGGTCATTTGTTCTCAACTCCCGGTAACTCGAACCTTTTTCTATTTCCCCTGAAGGTTTGAGTTATCGGGAGTCGACTGTAAAGTAATCGGATAAAAAAGCTCAAGCCGACTATAGCTCATTTTGCAATTGAATGCTCAGTAACCTGGCCTATGAACGGAAACGAGGCTGGCGGTGACCTTTTTTGATACAGACCTCACTGCTTTTCGCATGTTTTCAATCGAGTGTCGAAAGTAAATTGCGTTTGCTATGATTGCTTCGTTCTGCAATTGCTTTGCAAAACTCGCACCACTTTTTAAACCAATGAGGAGCATAACCAAAACCAATCGTGACTTGCAAGCGCGCATTTTCCCGCGCTTTTCGCCGGTTACAAGTAATTGCTTCTAGCTCTGATTGGCTCATTGCGCTGAAACGGGCACAGTAAAAAAATGGTTTCAGAAGTGGAGAATTGAAAACAAAAAAAAGCGTTTTGAAAGCGAGGTTGACGTGAACAGGTGACTTTTCAATTAACGTTCGACAAAGGAAAATGGAATTACATTAATCAGTGATGAAGGAGCCTAAAACACCGCCCTGGAGTTGGTTTCAATATACACTACGCAATGACGAAGTCACGCGAGGAGTTAAGCCCTGGCCAGAAGGGAAATGTTTGGTGAACAAACATCGTCAAACATTGTTTGGTGTCCAAACATGTTGATGTTTGAAGCCCTGGGCAAACGGATAAAACATGTTTGATCATACAAAGATCAAACATCGGGATGAAAGGAGATATGGGCCACAAAATTACCAAGCGTACCACAACCTCCGTAAGAGTCTTGTTTACAATTTCAATATGGCGGAATGTGTGATGGCTCAAAGGCAGTGCATAGCGGCTGTAATTCTCCTTGAAGTATTAGAGGAAGATTCCATCTCCTTGCCTTCGCTTTACGGTGTTTCGGCTCAGTCACGTCAATAAAAACTTCTCCCCTTCTTCTTTGTTCGCTATTTTGACAACAGGGAGCTTCATCGACGAGAACATCGCGAGAACACCACAAAACAATAGGTTTATTTTCAGAAACAATCGCTCCGCACGTGCGTTTTAAATTTTGGAACATTTGTCTGCCGTCCTCTGCAAAACGAAAACGTGAAATGACCAACAGTTCAAGGTTTTCTCGAGATCGTGAACGGAGGGCAGTAAATTGTTGGATATTTGGCCAACAGTTTCCAAGTTACACAAATTAAATTGGAATAATATGGAAAGAGTTTTCGTTGCCGTCGCCATCGTCGTTGCTAAAGCTATCTAATCAGATGAAACAGCCGTGTAAATAAAACGCGGTATCTGTGGATAAAAGCAAACGAGATAGTACAGCTCGCATGCGCGAGCAAAACATGTTTATTATGTGTCCAAACGAAGCAAACATCAACAAACATGAGAATAAAAGAAATGTTTGAAGTTGTTTGATCGAATGTTTGATGGAGTTCAAACACCATCAAACATGACCAAACAAAGTGGCCAAACGGTAAAATGTTTGGTCAGCACTCACCAATGTTTGATGATGTTTGGTCACCAAACATCATCCCGTTTGGCCGCGGGACTTTAGAGCGAGGACTTCTCGCTTCCACCAGCATCGTGTTCTATAATAATAATAATAATAATAATAATAATAATAATAATAATAATAACCTTTATTTACCCTTGGTAGTATTTATAGCACAAAGGCTAGTGGGGCCGAGCAAATACAGAAACAAATAAAGTCAAATTAAATCAACTGAACTGAAATCAAATGTTGGTTTTTTGGGGAGAGGGGAAAACCGGAGTACCCGGAGAAAAACCTCTCGGAGCAGAGTAGAGAACCAACAAACTCAGCCCACTTATGACACCGAGTCCGGGAATCGAACCCGGGACACATTGGTGGAAGGCGAGCGCTCTCACCACTACGCCAACCCTGCTCTTGCTCTTGATAAACTAAAGCGCTCTGCTCTTGATAAACTAAAGGGCCTGCAAAGCAAGCTAGCATGCAGTCATTTACGGCAAATTGATCCAAGTTGATCCAAACTCCACGATGAATAGATGTAGCAGCTGGCCTAGGGTTTCATTTACAGAAAAAAAAGGTCAGTTTCTCAAACTAACCAAGGAATGGTATGCCCCTGTTTTGCAGTTTCTCTCGAAGAATTAACTCGTATTCATATCCAACGGACCTAGAACATTCGTTAAGGATAAAGCATCAAGCTATTATGTTATTTCAAGGAAATGCGCAATTTATTAAATTTGTCATTCACTACTTTGTTTGTCTGTCTGTTTTGTTTAGTTTGTTAACTATTGTTTCCCGAGTTGTTTGATACTCCTTTATACGAGCTATATACATGTACACGTAGGTACAGTACAGCCAGGATATAACGAAGTCCTCGTCCTTCAGCCCGGCCAAAGTTAAAGTAAAATGTATGCGGAACAAAACCCCATTGTAACCAACCTCGGTATCATAAAATAATCGTTAGAATGAACACAATCCACTACTAATAATAATCACTTTATTAAAGTCTCAAGTCTTTCTAGCCAAGCACAGATGCTCTACTAACGGAGGAGACTAAACCAAATAGGAGGCGAGCGCTCTCATCACTATAAGGCAACCCTGGTCCCCCAAAAGCCCAAACTGAAAGCAAAATAAGCCAAGAGAGGTGAAGCTCTTCAGAATCAGTCACATGACATCTTCGACTGTGAAGTATTGTGCGGTTCTAAGTGATTAAACCAAAGTAGAACTGATTGGTCTAACGGAATACTGTTTAATTTTTAAACAAACCGCGATATAATCAAGTAAGGGCTGTAACTCTAAAGGATACCGTTTTATGTTGTCCATCAAGGGTCCATAGTTTGGGTCATTGAGTATACACTAAAACGAAAACGAAACACTTTGTTAGCCTTACGAAGGCGGCGGCAATTCTGGTCAAACGTCTTGCGATAGTTGTGAAAAACTTTACACTAAAAAGACCCACCCTGCTCCCTCCCCCCCACCATCTACCCATACAATTTGAAGCGTCTTCCATGCAGAATCGTTTCAATCGCCATCAACATTGTTGGGAGGAAAGAAATAAAACTGTTTTTATTTATGTGGGTATATACATGTATGTACATGACTATATCAGAAAAAAATGTATTTTGCGCACATGCCTTAGCAAAGTGGCCCAAGAAATGTTGCCAGGACTGTAACTTTAGCTACATGTGTCCATATAGAGAGGAGAGCTGATTACCATGTGCATCAAATTGTTACCTGGTGCACTTCGTTAGCCAGTGTTGTGTCTTCTATGAGGGAAAGGGGGTCTTTCATCATCTGGCTTACAATTCCTTTTGGGGCTGATATCAGAGGAAAGCAAAGAGAGTCACCAGGAGCAATGATAAGCAAAATAAAATTTTAAGTGCTTACACAGGACACTGGAGCAGGGCTCGCATGAGTAGTTGACATCCAGTGTACATCTGGCAAATACAGTTAAGGCAGCCAGCTACTTCTAAGACATATTTGAATAAATCTACTAGCGTTCTATCATGAATGCCGTTCTCTGATTGACTACGCTACTCGTTATCTATTCGGTGATAGTTGGTGAGTAGCGGTTGTCAACAAAATGGTGGCCGTTTCTTCGCGTTTTTGAAGTGTCTCAAGGAGGAATTAGATAATTTACTTATTTAGTTTTGAACGACTAGTAGATTTATACTAAAACAATTAGATTATTCGCTCTTGATTTCTATGCGTGATAGCTGATTCAGGCAGCGCCCTCATCAGCTATCACGCGATAGAAATCTCGAGCTCATAATCTAATTGTTAACTAAATGAGGCTTTAGTTTGTCTTCTACAGGCTACAGTGTGTGTTCCCTATGGGCTCAAAGGTTCAAAGGGGCAGTATCATGGGTTGTTAGTAAAAATCTGGAAATCGAAGGAGACCCGTTTACGAATGGGAAATGAAAAATAATGGCCAAATTCTCTTCAAAACGGCTATTTTAGCTCACGGAGACCATTCTTAAAAGTTTTTGTGATTTTATCACAGTGATAATTCAGAAGCAATTCGTGAATGAAAAAGTCACTGAAAATTGACTCAGTTAATTAATGATCAAAATATCTCGGATAATTCCCATGACACTGCTCCTTTACTGACGACCTCACAGATGGCCCATGCAGCTGAAGTTTAATACCAGATCTTTGGAAGGATGCATCTCCAGCCATAGAAGTGCATGCATTGCTAATCTTCAGTCAGATGGAATGATACATGTAGTTAAGGGTGGGCCAAAACCAGTTCATCTATAATGATACATGTATCTCACATTTTTTATATTGAGTTTGCTATCAAATGAATATTGGGATATCATTGTCCAAGATGTCTGTTGTAACACCTTCATTCAGGGTACAAACTGGGGGAGGGGCGGGTACTGAAAAAATTTTTAATACGGGGAGGCTCCGCCCCGAGGTCCGACCCCTTACCCTTTTATATACCATTTTTGACAGAAAAGGTACCCCTTCCGTATACCTTCCATTGACAAATGGTACCCCTTTCATGTACCTCAGACAGGAAGTCTTCTTGTCATTTGCACATAGCGTTCAATAAATTAAAACAGTACAGTCATAATGTATGTGTGTTCGAAATATTTTAATGAAAGGCCCTTTTAAATACCGCAATGACAGATTTCCCTACCCTTTCATATACTTTGACTCGTGAAATCCCTACCCTTTCATATACCCGAAGCATGAAAAAGGTACCCCTTTCAGGTAGAGCCTCCCTGTATAGGCCATTATAGGGAGTGCCCCTCGGGGGTACAACTGTAGAGTCCAAACTATACATGTAAGTAAACTATGCAGAATACAGAAGCTACATGTACTGGTATACATGATATGAAGACGTTTGATAAAATACATGTACATACATGTACATAAGATCAAAAATACAGGAAGGCAGATAGAGTAGAATGTGACATGAAAATCCACAAGGCAACATGCATACATCTGTAGTTGGGTTGTATTGTTAAAGTGCTTCAGTAGCCCCCAAATGTTTTTCACTAAAACAATAATTATTTGCACCTGTTCAAAATGCATTGTGACATTTTGCCTTTTTTTTCCAAATCTTGACTTTTTATAGGCCATCATCTGTCACATGACTGAGTCAGTGAAGGGCATGGGTCTATCCTAGGTCACAAACTAATTGAAGGCCTCGGAGCATAACCATCCTATGTCGAATTTTGAGTCGTTTTTCGATTTTGCTTGGATTTGTCTGAATTTCTGCATGTGAACTGCAATTCGATGGAAACACATTGTATGGTATTTTTTTGACTGATTCATCCAGAATCCAGAAATGCATTTTTTCTTACGTACACCAAGAAACCAACCTTCCATGGGAGTGGTTTGCAAGTTGCATTACATCTTCTTTCAATCGAATTGCAGTTTACATGCAACAATTCGGGCAAATCCAGGCAAAATCGAAAAACAACCCAAAATTCGACATAGGATGGTTATGCTCCGAGGCCTTCAATTTATATCACATAAGTCTTTGTAAACATGCATGCCATGCAGTTTGTGACACCAGATTAATTACTCAAGAATAAGTAGATTTGCATCCCTTCTGACTCGGGTTGAGTGCCAAACAATGTTTAGCTTTTCGTATGTTGTGAAGCCCATAAACAGGCCCAAACCTGGAAATAAGGGCTGAATGTTTTTGGAATAGATGCAAAGTAATATTCTGGGGTTACCTGGTAGGTGCACTTTAAGTGTATAAAAACTAACACTGCCAGAACAAAACACTCGCAATATTCATTTCGTAACACTTACGGTTTTCTCCCTGGTAACAAGTGTGGGAAAGATGCCTTTCAAGGACAATTCTTGCCAGAAGAGAATGAGACAAATCCACTTCCTCAGCAATCCTTAATAAAACTGGCTCCTCACACTCCTGTGCCACCCCTGCCAGGTACCTAAAACAGTTTGGATTAAATAATATTACTGTGCTGAAGTACTGCAGTGCTTGACCTTAACTTTTTAACTTACTAGTCCTAAGGCTAGTGAGGTTTGAAATTTACTAGCCAACTGAAGCCTGGGCTTGAACTTTTGAGCACAGACTGGGAAAAATGGTAAGTGGAAGTTCAAAGTTTGCTTCCATATAAGCAACATCAAAAAGTCTTTCCATTTTCTGTCTAACTTCGTCTGACACAAGAAGAAGAGCTGTTGGTAGAGGAGCCTCCAAAGGCCTTTCCTTTGCACAAATTGCTTCCTGAGCCTGGATATGTCCAGTGGACCTCGCATGACTTTTCAGGGCTCGATTTTAAAATTGGAGCATCCACTGACGACACTAAAAGAATCATTTGACTTTTGTGGACATTCCTAGGAAGTGTGACAGAACATTTCCTCGTCCACGTAATAGACCCAGGGGAATGTTGCTTTCCATGCGGGGTGAAAGTGTCAGGCTACTTTAGCAAGTGGGTATGGGCTTCAGTTGCTTGTCCATTCAGCACTCAAAGGATTTTTCAGTTTTGAGTTGCTTGGTTGTGCTTCATCTTCCTTGACTTCCTTGTCATCACGCTGCTTCTTCTTAGGAGAATCACATTTCTTGAAAAAAGAGTGTAACCTCTTCATGCTGATCAAGGCCCCAATCATAATCAAAGATGTCAAAGATGGTGATCATCACAAGATGGCGGCCTGTCCATGAATTTCTGGGTCTCACTAGTGTTCAGTCTGCCTGCCAGTCCTTCTCACCACAAAGTTATCGATTGCAAAATGCAAGAGAAGTTTCTTAATTTATTTTTCTCCTAGTCTTAATCCACCGCTATCAACTAAAACAGATTTTTTCCCCTTTATTATTTTGTCTTTCCAAAATGACCTTTTCTACCTTGACTAGCCCGGTGGCTAGTTGTTCTGAAATTTTACTAGCCCAATCCCATTTTTTACTAGCCGTTGGCTAGTGGACCACCACTAAGGTCAAGCACTGTACTGACTCGCTGAATGTTGCAGAAGTTTGTAGATGTTACTGGGTTCCCTTGAGCAGAATCTGAAAGCAATGAGCCCCTGATAGAAACTATCACAAATGCAGGCTGTCTTGTTTCTAAAGCCGACTACCTATAAGGTGGTAAATATTTGCACAATAGTCTACTCTGTTAAGAAATCATCTTGTCAAGACTGGTCCCCTTGAATTTTGTTGGGAAGAATATCACCTAATGCTTGCTTTTGCTTGAAATCATGCTTTTTTTTTTCAGATTCATCATGGAATTTGGCTGAGTCAGCTCATATACGTCATCATTGCAGCTCCTTTACTTTACAGCAGTGGCATGAGACCAAAAAAATAGCACTCCTCTGAAAAATAGTGGGTTCTAAAAGGCTGCCAAATCCAATTGGGACATTCATGGTACAGTGTAGTAACCATTTCACTTCTCACTGATTAAGTCAGCCTCCAGCTGATTCAAAACTTCCCAAAACTCTCTTAATAGCAACTACAGTACCAGCCGTGAGTGTTTCAATTCTTATCAGTGATGCTGCACAAATTTTTCAAGTAAGCAGAGAGATTGTGGTAATAGTAAAATAGTCATTATGCTGTGTTTTTCTTATCAATGTAGGTGAAGATCAAACTCAAAATATTCCAGAAATATCCCTCCCCTCAACCCTTATGGACAGACCTGACACTTATCACGGTACAGTGTATATCAAGTTCAAGAACAGTGCATGTTTTACCACAATTGCTAGTAATCTTGCAATCTTATTGGCTAATTTGCCGTTGTCAATAAGAGTCCAGACAACGTTGCTCGTGTGAACGTGTCATGCAATGCCTTTTTCAGCTCACACTCTAAAAATTAACATTTTCTTTCATGCTGATATTGTGGTAAAAAACAAGTCGAATGTGGTTTCATGTTGTCTATACTCTTATCGACAATGATATTCGTCATCACAGTGGTCAAAATTAGTTGCAGACTCACTCGGCTGCGCCACATGAGTCCACAACATTTTGACCCCTGTGATGAAGAATATCGTTGTCTATAAGAGTACAGACAACGCTAAACCACATTTGATTTGTTAAATTGACAGTTGAAAACACTTAAGTAGTTTCACTTGGCCTTAACCTTTCATAGTAGTTTTCCATTACTTCTAGCTTGTGATGCTTGTGATGATTTTTTCGGGTCTTTTTCTGCCAAAAGAAAATAAAACTTTCAGGCAACAACCACAAAAAATAAAATAAAGTAAATAATAACTGCAAGCTGGCCAACACTGAGTACTATTATTTTTACTGACATTGTTATACACTAACATTACTACAACAACTGTGGTTCATTGATAGCGTTCAGTGTAGTTTTAACCTTTGTGTCACAATATACATGCAGTCTCTTATAAATGTGGGATTATTCAATATGAAACCCCTCCAAGAACAAAAGAAACCAAGCTACATGTATGTGGAATGACACTACTTTCTACACGTATTTATTACTTCTAGCAGAAAAGTTAATTTTGTCAGTAAAAGCAAATGTGTCTGTTAAGAAAAATAATTACCATACCTGATAATCTTGTGAGTATATACTGACGAGAGTATTATAGGTAACACTGGAAAAGAAATCACAATATAGAAATTACACGTAAAGAGAAATTTAAATGACACCTCAACAGTGATAACAATAATCTTCTTTGCAAAATTTTACTACAGCAGGGATATTCTGTTATTTGCAAGTCTGCAGAGTTTATCACACTGGTTGGCCACCCTGAGCTCCAATATGTGAGGACTTGCCATTCATTAACAACCAGAGATTGTAATCAATAACTTTTAGCAAGGGCCATAAGTTACTTACATAACTCAAAATTGATTGCATTACATTTAGTTTGGAGGACAGATGCCTTGAACTTCTCACTACCCCTCCCCCCCCCCCCCCCCTTTCCCCTTTCCCCTTTGAAAGCCCCTGTACCCTTTTCCTATTAGTAGGGGTTTGAATTTCTTCATTCTGTCCCCCTTCCCCTGGAGCAAGCCCTATGAATACACTCCCCCCTCCCTCCCCCTACCAGCAGGAGAGAAATAAGCTTGTATATTGCCAGTTCTTCCCCTGGATAACAAAAATAGGGTTATCAGCCTATGATTTTCTCAGTTTCCGTTTGCCAGTCTTCTGACCACTACACAAGCATTGTGCTGAACACTGAAGGGTGTACGTATTTCTTTCTCCAATGTTGGCAAACTTGCGATCAACAGAACATTTTAGAAAGATTTGTGTCACACTCACCCAGGAAAATGCAAAGCTATGGTTTTTAAACAGTCCCTGGAGCCATAAGTATGCATCATGGTCAATATTTGGTTATAAATTTCGAGTTTCATCCCAAAACCAGTCAAACTTCGATCAATCACTTCAACTTCCCGCCACGACACTGAGTAACCACGCGATTTACTAGGTAACCGCGCGTCTTCCGATGACCAAGAAACAAGATGGCCTCTCTCCTATCCTCTTTTCAAGATTATGACGAGCTCCAGCTTATCTACCTCGCATCCATCGTGATGATATTAACGGCAGTGATTGTTGCCATCAGCTTGATTTTTCTAAAAGCCGAATACGGACGATACTTTTCCGAAAATTCAACCCAGAAATACGGTTTTGCGGTGAACGCCAGAGTTGCTTGGTTTGTTCAAGAGTTACCGGCGTTTGTGATACCTTGTGTTCTGGTCTGTTACGCCCGCAAAGATGTCTTTGGATTCACTCCTAATGCATTTCTGCTCTCCTTCGTTTTTCTTCATTACACTCACAGGTAAAATACGGGATATAGCATTGGGTCAGTTTTTGACAAATGCAGGGAATGCGCGATTAACGTAATCTTTGGAGGTCGGATTGGGTGGGGTGGCCCCTGAAGGCCCATTTACGTACACGAAGAGGAACGTCTCGGACAGACACAAGTACCGGTCCGTGAATATTGCAGCCTTTTGTGCGAGAAATATAATGGAACGGCTCGATAAAAAGTTGCACCGGTGCCGAGCTAAACACCCATGCACATAGCAACGAACAACTGGTGAGAACACTTGGTCCCATCGCGATGAAAAACGGCTCGGGTAAAAGAAGGTTACACGTAGTTTACACAGAAGAAATTATCTGAACCATTCTAATTTTTTGCCAAACCGTTCCGTTTTTTCCTGTCATGTAAACAAGCCTTGAGGGGGTCACACAGATTGAAATAAAAAATGAAAGTGCTTTAAAAGGAGTAATACAGTCAAACCTCGATTATCCAGACGTCAATTATCCGGATTTTTCGATTATCCGGACTTGCTTAGCTGGTCCCAGTTTTTCATGAATATTAATTAGCCATATTTAAGTTCCGCAGCAAAACTTTTCCCTTCAAAGTAAGTAATGAAACTCCAGTTCAAACTGAATTTGTTTCGCTTCAAAACACAAATCTGTACTCGTTTTGAGCTCACACGTGCTGTACTACTGCAATGCATTTCACTGGGCTCTAATTTGCTCACAACAGGTGTTCTTTGTTTCTAAGTGAAATATTCACACTCCAATTGTTCAGTAATTCAGTTTTAGTTTTGGTTCATTAATATTCATATTTTCGATTGTCCGGACTCTCGATTATCCGGACTATTTAGCTCAGTCCCCACGAGTCCAGATAATCGAGGTTCGACTGTAGTTACATGTATTCCTGTTTTTTAATGTTGGTGGCCTTGCATTTTCCCTGGATGTTTTGAGTAATAATAATAATAATAATAATTATAATTATAATAATAATAATGTGGAAAGTGTTGTCTCTCTAAGCTATGGGGAGTTACTGAGACACAATCAACACTACCCAGTTGAAAAACTGGAGAGAATCGAATAATAATAATAATAATAATTTATTAGCAAATTTTCAAATGTGCTTAAAGTACCTATGAAGCGAAATTTGTTTCTTGCTAATTTTAAAGTTTACCCCTAAAAACGCAAGAATCTCAAAATTTGAGGTGCTCGTGATTAAAATTGGCGATTTTACGAGCGTTTGAAGTTGGTCTATTTTGCCTTTAAAAATGGTCAGGGATCTGGGTCGAGTTTATTCACGAAATTCTATGATGTGACGTCATTTTGGGTACAAAAATGTGTTTGCGCTTAAGAAATATAGTGAAATAGTTGGAATACTTGTCCCCCAAATTACGTCACAGCTACTGTCACGTGTCTTTTTGGCCGCGCGATTCAAATGCCATTTTTGAGGGCAAAATAGCCCAACTTCAAACACTTGTAAAATCGTCAATTTTAATCAAGAGCACATCAAATTTTGGACTGTTGAGTTTTATGGATTAAACTTTAAAATTTCGCTTCATAGGCACTTTAAGTTGAAGAGTTGGATACCTGACTACATGCACTTTTATTGACATAACAAATAAACTGAATTTCATGCAGATTTTTCACTGGTGATAGTCTGTGATCTACAGCTGTATGAGAGAACAGGTGCACAGATGACATCATTGAAAATATTATTGTAGAGTACTTCTTGTTTTCCATATGGTGGAATTTTTTTCAAAATCTCTGGCAGTTTATTCCAGACTGGGGACAGAAAGATGTAGGAAAAAGTGTTGCTGAAGTTAAACAGTCATAGTCAAGCATATTTTGCTTTCTTTGTTGTACCGATCAAATAGAGACCATGTTGCTTGTGCGTCACTGTTCAGTAAGAGATTGTGGAAGACCTGCAACCTTTTTCACATACCCTCCTACTTCAAAATGTAGTGACCTCCCTGGTGCTGATATCACCTAATGCCACCGACTTTAAGAAGCCATTGATGTAATTATCAACAAGTTAACCTGGCTAGATATGCATTTACACATTTAGTGTGGGGATGGGCATCAATTTTATCTCAGTCAAAACATGGATGTTTGTGGAGGGCTTTTGAAGCAAAATGGGGTTACACTGTATGAGGTTTTTTTTTTTAATGTAGTCACTACTTTTTACTTTAACTTGAGCAATAATGGAAGTCACTGATATTTGTTTACTTCAGGTCTTTGATTTACCCCTGGCTCATCAGAGGTGGAAAACCAACTCCTGTTTTCTTGTCATTCTTGGCTTTTCTCTTTTGCATTTTGAATGGCTACATACAGGCAAGATATTTGACTAGATTTGCATATTATGATGTGACTTGGTTGTCTAACCCTTACTTTATCTGTGGTGCAATACTGTTTTTCATGGGAATGGCAATCAATATTCATTCTGACCATACCCTGCGCAGCCTGAGGAAACCTGGTGAAACAGGCTACAAGATTCCACAAGGTGGGTTATTGGAATTCCATAAAAATGCTGTAATAACAACTGGTAAACATAAGTGAGAAACCTAACTTCTGTGAAGTCTATTTCATTGAGCACTGTCACGTAATTTGGATAAACCCAAAGATGTGTTGACAACAGTGTACAAAAAGTTTTTGCAGTTTTGATTGTTATGAAGTCCTTAGTATGCGTACTGAAACTATTTGCAGCAGCCTATGGCCACGGATGATGAAAACAAGTGCAGTATTAAAAGTTAGGTCAACTTAAAGTTTTGTCATTGTGTCTATGAAAAGTTGTTATAAATTGAAGGGGTGCATGGAATAAAGCCCTAAGTGACTCTTGATGTTCAGTCAAATTCTCGTTTTGTGTTACAAGCAAGTAAAGGGCAAAATGAATGAGAATCTAACAGCTGATCAGATGTCACTTAAGGCTTTTTTCAACACACCCCTTCAATTAATACTACAGTAGTTTGTTTTCATTCCAAGAAATTTTCTTCATGTTACATGGGTCATTTTGTGTAATAGAAAAATACTTCCTCACGATTTGAACAAACGTATAGCAAGAATTGCTATGATAGTACCCCTTACCATTTACTCCCACTTTTTACTTCTTTTTCAATGGTTCGTTTCTCATTTGTGTCTCCCCTGTAACAAACTATTGTGCAATATTTCAAACACTTTCCATTTTCTCCCAGTTCCTATCACTTTCAAAATCCAAGTGTCTTTTTCCTCTTCTTCCCCTCCTATAAACTTCCCATCCATTTTAATCCCAGATTTCCACCCCCTCCTTCCCACCCCCACTGATGCTGCAGTTTTGTTTCCAAAAATATCTACACCAGTTTCTGAGAAAAAAAACCTTGGAAAAAAACTCCAGCTTGTCTGAGCAGGATTGAAAGTCTTTGGCCTTCACTTCCTTTTTCCAGGCGGAATCCATCTGATGGCTAGCTGAGGTATATTAAATGACCATGATATTTCTGACAAATGCATGCAACTAGCACATTAGCCATGAAGGAAAAAGGGTGGGTTAAGAGTAATAGTTATGCTGTGGCTACTTCTTGGTACAAAAGGAAAAGATTCACTTATTCTCTCAGCATTCCAAAAAGTTTGTGACAACCTCAGCCCTTCTTCACCCCTTCCTTTCTCACTTTCTTGGTACAACTTGCTCACAATCTGACCTCTTTGCCATTCTCAGGGGGTATGTTTACTTATGTATCTGGTGCCAATTTTTTTGGCGAGATCGTAGAGTGGAGTGGTTTCGCATTGGCATGTTGGTCACTACCTAGCTTAGCATTTGCTGTGTTCACTGCTCTTAACATTGGACCAAGAGCTATTCAACACCATAAGTAAGTATGAAGCAACTGCAGAAAAGTAATTAATTTATCCCTTACAGAAGAAAAAATGTAGCAAGTAAGTCGACAAGCTTATTCTTTTCACTCGTCTCCCTTCCTTCTTTAGAGATCATTTCATTTATTCTCAATAGCTATCTGTTTGAACAAGTAGCTTTATTCCAAGGAGAAAGGAGATGCTGATCTCTTGTGGGGCTTAAAGGATTACCTTCAGTACTTTTATTGTATTACTTTTGTCTCATCTAGTTTGAAATATTATGGAAATATGATACAATTTCCAAGTGGAAGTGACTGAAACTGAGGTTTCAGAAATTCTGTTTTTAAAAGTTTTCAAAAGGAGTTCCTCAAGCAATGTTCATGTTGGTGAAAGTCTTCCACAAAATTGTTCATGACAGGGGTGGGTTCAGGAAATGTAGATGAGAGACTGCAACCTCAACAAAACAGCAACAATCTTGGAGGTTTGGAGGCCTACACTGGCTAACCCTTGAAAATTTTAAAAATCTTCATTAATTAAGATGATGTTTACTGCACTCTGGGAACATTTGTTACCAACATTTAGAGTTTAGACAACATCTGTCTACAAACAAATCTGCGGCAAAAGGGGGAGGGAAGAGGTTGTCTGCAGTCTGCTTCACTTTCCCTGGGGCCCTGGTGGGTGGATACTCCCTTAAGTGGCCTATACGGGGAGGCTCTGCCCAAAAGAGGTACCTTTTTCAGTCCTCAGATATATAAAGGGTAGGGATTTCGCAAGTTGAAGTATATGATAGGGTAGGGAAATCTGTCATTAAGGTATTTCAAAGGGCTTTCAATTATAATATTTCGAACAGACGCACCATATGGCTGTATCATTTTAATTTGTTTAAAGCTACTTGAAAATGACCATAAGCCTTCCTGTTTTAGCAATTTATTCGTACGAAAGGAGTACCATTTTTGGAATGGAAGGTATACGAAAGATGTACTGTTACTGTCAAACATGGTGTATAAAAGGGTGAAGGGTTGGAACACAGGGCAGA